>JAVYIG010001345.1:0-350985 GCA_035222895.1 Strongylocentrotus droebachiensis | reverse complement strand
CACAGCAGAAAAAATACGGTCATGTAGATCTAGATCTACACTTATAGATTCCAAAGAATCAGTGGATTCAATGGTCTAAATGTATAGATGTCTTATATACAGGCGCGTACACAGGGGGGGTTGGGGGTTAAACCCCCCCCCCCTTTGGTAATTTTTTTGTGTGTATACCCCCCTTAAATTTCTCTAAACCCCCCCCCCCCTTTTTGGATTTTTTTTTTTTTTTTTATCCAAAAAAAAAAAAAAAAAAAAAAAAATCCCCATGGTTGACCTAAAAAAGCTGACCTTACCCCCCCCCCCAACGGAGCAAAATGTCAAATTTTCAAATTTCGAGACCCCCCCCAAAAAAAAAATGTGTCCTCTTACCCCCCCCCCCCCCCCCCCCCCCCCCCCCCCCCCCCCCCCTTACTGAGCGACTTTTCGGCTGGCTGAGTCGTTGCGATTTTTTTGGGACCCAAAAAAAAAAAAAAGTGACCTCTTACCCCCCCCCCCCCCCCCCCACCCCCCCCCCCCCCCCCTTGAAAAAATCCTGCGTACGCCACTGCTTATATATATGACCCATTACCTAGCAACAATGTTTTGTTTATGATGAACACTAAGATATAATATTTGGGGGTCTTTTGTTTACCTATCGGGGGTGAACTGGGACACTTTGTCCATTTAGTCCCATTAATAGTTTGTGTATTTTACGAACGTAAACTCCATTAGCCATATAAAAGTGTTGTTCACTTACAATTATCAGGCAATTTCTTTAAACAGATTGATTTACATACTTTAGACAAAATTGTGTTTACCACTTTACCTAAAACACTATGGGGGCAGGGGGGCAGTGCCCCCCAGTCAAAAAAGTGGGGGGGGGGGGGCAAAACGCATTTTTGCCCCCCCCCCCAAACAAAAAAAACGCCCCCCCCCCCCTCCAAAAAAACAAAAAAACAGTAAAGGAGTAAACATGGTTTGTATTTTTAATCCAAAAGAACGTAACAATAATAAAAACCTGAATTAAATCACATATCCAATTCCATTCAAAGAAAAAGGAAAGTTCACAGGAATTAAATTTCATAAACATTGCGCATGCCACCTATACGGTATTTATCAATGGAGGTCTCTATAATAGCGATTAGCGCATATCGTTGACATATTGTGCGAGAATGTGAAAGCGTGTCCGTTTTTTTGTTATAGGGGTGAGAAGACATGAGCCCCTGAACGCTGGCGTACTGATGGGGGGGGAGGATGTATTGCTTATTCGAAACAAGTGATTTACAAAATGTTGATGTTGTGACATGATTTTCCGGCATTTTGTCTCCATTTTTTTTGTAAGTCATAACTTTATATGCGTTTGTTGGAAAATAAGAAATTCCCAAATTACAGTCAGGCGAATTACGCTTATTTAGAAGCCTTTATGTCATGGTCTGCAAAGTGTGGCTCGAGCCCCCCCCCCCCCCCTCCTTTTTGAAAAAGTATGTTAAAGAGAAAAAGAAAGAAAGACGGAAAAAAAGTGACCTGCCAATGTCACAAATAAGGTATAAAAAATGCTCATCTGACCGTAATTAAATGCTTAAAACCCCAGAGCTTACGGGGGCTCCGCTCCCTGGACCCCACCAAGGGACCTAAGGCGGGCCCCTGGATGCTCATCTGACCGTAATTAAATACCTAAAACCCCTGAGCTTCCAGGGGCTCTGCACCCTGGACCCCAACAAGGGCTCTAAGGCGGGCCCCTGGATGCTCATCTGACCGTAATTAAATACCTAAAACCCCTGAGCTTCCGGGGGCTCTGCCCCCTGGACCCCACAAGGGCCCTATGGCGGGCCCCTGGATGCTCATCTGACCGTAATTAAATACCTAAAACCCCCGAGCTTCCAGGGGCTCTGCCCCCTGGACCCCAACAAGGGCTCTAAGGCGGGCCCCTGGATGCTCATCTGACCGTTATTAAATACCTCAAACCCCCGAGCTTCCGGGGCTCTGCCCCCTGGATCCCACCAAGGGCCCTATAAGGCGAGTCCCTGGATGCTCATCTGACCGTAGTTAAATATCAAAACCTCTGAGCTTCTGGGGGCTCTCCCCCCCCCCCCTCCCTTGAAACACGTCAATTGCCTTACAGAGGGCCCCTGGATGCTCATCTAACCGTAATTAAATACCTAAAACCCCTGAGCTTCCGGGGCTCAGCCCCTTGACCCCCTGCCGAGGCTCAGGCCCTGGACCCTACGCCAATTTACGCTCTACCTGATCGATAATACTCCACTTTGAAAAACGTTCCGCGGGACCTGCATGTAACGTGTAAGACTGGTGGTGATGCAGATTTTTCGTCTGCCCCCCCCCCCCTCCGAACTTTTTTTCTCATTACGCCACTGCCCCTGGAATGTGAGCCCCCTCCCCCCCCCCCCCCCCCCCATCCCAAACTGCTTCCGGCGCGCCTGATTGTGAAGATTGTTGATATAAAGATAAAACTGACAAAGTGCTCATCACTTGTATTCATCCAGTATATTTACAATGAGTATATATCGTAAGGACGGTTTAACAAGCGACAATAGGAGTTTCCTATCATGTGATTTATTTCCTGTAATATTTCCAACACTTACTCTGTGACAATCACTTGCAAACAAATGTGATATTAGCATTTTTGAGAATGTTGATCCACTTTTCCCTATAACTGTACCCCTTTTTTTTCTTCAAGTCTATTTATTTATTTCCTCACATCTTAAACAATTTTAACACGAAATAAGTGCAAAACATAATACAATTGAAAAAACAAGTATTATAATTGTCACAGATTTTAACATCTTAATAACTATTACACGATATAGTCTGTATCATTAATGATGAAATGTTCTTGTTAATTTTTTCATGCTGAAGAGAGAGTATGGGGGACCCATAGGCGAAGCGAAGCTTGTAATACTATAGGTCCCCTATAACTTATTTACACGTAATACAAGAAAGTGTGGCAAAAGAAAGAGAAAGATAAGGAAAGAATGAGGAAGGGAGCGAGGTGAGGATGATAAGCAGTTAGAAGGAAAAAAGGGGGTCCAACTAAGATTATAGTTGGAAAAGGAGATAGATAGGGAGAAACAAATCAGAGTGGATACCGAGAGAGAAGGATAGTAAAGAAGGGAAGCTATAGAGAGAATCAGAAGGTGTCCCCTCACACAATTGGAAGGTGATTAAAAATCTTCGAATCAACCCTAGGCCCATATGCCGTCGAGGTAAACGAGGCGGGGCTAGGAGATCTGCCCATCCAATGGAATCTCCGGCTTTTTACAACAATATCCCGGTGATTGTCCGCCCAAGACCAATTGTGAATAGGCTGCAGAGAAAAGAACCAAGTTATAGGAAACAAATTCAACTGGTACAGAGTGAACACAAAGAGAAACATATCAGTAACCCTATGCCTGATAACGTACAACCAATCCCTGTGAGTATTAATACCAGAAGATACCCAAAGAGTACAGGGAAACGTACTCAGTGCCTAAGAACAATACCTACCTCGCATGGAAGACAACAAACTTCACCAAATGAGCACCATTTACCTGTAGTGTTGCTCACAAATGTGAGGTCACTACACAATAAAATAGATGAATTGATGATTTTAGCCAATACCTACAAGTTGGATAACATTGCACTTACAGAAACGTGGTTTGGTCCCCGAACTCCATCGGAAAACTTCAACTAACCTGGTTTCTCCTTGTTCTCCAGAGCCAGACAAGAGCGTACAGGTGGAGGAGTTGCCTTATACGCTAAGCATGAATTCAAACCAAGACAGCTCCCCGTTAACGTCCCAGATGATATTGAAGCTTTATGGGTCCTCATGAGACCATGTAGACTACCTCGTCAAGTCTCATGCCTGATTATTTGTGTTGTGTACTATCCACCATGTCATCCAAGTGCTGAAGCTTATATCGACCACATTGTTTCCACAATAGATTCCCTACTTTTGCAGTATCCGGAAGCAGGAATATCCATAGTCGGGGATTTAAATGACTTAGACGTACAACAAATTCTCAACAACCAACAGTTTACACAGGTTGTCACCCAACCTACGAGAGGCCATAGGACACTAGACAAAATTATCACGAATTATCCTAGGGTCTATTCAAGCACAATAATTCTACCACCCATCGCCTCCAGTGACCATAATTGTGTAATGTGGATGCCTGTGAAAAATACAGAAACTCGCAATACTATTCGGAAGAAAATTGTAAGACCCTTACCAGATAGCGGCCTCCGGGCATTTGGTAGTTGGATAACTAACCATACTTGGGAAGACGTCCTTCAAGCTGATAACCCATCTACGAAGTGTGATATGTTCCTGAAGGAGATCCAATCCCATCTTGAATTACATCTCCCACCCAAGATTATCCGCTTCCACGAAAGCGACAAACCGTGGATTAATGGTGAGATCAAGTCACTTATAAGTCAAAGACAACAGGCCTTTACAGATAAGAAGGAAAATCTTTGGCGTTATCTGAGGAACAAGATTATCCGATCCATAGCAGCAGCCAAGAAACAGTACTACAACACAAGAGTTCGCAACCTCAAAGCTAACGATCCCGCAGCTTGGTATAGAAGAATCAAGATACTTACCAACAGTTGCAAAAATCATGTCCCAATCACGATACCGGGAGTGGAACATAACAATTTTAGTTCATTTGAAACTGCAAACCTCATCAATGAACATTTCTGTACTATAGCGGCAGACTTACCAAAGCTTCAGAGATCACACTTACCTGCATTTTTGCCTGCCCAATACAACTGTCCCCTAGTACAACCATGGCAAGTGTACAAATACCTACGTTCTCTTAGTCAAGGTAAAGCCGGAATTACTGGGGATATTCCTGTTCGGATCATTCGCGAATTTGCCTATGAATTGTCAGTCCCACTTACAGATATTCTTAATGTATCATTTCAACAATCTGAGGTTCCATTACAATGGAAACAAGCAGAAGTAGTTCCTGTTCCTAAGGTGCACCCACCGACACTTTTGGATCTTAGACCAATAGCCCTGACAAGCTATTTTGCTAAGATAGCCGAATCGTTTATTGCCAAGTGGCTGTTAGAAGATATAACCAAAAATCTTGATCCTAATCAGTTTGGAAATCGTAAAGGCTTATCGACGACACATTACCTCATTGGTTTGATACACCAGATATTGGAGAATGCAGAAAAGGTGAAATTTACATCAACGATATTGACTACAGATTATTCGAAAGCCTTCGATAGAATAAACCACAATGTTTTAGTTCAAAAGCTTCTCAATCTTGATGTCAGACCCTGCCTTATTAACTGGATAATGAGCTTTTTGGATAATCGATTGCAGTGTGTCAAATATAATGGAACAAAATCAAACTGGAATGTCATAAATACAGGAGTTCCACAAGGAACAAAACTTGGACCTTTATTATTTTTGATACTAATGAATGATGCATGCCAAGATTCCATTATACCATATTTCAAATACGTAGACGATTTGTCAATGGTAGAAAGCAGGAGTATATGTAAAGCTTCAAAATTACAAGATGAACTTCGCAAACTACAGGAATGGTCAAATAGGAATGATATGAAACTAAATGCCTCTAAATGTTCAGTTATGCAGATCTCCTTTTATAAGCAACCTGTACAACAGACAGCCCTGTTTATTGATGATACCCAACTATGTAATGTAGAATCTCCCAAAATATTGGGTTTGATCGTACAGAGTGACCTAAAATGGAATAAACACGTAACTGATCTCTTGAAGAGAAGTAACAAGAAGTTGTACATACTCAGGAGACTGAAATCATTCAAACTACCTATTGTAGATCTTATCACCATATTTAGAGGATATATAAGACCGATTGTAGAGTACTGTGCCCCTGTGTTCAACGGAGCTCTTACAAAACAGCACATCTATGCACTTGAATCAATTCAAAAGAGAGCATGCAGAATAATTCTGGGTAGTAGTTATACATCATACAATGTTGCATTAGAAACATGTAACTTAGTGACTCTTGAGGAAAGAAGAAAACAATTATGTCTTACGTTTGCTCATAATCTGGAAGAAAATCCCTTTTCATTGAATTGGCTAGTTAAAAAACAGGAAAGTCGCTACTGCTTGAGGAGAACAACAAAATACACCCAGTACAAGTGCAAAACTAACAGATTTAGAAAGAGTCCAATACCATACCTTATAGATCTTCTAAATAATGAATAATTTAAATGTATTTTTACACAATGTATATATATATTAACAATATTTGATAAATATTTTTATCATTATCAAACGTTTCAATACGTACCCAACTATGATTTAGTTTTAACGTAGGAAACCATGTTTTACAACCCACTTTGATATATGTTTATCTTTTTACAGAGACATCAATTTATAATTATGTACTTACTGTTGATGAACAGGCAACATAGAGCAACATTTTGCTGACTTTTAATTTTCAATGAATATGAATTGTTAAAGACACAGGTGCAATAATTTCAGTATTAGCTTTTTACTTAGTTGTAAGTTATGTATTGTATTGCTTTTGATCAATTATTGTTATTACTATTGTGAAGTTTAATATATTTTAAAAATGTAAATAATGTATAGTGATTGATTGATTTTAAATGCTACCCATGAATACTGTCAAATGTAACCAATACTGTTTGAATGAATGATTGTAACAAATGAAATATAATGTTATGTAATGAAGCTCATGTATACATGTTAACATGCACAATTCAGCATTTTGGCTGCGAGGCATTGTTTTTTAATAAAACCATTATTGAATTGAAAATTGAAAAAAAATGAAATTACATCAATGAAAACCATTTCGGGTTATACAAGCTACATCATGTTTTATGTGAATATCACAAAACATACTCAGTGCAATATACTAGCATTTCCACTTGATATTATTTTAAAAGTTTTTTTTTTTAAAGTGAAGTCTTAACGAATACAATGTAGAAGAATTTTTCAGAGTAGGTTCAAGTGAAGTCCAAAATTTGGGTCCATTTTACATACAGGTATTAATCGCTGATACGGTTCTTATAGAGGTTTAACTGTTTTGTAGGATATGAATGATGTTGTTCATTTTGGGAAAACATAGTAAGCAAATAACTACCGTTGGTAAAGGTGATGGGACAAACTATCACTTCCGAGGCGATCTGGATGTAGCTATCTTTCCGAAGTGAAGCTGAGGAAAGATAGCGTATACATTCTGATCGACGAGGAAGTGATAGTTTGCCATCGCCTGAAACCAAAAGGTGATTATTTGCTTTATATTCCACATCTAAAACAATTTAACTACAAAAAGAAAAGGACGTGTATGATACATGAAAGACACCAGGCCCAAATTCACACCGAAAAAGTTAAAAGTTAACAAAATTTAACCCAACCCCTTGAGGGTACGGTGCACGCATGTGTTTGCTTTAATTGCGCTCATTGGTAATGCGCGCTTAATTACGCCTGTTTTAGTGCGCTTTTGGATAATCTTCAGTGAAAGTGCGTTGCCCTGTGTAGATAGTACCTCTATCTTCAGTGAAAGTGCGTTGCACTGCGTAGATAGTAGTACTATCTACACAGTGTAACGAACTTTTTGCTTCTCCCATAAATAATGGGCGAACTATCTTTCATCACGTGATTTACTTTTGACCAATCGTAGAGCAAGATTCTTAGGATGTGGAATATAATATTAAATATTTGTAGTAAATCTTTTGTATCTAGTTGGAAAAAAAAGGTGAAGTAAATATAAATCAAAAACTTTCAGAATATTATTTACATGAAATAATTTGTCAGAATGTGCAAGAATCCAGCTGTGTTTATTATTCTAAGTGCCTTTTTGTTGCAATAAAGAATTTTGTAAATTTGTGTTTTTTTTTGTTGAGGAATTTCCCTTGCAATAATTCCATAACTTAGATAGGAGAGTACAAGTGTATAAGTAAAGCATTTTCATAATGTTCGATAGAAAATAATATCTCATTTTATTGATTATTCCAATATTTCTAGAAATGAATTTTATCAAATTGTCAATATGAATCGTCCAAGAAATTTTATTGTCAATAATACGGCCTAGCTGCCCCAGCTTACCCAGGGAATGGCCCACTTCTCTTTTATGAATATAATCTATTTGATGTGCCTTTTACATCCAATCTTACATGTTTACTTCAAGTCGTTGCAAACTTACAATTTGTACAAATATTATATTTGACTTGCACTGTAAAAACGTATACAATTCATAGTGAGACAGTCAGTCATGTTTTGATAAACCTTCAGAGAATATTGATTGAATTGAATTGAAATGGTTATATTTGCATTCAAATCAACATTCAACATGATTAACCATGTCGATCATAACCTGTTAGAAACTGGAATGCTGTAAGCCAGGCCAGCTCATAGTTTTGCAACGGTTTAGAGACGCAGATTCTAGATCCGGCCAGCAATCATTATCCGCTCAGAGTCTATGTCCACTCTCTTGAAAAGACGCATGCGCAAACGTTCAACCAATTAGAATTGTGTTGTCTTAACGACCATGCATATATATATAAATATATGTATAGACGTATTTTAAGTTGGATGTCTATATTCTTAATTTAGTAAACTCATTTTGTAGATTACTGCATGAGTAGAAAAATAATTGCTGTGCATATAATGAAGACAATTCTTTATTTCAATCAAATACAGAATTACATTCATATAAATATTATCTCAAACTATCATTCTCGCATTCAGAATTAAATGAGCCATCTGAAATGTCAAGACTACAAAAGTCAAGACTACGGCCAAATACTGTTTACCATGATTAATGTTTTACTTCCTTGTTTCCAAGTGTAACTTCTTTTCCATATTAACCAGCACCGCATATTCATCTTGCATTATAGAGGCAACAACTCGACCGGAGCAATCACTATTTTCAGACCTCCCAGTATTCTTGAAATCTCGAATGATGGATGCTAAAAGAGACCTGTGTTTGATTCTTCTCATCTCATCATATATCCAGTATGCTAAACCTGATCTTCTGATTGACTACAGCTCTAACACCAGAGTTCAGGTTAGCCAGGGCACCCAAGCACAGTTTGAATGTTCCTCATCTCGACAAATCCTTGCTACTACTTTGCGAACAGGTCGGATTGAGTGGTGCCGAAACACAAGATATTCGACGTCCACCCAAGTCATCGCACGTTGGACAAATGATGGAGGAACTGAGATCTTACTAGATGATCCTGATGGACGATATAACGTTGAAGGTGGACTCTCAGGGGGACGTTTCAGACAATACCTGACTATTCGACAAGTTCAAAGGATAGACCAGACTGACAACACTGGTTACTATTGTGCTTTATTCAACTCTTCTGGGAGTCTGTTGGTGAAATCTACATACGCTCCATTGACCGTCAAATATCCACCTGCAGATCACTATCCTCTTTGCACGGCGACACCGGACGACATCACCAACGACGTGGAGCTGATGTGTACATCTGAAAAGACTACTCCAGAAGTCACGGTACAGTGGTACAAAGACGACGTTAAGGTGTCAGATGCACACCAGAGTGGCTACAAAACTAAATCCGTTTACGATGCTCGTAGAGATGAATTGGACAGCGAATTCGAATGCCGGCTATATTACCGTGACGGAGATGTCGAATTTCGTCGATCTTGTAATTTCAGTCAACCGCGCGTGGCTATTCTCAGAATGGGAGGAGACCCTCGAACTGGACAAAATGAATACCACGCATTCACCGTATCTAACCCACCTCTCATATCGGACATCAACTGCACACTGGAAGCATCTTCCGCCACTTCTCAGCGGTTCGACGTCGAGTTTCCTGGTTACGGAGTGGTAGAGGTTGGACCTGTAGCACCAGTCGATAATGGTAGTAGACTGGTGTGTCAAGCGAGGAATGTTTTCGGAGTCGGAGAAGACAGAATGGTCGTATACCGCCGTAGCGATGATCAGAACAGAGAAACTACTCTGCCATCAGTTGTGACCAACTATAAGCCAGTCGGCCAAGATTTTCAGGCAACAATCTGGCCCAAAGAACTTGAAGTCATTTCAGGGGAAAATGCAACGTTTGTGTGCAGCTACAGCTTGACAATGCAAACATCTTTTCGTGCTAATGTAGAGGTCAAATGGGAACATGACGATATTTTCACTACTGAGGCAAAAGATAACATTCTTTACATTACTAATGTTCACTTTGAAGATTTCGAAGAGGCAACGATTGCATGCGTTGTTACCGTGAGCACCGATGACCATATGAGCAATTCTATTGAACGTAGATCATCTGCCACAATAAGAATTGGTAGAAAGAATCCTTGCGATCCCAAACTTGCACCTGTAATTGGTTCGTCTCGAGGACAGTCACAGTCCGACACGAAAAAGTATTTCATCGGCGGCATTGTCGCTCTCGTCGGGTTGGTGATCATACTCATGATCGTATTAATGTTCGTCATGGCTCGGAAGCAAAAGCATCAGAAGAAATCTCGATCTGACTCGGAACACTCTTCCAGCTCTCAAGTCACCTACCGTGCTGATCCCGGCGCTTCGGAGGAAAGATCCGTTCGAACAGTCAGTCAGTCAGTAAGTCAGGGAACCATCAAGCGAGCGTTGCCTGCTCAACCGGATGACCCCCAACCAACTACCACACTCCGATCTGTAGTCACCACACCCGTAACCAATGATATTGGTAAACAAAGGCTGGAATCCATCTCGAGTTGCAACACCATGAACGCCACCACTACAGATCTCCCTTACCAGGAAATGGTTGGTGATACCGGCATCAACAGATGCCGTCACGGAAGTGTTTCGAGCAACATCATCTTTCAACAGCGCCATGCCCCACTTGTCCGCAGTCTCTCCATCCCAGCATCGATGATACCCGTTCCAAACGGGGGCTTCTTGCCCGTCGCTGCTGGCGGCCAACCCGGCATCCAGCGTTCGGCGAGCGAAAATACAGGCGAAGGTGACGTCGATGCGTGCTACGAAGACCCTGATGCAGTGCGAGAGCGACGTCGATTGCACAGAGCCATGAGCAACGATTACCAGACGACAACCAATGGCTCGACGAATATGCCCGTGATGTGGCAACAGAAACAACTTGTATCTCAGTATGCTAACACAGACCTCGTGGAGGATTCCGTCTTCCTTGTGTAATAGGGTGACGAAGTTCAATACGCCTGTTTGGAAAATATATCAGATATTTATTAGTTATGATTACCATTACTTAAAGCCCCTCTAAAGTGTTGGGAGCCCCCAAAAATTGATGGCAACATTTCACTTAAATGTTATCATAAGGTGAAAGAGGATGTCATAATAAGACACATTTCTGGAAGGATTTTCAATTCAAATATGTTTGAAGTCGAATATAAATGAAATAATACATTTAGGTTTTCTGCGTACAACAGAAAAATTTGCCATCATTTTATTTTGGCGAATTTCGGGCTCCCAATACTTTAAAAGGGGCTTTAATACTTACTCTCTTGATTATATATTATGTACAGAAGAAGTTGACATTCTACAACGTTTCTTTGCAATATTCAGCACTAAATATCATTCATTTTGAAGAGCCATGTATAAAGATATGGTAGTTGTAGTGTTAGTGGTAATGGCGAATGTGATGATGATGGTGATGTTGAAGATGATGATGAGGTAGATGATAATGATGACAGTGGCATCGATGGTGGCAGAATGAAGGGATTACAAATTATATGAGAGCGAGATCGAGTACAGAGAGAATAGACTTGGAGATGAAATATTTATTAAGCCTCGTGAAAGAACTGTCTGAGACTTTATAAATCTACAGGAGCAGAGTTTACATTTTGTTTGTGAACTCATGCATTCATGTCAATGTGAATCTTTAATCAAATATGTATTTTAAAAAGGTATTGTATAATGTAGCAACAATTAGTGTGAGTGTAAATAATCACGGCTGTGACTTTCTTCCAAGGTCTCATAATCCATTGTCCAATTTCAAAATTATATCTACTACTAAGTGACCTATAACGTTATAAGGTTTATATTATTTGACTTACTTAGATGTTTTATGTAGCATTATTACTCTACTTAGGTTTTGCCAGATTATCAATGGCAGAGTTGACCTCTTTGCGATCATCCATCGCATAATCCGTTTGCGTCAGACCAGTTTGTATACACCATGAATGAGTGATGACGTACAACATGTTCTAGGGCAGTTTAAAGCTTATCTACACTAATTTGGCCACTAATTAGACCTCCCTGCATGGTCACTGACAGGTGGTTATCTCATCAAATCAGCGCTCAATCAACATAAGAAAAAGGGGACCATGGGGGAGCGGGTCACCGCTTAGGCATTGTTTGCTATATAGAGGACACATTCAAGTAGTTATAAGTAGTGCAGTATGGCTTTAATTTGAACAAATCGAAAGAGATATATCGAGGTATGTGTTTTCTGCAAGTGTTTACGGATGTATAACAAGTGGGAATATGAGAAGGGGATACTTAAAATAAAATGAGAATAATATTGAAAATTATTACGACCACAATCAGGAAGGATTGATTCACCACGGCGAATGTACGACGATAATCACCAAGGAATGTAGACACTTACTCAATGCAGTCATAATAAAGGATGTTTGGAGATTAATGAGAAAGTACATACAGTTACTTAAAAAGCATCCGTGATTAAGAATGCACGTTTTGAGAAATCATAATTACTTAGATAAAAAGCACAGGTGCTTAAATTGCTTGACTTTCCTAAATAATATTATATAATAGTAATATTTCGAATATAATTCTAATGCACGAATCATTCTAGTGTAAACATTCACAGTAGACCATAATTTATGACGTTTAAAGAGTGCACAATTATATATACATTTTGTATAGGTTTGTATTTGGTCAAGTTAATACATGCTGATTATATAGAATTGATAATATGTTTATACAAATATTAAAATTCCTTAAATGAAAAGGTACACTAGTTTTTATTTACTAGTTAAAGGCCTAAACAAATTTAGAGAGAGGCCAATGAAGAAATCGATTGAAACAAAACAAATTATTTTTTTAATTTGTACAATTGTTTCCTGTAGAAAAGAATGTAAGTCTGATCTTTTCCTTGTCAATGAAAGCTGTATTGACAAAACCTTGTTATTCTTTTTTTTACAGCTGTGCCCAATTTAGTTTTGTCATCATTTATATATAAATATATGTATATGTATATTAGGTTCATGTCATTCAAATGTATTTATGTATGAAAAAGCATGTTTTTAATTGTTGTATTTGTTCAATGTTTAAAACAAAGATTGAATTGAACTGATTTTTATTCCGTATTAAGAAATGACACTTCCTCTTCAAATCTAAACAGTTCCTAAAGTTTGCATTTGCCAAAATTTATATGAGATGACGAGCTAATTAACTGGTATAATGTTAAAAATATGGATCAAAATATATTTTTCATCAGAACAAATAATATTTCGTCGATGTAATATTTCAAATAGTAATCTAGGGAATGGCAACAAATGCAGATGTCGCATTTTTCAGCACTTTGCATACGCACAATATTTAAAATGTATTGGATTTAACAAAATTGTGTACAGATTCAAATAACATTTTAGGATGATAATAAGCAAAAAATGTTATGTTGTATTTCCGATGAGGATAGGAGGTCTCGTGGATGTGCCGCCGGGTTCTGGATCACTGGTTTCATGGATCGAATCCCCGACGTGGCATGATAGAAAAGCGGAGAGTATACGAGGCTGATTTCGAGATCTATTTGCCGTTGGAATGACGGTGATTTAAATATAATGCACACATCAATCCGATTATCACGTTGCAATATAATATGTATAAATGGCTTGGATTATGAGTATTATAATATTAGTAGTTACACAAACCCAAACGTATTGTATTATATTTCATCTCTAGTATTTTAAATAAACGTGATAATTACACCAGTGGCGGATCCAGGGGGGGGGCCCGGGGGGCCCGGGCCCCCCCCCCCTTGAGAAAAAAATCATTTAAAATCACGCGATTTTTACATTTTTGGGGGGTTGGGCCCCCCCCCCCCTGGCGCTCAAGGGGGGGGTGCAAATTTTAAAATTCCCGAGGACCAAAAAAAAAAAAAAAAAAAAATGTGCTCACTACCCCCCCCCCCCCCCCCCCCCCCCCCCCACTGAGCGACTTTTCGGCTGGCTGAGTCGTTGCGATTTTTTTTTGGACTCCAAAAAAAAAAAAAAAAAGTGTCCGCTTACCCCCCCCCCCCCCCCCCCCCCCCCCCCCCCCCCCCCCCACTGAGCGACTTTTCGGCCGGCGCGATTTTCAAATTTTCGGGAGCAAAAAAAAAAAAAGTTGGGCCCCCCCCCCCTAAGAAATCCTGGATCCGCGCCTGAATTACACTGTGTAGAATAAAGTATCCAGATACACATGACTTTATAAGGGTGTAAAAGATACTTCCTGTTAGTCAAGTGCACGATCGGTCTGGCAATCAATCACGGGCATTATGTAAAACACGTAGGCAGAAATCCTATGATTGTGTGTGATACTATACTCTTCCAAATAAGTTTGTTCACAAGAGCAAAGACAATTTGAATAAAGACAAAGAACAGTTCATCATTGGTTTCCGGAGTGAAACATCCGTTACTTTGAGTACATGGGTATTAAAACTAATAATTTCATTCCCAGGCACTTGCCCATTAATCTCATAACAGTGTCTTGCCCGTTGATCTCAGATGTGTCTTTTGCGCAAACAAAATATATTATATGCTATTGCGACCATATTATTGCAATCTGTACAAACATTAAACTATGCTATGAAGCACTGATAGATAATAATCATTGAATTGTCTGTATTGTTTTCGATAAGATCTCTGTTATATTGATCAGTAATAGTTAAAAGTCTGTACTTTTTCCGTATGCAGAGTTGCAAATGCTTTCCACGTAGTTCGATTGGAGGCAAAATTGAAAGAGAGTGAACGTAAAAGAAGTGGACCTGAAGTAAGGAGAGATAGTACCAATGCCTGGATAGTACACAAAGTCATACGTACGAGGAGAGAGATATGACACAGAGAGAGGGAGAGAGAGAGAGAGAGAGAGAGGGGGGGAGATAGAGAAGCGAGAGACAAATAGACACACTGTCATACAGACAGACACGGAGAAGAAGAGAGAGAAATCGATGGAATGAATAATAGAAAGGAAGGACAAAACATCAGAGAAGAATGGATAAGAGATACAAAGAATAAGGAGAGAGAGAGAGAGAGAGAGAGAGAGAGAGAGACAGGGAGACAGAACAAGAGAGAGCGCGATATAATGCCTAAATGGATTGATAAGAGATCATGCAGGAACAGAAAGGAGGATAAAACAACGGAGATGAATGGATAAGAGACACGAAGAATAAATGGGGGGGAGAGAGAGAGAGAGAGACTGAGATGGACAGACATAATTACAGACAGGGAAACAAAAACAGAGAGACATAGATGGAGAGCAATGGATAAGAACCACCAAGAAAATAGAGAGAGAGAGAGAGAGAGGGGGGGGGGATAGAGCAAGTTAGAAGTTGGAAGGACGGACAAATTAACCAAGGGTAAGAATATAAATTACAAGGGCATAATTTATATAGCTATAGGACAGTTGATTAAGGGACAGACTTTGAACAAGACGACCGCCAAGACTATAGAAAATTGACCTAAAGCAATTTCGATATTGCCAATTCACGAACCAGAACATAATAAATGAACTTTACCATCATACTCAAAACTCGTTTTTATATACTTTTTAATGGCAATGTCATTGTACCCTCATAAAGGAGGCAATCTTTTGCCGGGTGAATTTCCATCTTCTGACCTTGTATTATGAAGTGTAAGCAAAACCTGAAATTGGTATTCGATAGTAAGATGAGAGAGTTTGGGGAACAAATAATTGTTATTAATAACAGGAAATTGCTTGAGATAAGAAGGAAATAGCTCTCTAAAAATTAACTACGTGAAACTAAATAAAAAATGTCGATGCCGGGAAAAGGAGGGGAATTTCATTTTGCTTTCATCTTGGATCGAAAGTGAAATACTCTCTCGTTATGAATTGTTTATTGAGAGGTTGTGGGTCTAATAAAGAAACAGGAAGGACAATATACATAAAAAGTGATTTGACAGAGTATAAGGAAGGAGCGAGAAGGATGAAGCTGACCTAGGATTATGGACATTTGTGAGCGTTGTTAGTCGGACTCCACATTTTCTCCTTCTTCTCATTATTTTCCTTTTTCTTCTCGTTATTCGTCGTCTTCTTCTTCTTCTTCTTCTTCTTCTTCTTCTTCTTCTTCCTTTTCCTTTTCTTCTTCTTCTTCTTCTTCTTCTTTTTCTTCTTCTTCTTCTTCTTTTTTTTTTCTTCTTCTTCTTCTTCTTCTTCTTCTTCTTCTTCTTCTTCTTCTTCTTCTTCTTCTTCTTCTTCTTCTTCAAGTTCTTCATCTTTTTCTTCTTTTTTCTTCTTCTTCTTCTTCTGCAATCTTCATTTTGTATTCTAAAAAAATGGTTTTCCTTTTTGAGATTTATGCCATTTAAAAACTTTATTTTTTTGTTTTTGCTTTGAAAATGTGAAGGGTCTAATTTCGTCTGGTCCTTTGCCAGCACATTTGAAAAATGCGACGCCAAGTTTTTACTCTTTGCGGCACATTTGAAAATCTGAGGATTTAAAAGCAGAAGAGCAAGCTCTTTTGCAAATTTGGTACGACATTCAAGCTGGTCAAGTGAGGTTGCCGGCTTGTTGTGGTGTATTGAGTGTACACGCCCCCCCCCCCCCCCCGGCATGCCCTCTTGACTGATGTTATCCACCATTTGACACATACGGTGCAGGGGATTGTCACATTTTGTATCAGTGACATTGCAAACATGTTGAAGCTAGTAATATCTGCGTTTTCAACCATCTGTCACTCCGCACATTAATTGTCTCTAAAAAAAAATCTGCCTTTGTTTTAACTTTATCCGTGTGGAACATGATCAAGAAACCAACTGAAAAGTAAAAAACACAAAATTTCAAATATCAAACTACCGACTTTACTTGCTAATAGTTTTGCTATACCAAGTAAGTAATGTCATTTTCGGATGAATGCCCCCAAATTAAAATTACTGTTAGTATTTGCCACAGATACACAAAGAATATATTGTTTGAAGATTCACGACAGAGAGTCGCAGGGGTAAACAACAAAAAAAGCGTGGAATAGATGCCTTTTTATATTTATTTTGACTCCGTTTTTATGGTCTTTCCTCAGTTTCCCCTTAGGCCTATATTATTTTCGTTTACTTTTCTTTGATTTTTTTCCGGTCAGTAATCTTCTAGAGAAATGCCATGGCGGCCCATAATAAGCCCCCACCACTATGCCAGGGATATTCATGCAACAAAGTGCCCGGCTATTATGATTCTTATATCTAATAATTTTTGAATTTGAAGACGCGAAATTTCATTTTTACCTATTAAAGTAGACTGGAGTCTTTTTTTGACAAATTTTCCTTCTCTATTCTTTGATTTAAACTCAATTTTTGATAGCGAATAAACAAAAACAAAGAAACAAACGAACAAACAAGAAACACACAAACAAACATATACTACCGTTTTTTGTAGCACGGTATTTTTACGAGAATAAAAACGGCGAGATCATCAGCCTAGCCTATAGCTTAGTCTAGCCATGGCAACCAAAGTACCCGGATGTTAAATAACCTTACAAAATGGACGCCTCCGCATCTCAGTTCGGAACTGCGAAACGCAGTAAAATAGAACGAAACTGAACCGCATTAGTCCGGCAGATTTCGTTCTGCCCATCAGAATATCTTAAAAGATATTCTAAAATCAATTTAATATATATACAGCTTCAACGACAACGATTTCATTTCGTGTAAACAGTAATTTATGCAGAAGAAACTGGTTGGTCTAGTCGATTGAATGAAGGAGTTTTTGTCGGCCGGCCTTCAGCACGATTCATAACAAGCCAGGCGAGCCAACACGGCCCGGCTGAGGTGAAGCGGAGTGACCTCTCTCTTACGTGATCAGCACCCAATTATTAGATCCAAGTTTAGAGCCAATATCTATCGAAAAAATGGATGTTACAAGACCTGGGAATGCTACAGTCGCTGAGAGGTTCAGGGTAAGAATATTATCAGCTGATATTTGTAAACTTTGTGACTTTTTTGTCTCTCAATATTTTGAATTTGATCAGTGCATGCGATGCATGATGCAGCATGATTTCATTTCATGATTTGTGTGATTGATTTTGAAATTAAAAAATTCTGGATTTTCTTGGATCTTGAATCTTGGATTCTTTTCCTCCTAAATACTCCGAAGAAGAGTTTTGACTGGAGGTGGTGGAGGGTGGACGATTACATTTTGGAAAAAAGTTCTTTAGAAACTGCATTTTTAAATGAGACTGAAAAGTGACTGAGAGCGGGGAGGTTTGGTCGATGGTTGATTTTGTCATTGACATTGATCTGTCTCTCACTTCCCAGTCTTGCACACAATTTAAGTGAGACGAGAGTAAACCTTGCCTGAGCTGAGCTTGCCTTACATGAGATTTTCACTCTTTACATCCTCATAACTGCTGCAATTATAATATTAGATCTAATCTAATACAAATTAAAAATAACATCTATATAGATTTGACTTGCGATAGCTTGCTCATTTAGATCCTAAATTAATGATTAATCCGAGAAAGTCTCGTCGTCAACATTATCCGTCTTGGTTTTAGTTGATGAATATTCATTTTTTCTTTTCGAACGTCCAATAGCTACTGTAGTGCCGGAGCGGAATATTATCTTACTGGGCCTAAATAACTACAGTTAACTAAGCATTACTAGAATAAGGATTTGTCCTACCATAGGCTGTATACTATACTGCTTGAAGTCTGTCTCAAGAAGCACTTGATGTGTTGCTCGTTGTGTGGAGCTCCACGTCGTAGACTACGTAGACAGAAGAGGCAGGCAATCGGCAGTGTATGTCGCGTGCAGTCTCGGGTTCAATTCAATGTTTCCAGTGATAAGCACGCCCGCGGAAACTACCGCGGGTGTCGCCTAATGCGGGACTTACGCGCATATGCCGCCAGAGCCGTAGTGGCTAAGGCTGAACCACTACACTACCGTAGCTACGTACGAGTCAGCCCGGCTTGAATAACGAACTCCCACGAAACGAGTGCTCTGATTGGCCATTTGGCTATGTTTTGGTAGGTTGACCCGGAAATATTTTGGCCGCCGGGTCATATAGCCCTATGTTCGAGTGCATGAACGTACTGTTTCACAGTTCTGAGATACAAATTGGATAATTCATATAAGTAAGTCCGTAAATTATACATTTAATATTAAGTTATCAAATTTTGATAACTGTAATTAGGACAAATGATATACCAACCTAATTTACATCTGATTTAGAAACCAGAAAATTAGATCTAAATAAAAAAAATCGGGGAGAAAATGTTTTGAACGAAAAGCTGTACATTGTTGGCTATAGCTACCCGCACGGTACGAGATCTCTGGGTTACCATCTGTATTGGGGAATGTCAACAAATGTCAGTTTTATTAAAGAAATGACCCAAATCAGATGGTTATTTCTGTCTAGATCAGTGGTAGAACTAAGTCTACCAACTGGTTTTATAATATCTTGCTTTGCAAATTAGGAAATTAACTTATTTTTGATGGATCGCATTTTGTGATAAATCAGCTGTAAAGCCCTGTGCGTGAAGTAAAGTAAAGTTGTACCAGTAGTAAAAAACTTTGCCGTCCATTTGGTAATAGATCTAATTGAAATTTTAAAAATTGTGTAGAATATGAGAAATCATAGATCAAATATCACATTTTCTAAGATATTCAAATCTCAACAAACTTTGGTCATCCCATCATATTGTACTGGCACTTGGCAGTGGTACCGTAGACGGTCTTTAAACAACGCACCCCCCAAATATGTGCAATGTGACACATTCAATACATAGACGTGTGTCCAGACAGATTGGGTGTCCGGACTGTCGATTAAACAAGTGATTTGAAGAAGTTTACATTCAATATTTCATCAATCTTTTAAGACCTACATGTATGTTAGTCAACATTATAAAAGACAAATATTTGAGTGTTAGTGGTAATTGGTGCATACTTCTCTATAAATACTAAGGCAAAAGTGACGGCTTTTATTTAGTTACCGTAAACGTCCGGACATACAGCCTCCCATCATATCTGTTTTTATCCACAGCAATATGCAAGGGTGTTCAACAACTTTTATTTCAATTGCCTTTTTGTAGGAGAAATGAGTGTTATCTTGAAATCTTTATATATCTGTGTGTACTAGATGACCCAGACCCCTATGTTGAGCTGCAGTCAAACAAGGGGCCTTCCAGGGCTGCCTCCTCTCCCAGCAGAAGGTGTGGATCAACCTTCAGATCTTTACCAGGTATGTTGTACTCTGAAACTCTTTAGCTTTTGAGAATTCATCAGATTAATATCAGAAACTTGTGTAACGGTTGTCAATCAACTATCTCTTATACAGGTGTATCTGAAATTTTTCATTTTCGTGTACTTTCCTTTGTGTAGATAGATGGTAGAGGAAAGGATCAGAAAATAATGTGGTGTTTATGTTTAGTAGGCAGTCCACCATTTGAGGTTATGACAGGAAGATTTACAGTCTTTCTTAAACTTGTAAATTCACAGTTGCAAGCTGTAATTGCTTTAGTTTGCATACAAAGGGAAAACCTCCAACTTCATGAAATCTGGTGAAATTCTTCTTGTAGCCTTCATGTTAAAAAGGGATTGCACGCAATTGACCAAGTTATACTGGTCAGTATGTTTCTCTTCTATGTTTATTGGTTTATATTCAGATTAATATAATAAATGAGCAATGTTTGGTGTTTTTATTAACTTGGGCAGATTGTACTAAAGCACAGTGAGCATCCTCCAATAATGCAAGGTAACTCGTGGACGTTGGCAGCACCCTTCAAAGAACAGAAGTTTCATCGCACCCCCAGTGAGTCTATTGCAAACAACTACACACCAAGTGCCAGCCATCTAAAGATCAAGAGCTTACCCAGACCTAACCTACCGAGGGCAACCACTCAGGTTCATATGACCAGGAAGAGGAGCCATTCTCCACGTATCCTTTCCATTAGTACATTGAATGACTCACAACCAATAGCTAAGCTGTGGCAATAACAGTACTTAAAGAGATGGTTTATTGATTTCAAACTTGACTGAATTTGGTATCATTGCAATCGAAAAATTACACTGAGTAAAATCATTACATTTGTGTAACTTGTACATTCGAGCGAAATTTATAAAAGTTGATTGAACTTGACGAAAAATCAACAAACTCAACGCCCCCAAAACATTGTAAGTCAGCTGATTTTTGAAGTGACGTCACAATATGAACAGCGGGCCGCTCATCTGAAATGATTGACGACGGTGCGAGATGCAGTTTGCATGCTATTCACATGTATTGCATTGACTCGAAAACATACTTGAGTATACTCCAGAAGGCTCCTCCATGGCATGGTTTTGGTCCTTAATCTGACGTTAGTCTAGATAAATGGTATATAACTTCCAAAAAGCGAGTGAATATATCGTTGATGTAGTGTTCAAGTTTCCTGTAGCTGGTAGCTGTGCGTGCGTACTCTGTGCATGTACTATGTGTGCAATATTACACTGACCTCTATATGCGTGCATCACATCTAGCGCAGCTTGCTAGCCAGCCTAGCCCGTAGCCCGGCGCTCGAGCTAGCCGTGAATCGCGAACCGGACTGATCTGTTTCTCTCGGTTTATCAGGTCCTATACGACTTAATTTATCAAAAATGTAAATTAATCAGCCTAATCACACATTTTTGTAATGAATATCCGGACAATTCTATGTAAACTTGTCGCCTATTTTACTTCAAAAGAGTCGTTAGGTCAGCATGCAAAATGTCCTTTGCCTTCCCAGATCAGACACATACACGCTGAAGTGCCCTCAGGATATGTGATTATTTTTCCGATTTTTATGCTCCAAAGTGACGGGAAAAAAAAAATCAAACAAACATTTGTAGAAAGTATCATTTATTCAGTGTATCTCATTCAAAATGCCAAAAAAAGAGGAAATATTACCACTGGCGGTAAATATACAAACAACTTTAACCCATATCTGAAAATTGTAATGGGTATCCAACATTGTCCCGAATGTGTGATGTAGGTTGTTCATATTGTGACGTCATTGTTTCGCATATAAAATAACGCTGTCAATTCACTTAGTGAGTGGGTTCAGGAAAGGGTAACAAAATTGCATTTAATTTATTCCTCACAACAGTGAGGGCTTCAAAAGTACTTTGCTCATTTTGTTAATGTTCTCAGCAATCTGTAGAGGTGTAATTTGCCCATTTTCCACATTTCAATGAACCATCTCTTTAAGGATTGTTTACAACACATCATTGGTGTTATTCAAATTCTGTCAGATGTGACCAAAACATTGTCAAAAAGTGCTTCTGTCAATCATAACTGATAAAAGCAACGGCTCATGAAATTTCTACCAAGAATGAAGTTGTGTAAAGCTGGCTCTTTATTCCAAGTTTATTTTATCGCAATCAGAAAACAAAGACATACAGATGAGGAAAATTTGTTTATGCACCAACCATAATTCTTTTTTTTTATTTAAGGGGGGGGGGGTGTAATTTGATAACTAAATGTTCTTTGTCTCCAGTCAGAGAAGTGCTATTTTGTGTAAGCAATAACATTAACAATCCTTTTGTATCATGTGATTCTCATAACCTTAATCATAATGTATTTGAAGAAATGTTCCAAGTGTGACTTACATATAATAGAGTATTAGTTATCCTTGACTGAATATGAGCAGCACTAGCGAAATCACCCCGGAACGGCACCATGCCTGACATGTCTCCCAGGTCTAAGACCTTTGCTGGAAGAAAGCCAAAGCAAAATGGGTGAGTTGGTATAGTTTACCCAATGGTGAAGCAAATCTTGCATCTACATGGAAATGTGCACAAAGCCAGGGCCCTGTTGCACAAAACTTACCATGGATGGTAAATTTGCCATCAATGGCAACTACCATGGTAACAGGGCTCAACAGCCAATCAAAATCAAGGTTTCCATGGTAGTTACCATTGATGGCAAATTTTTGTGCAACAGGCCCAGGTCTAATATCTGCTGAGAACCAGAAGGGTGTGCCTTTGTGAAGTGAAAGTTAACGGCCTTCTCGCACTGAGCAGACAGTATTTGTTGAAATTTGCGTACTTCATAACATGAAGTACGACAGCAGAACTATATTGACATCACATTTACTAAAGCAATCAATAATTTCTGGTACAAGAAGAAGAAGCATCTCTGAGATAAAGATTTTAAATAGCCTTATATAAAGTCTACGAGGTGGCAAAACAGCATTTAAAAGAATTGATGACCTAAAGTGTAATATGCGTCTGCGTCATATATTTCTGTGTTTTATACGCACAGTTCTCAGTTAATATGTGTAGAACCTTTGTCGTACAAAGTTTCCTTCCCTTTAAACTTTAACAAAAATTATGGCGTTTTCTTGTGGCAGTTTCTCATGTCAGTTCTGAACAAGCCTTAAGAAATGTATTATTTCAGTGTTATGATATTTGTTGTGTACTTGGGCACGTTTCCAATATACAGGAAATAAATAAAAGGTGAAACCAGGAAAAGGGCACTCTAAAGACTATGCACACATTGATTTCCTCTAGAATTACATCTAGAATTACATATCTATAAATAAATATCACTCATTGTTTATTTTTGTTTGTATTATCATTGTCTACTTGTATATCATTGACCTGTACCCCCAGACATCAGAATGGCCATGCCAACGGACATGCGAATGGTCATCAGTTACCTCTCAGTCGACCTATGACCCCTGAAGAACAGATGAATGTCATTCGTGGCGTGGAGCATGATGCTGAGAAGGTGTTGGGTGAACCGTCTGAAAGGGATTTAGAGGTTAGCCATTGATATCTTTGACTCTTTATTTGACAGCAAGATGAGTAACGATCATTTGTAAATGATACTAGTTTACTTCCAAGCTTAGACGAAAAATAACATTCTAATTCAATTTTTATCTGTTACACATTATATAGATCTGTCATGAAAAGATTCTGTACAGTTGATAGGTCCATACAAGAAATAAGTCACACAGACCTCATTCACATTCACATCACCTCAGAGAACCATAAATTTCCTACCAGAGCCTCTTGTGTATATTTTTATGTTATTCTGTTGAATGGAATTATAAATATTTTCTTTGTAAATTGTAATATTCAGGCCAGGGATTTGTGTACCGGTAGTTAAATTGCTGGCAAAATGACCAGTTACTCCATGTACATAGATTTATTTTATTTTATCAGTATGCAGTTGACTTTTGGCAGGGCTCTTTAAATGCAACTTAATATACATGTACAACAGAACCCTGCAAAAGTCTAAAAGACTGTAAAAGATATGACAGGACTGCTTCATTTACAAGGGACCCCTTAGACGAAATGGGATAATAGATAGTAGAACATAATTCCTCCTAGAGTTTGTCTTGTTATGTTTTGATTGCTGGCCCCAAGGTTAACACTTATTTACTTCAATAAAATCTTTTCTGAGGAATGAATATTCAGGGATCACATCCTTCCTAGCTGATTTTTGACAAGTATGCTTCTGTTTACCTTGATTAATCAATGAAAAACATGTAAATTAATAGTCAAATTTGAAGACTCAAGCATCTAAACCCGATTGAGATGTGTTTTTTGTCCTTTTTTGTTGTTGTAGAATTTGATTAGCTTTTTATGAATACAGAACTGTTTCAACTATGATCTCTGCTACTTTTGTAACTTTTGTTTATTTTAATCTTTGATAAAATGATCGAGGGTAGGACAACTGCTGTTTTTGATGACGGTCCAAGTTTCTGTCATCAATACTTCTGAACGAAAAGAAAAAGAAAAAGATCTCAAAACAAGGATATGTGATACCAGAAGTGGATAGTACTAGACCTTTTCTCTGTCTGGTTTTGAAAGTATTGTACTTTCAAGGATGATTGATGTGTTTACAGTGTATCTCCCATCATGAAAAAGTGCTTTGTTGAAAATCTTTTTAGTGAATGTGATTTGAGTGAAACTAAGTTTATTTCAAGATGAGAGCCTTTATTGTTACAGGTCCTTGACAGAAAGTCTCTTCATATCTGGGCTTTCAATGTTTACATGCTCAGGCTTGATACGCAATAGGCGGTGTCAGACAGAGGCTAATTATCTAAAAAATAGTTATCCAGATAATTCTGTCTGTCATCAATTCTCCCGCAAAAAATCCAGCAAAAAACAAACCAAGGAAATTCTCCCTTAGAGAAATTTCAATGGATTTTTCGCTGCAAATTTCTGTCTGCACCGATGTTGACATTTCTCGCGAAAAAAATCCTGTTAAAGGTCAGTGTAAGGTCAACTTTTGATTTCTGGTTCCGCTATCACAGTACTCGACTAGCGCACTCGATCATACGTGCAACACCAACCGTTCAATTTAAATTCTGATGAATGCAGCTAGAATCCCTTCTCTGTGGGCCACTGCACCTGATATCAACAGTTATGAAGAACTGGAATCCTGTCTTACCCCGTTTAATTTAAATTGAGTCAAGTTCTAGATCTACATTATGACGTCATAAAGATACAAGAACCCTGTTTTGTAATGACATAAAAGGTTGCGTATCCAATTTTTTAGGCACTGCTACGTGATGATGTCACAATGGCCCATCAATTAACTACATTATAGCTACCTAAATAATTTGTAGGTTGTCTGTCACCTACGTAAGTGAATTATCTACTAGGTAATTCAAGATGAATCAGGAAAATTGTGTCCGACACCACCTAATGTAATGTAATTCCTGTAGCTACATTGTAACATATGAATGCTCTTGGTACTTTAATCAGGTAAAAGTTTATTATAGGTGTCCACAACTTGTGTGAAGACACTTTGGCGTTATTCCAAGTATGTGGTCAAATCTGTTGTTCTTTAATCCAATGGAGACAAAAAGGGTAGCCAATGCAGACAACTATAGTCTATGCAGACAGGTTCTACCTCACATAATTTCTCCTCGAGGGAGACGATATCAGTGACCACATTAGACAGGTGACCTTTGTTTAGAGGTGGCCACTAAACAGGTCTTACTGTATAGATAACAAATCTTGTTGCATACAAATATAAAACAATATTCCCCCCTTTCCCTCCCCCTTTTGTTTTGTTATTTCCAGAGGTACTATTACTACATCATCAAAGGAATCAAAGAGAACATGGTGGCTGCTCCCCCTGCCGACATGATGGACAATGTATGCATGCACATTCCTGATCATCTATTAGAGAAGCAGCATCTTGGCAGGCTGAGGGAAGGCATTCAGGAGGAGATCATCAAAGACTATGATTTCAGTTCCAGGAAAGCTATAAGTAAGACACATGCCCTCTTTGGAAGATTTGTAAATGAATAGGCACCTGATACTTTATTAGGCCAGGTTGTTATAACTAACTGTATGTAAGATTAGGTTACAACTTAAATGTAGCTAATTGTTAAAGATTGATGAATATTTGTTAAAGTGTCCAACAGATTATATTTATAAATGCCACTGGAAACCACAATCGAGCAATCTCCAGATCTATTTTTTTTTTTATTTATAATTTTTTCAACTTGCTAAAAGAAAAATTAGTGAATTAATAAGAAGAATGGAAGGAAAATTATATCCTAAAGAGCTCTCATGATAAAAATCCCACTTATACACTAGTATGAGTGACGGTAGTATTGGTAGTTCTGGACAGACACATTCAGATTCACATCTTGACCATCTCGATCACACTCTTCCTCCTCCCCTCTAGTTGATTACATCCTTGATGACCCAGAGGAGAAGACACGCCTACACATTTCCTGGATACCACGCCCGTTCCCTCACCGTGTCATCAGAGCCCCAGTGCCTTGGCATCAACCTTACCTCACACACAAAGAGATCAACAATCAGCATCTCTTCATCACAAATTCCATCATGTTAGAACTTCAGAACCTGTGGTATGATAGGTAAGATCCCCTTCCTGCAATGTTTTGTTTGTTTGTTTGTTTGTTTTTTATTTTTTATTTATTTATTTATTTGTATTTTATTTCTATTTTTTTTATTTTTTTATTTTATTTTTTTTTTTTTTTTATTTATTATAATTTGTTTTAAATGTTTTTTGTTGTTGTTGTTGTTGTTGTTTTGTTTTTTTTTGGGGGGGGAGGGGGGGGGTTCAGCATTTGGGATTAGTATCAGTTAACTAGTATAGATCTGATCAATGCCCACTTACATTCTTAAACCTACCAGAACTAGATGGTTCCTATATTAGACATTGGGAATATGAGAATGTTGTAGTCAATGAGTTGATTTTATCAATGAAAAATAAACTTACATAAATTTGTTATTGAGTGTAATGGCTTAACTTTGTTTTATACATTGTGTTTGAGTACAGGAGTAATCCTATAGCTTTCAATTCTCCCTCATGCAACCTACTCATTTTAAACGTTATATATTTTCAATGTAAATAATTAAATTACATTTACAGTAAAGTATGAAAAGTACATCAGCATCTTGATGCGCTTTGTTCATTACCGATTTGTCAAGAAATAATAAATAGTTAATAATGAATGGGATTAAAGGTCTTGTCTTTCTGTTACATTACTAAGTTTGATGAATATAAACGGAGATGTTAGGAAATTGTAGGAAATCCTTGTTAACCTTCTTCACCCTCCCAAATATTTCCCCATAGCTTTTGTGGAGCCAGGTTTGTTCGTCTGAACGATCTCATGAACACAGAGCTCCCTCTCCTGCCCGGGGAGTTTGAATCACTGATCAAACAACACTGCATAGATGCTCGGAAGGTTCTCCAGAACTCGTAAGTTTCACTTTCAATTTATTGAAAAAAGCTTGTTTATGACTCTTTCGTTTAGACAATGAAATAGTAAAGAAATCTTACCCAACCATTGAAATTTAAGTGTATTTTGATATTTTTATCTGTGTGCTGACCTGGGTATTCTGCAGTTTTCTCAGTGAGAAGGAAATCATGTGATTCTTGAAATGCTGGATCATAGAAATTCATTTGATTATCAGGAAGGAAATATAAAGCTATAGGATAGTAGTCAACTTTTCTTTCTGAGAAATTTGTTCTATTTGAGTAACATTTCATGAATTCTATGAATTGTTATTCAAACTGAAGTTGATTATTTGCCTTATCATATATAACTATAAAGGCCACCATGTACTGTAGGATAATACTTTTATTTTTCTTTCCGAGAAATATTTTGTTCTATTTCAGTATCATTTCATGCATTCTTTGAATTGTAGCAGTGTTCTTATTAATGCAAGCTGCTTTTGCCACATATTCCCATAACATATGAAATTTAACTCTAAACTAGGTTTTTCAACTGAAGTTGATTATTTGCCTAATCATAACTATAAAGGCCATCATGTACTGTGACAATTTTTGTAAAGGTATAAGATAATAGGTTCATGTAACAAAACAAAAAAATCTTTAGATTAAAAGTTTATATGTAATGTATTATAAATATGTGAGTATAAGAATGAAACACATGTAAGTTGCAATATGTTGGAAAAAACATCTCTTTGTCCAGGTGGATACCTACTTGCGCTGAGATGTTCATGAACAAGAGGGATCTCTGGGCCCACCTTGTGCCATCCACTGATACCGACTCCACACAGAGAGTACAGGAGTTTTTTGCCTGCGTGGCTGCTGTCATGTCTATCCAGCTCAGGTCCATGGTTATTAACTCTCTCAATGACTTCCTGGAGTTCTTCAATGTTCACAAGGTAGATTTGAGAGTGTTGATGATAATGATGATGGTGATAAAGATGTTAGATGTTGTCGATGCTAATGATGATGATGATGATTATGATGGTAGTGATGACAGGATGATGATGACGATGATGGTGGTGGTGATGATGAGGATTATGATGATAATGAGGATGATGATAACGATGATGACAGGATTATGGTGATGACGACGATGATGATGGTGGTGGTGGTGATGATGATGATGATGGTGGTGGTGATGATGATGATGATTATGATGATGGTGGTGGTGGTGGTGGTGATGCTGATGATGGTGATGATGCTGGTGATGATGATGATGATGATGGTGGTGGTGATGATCATGAGGATGATGGTAGTGGCGATGGTGATGATGATGATGGCAAGATTATGATAGTAGTGGTGAATGGTAATGCTGTTGATGATGGTCCTGTTCATTTTTAAACAAAATAAATGATAGGTACTGTGATGTTCAATGAGGAACTGATGATAAGATGATTAAAATTTTTGAAGTGATGGTTATGATGACTTTAATGGAAATGGAGAGGGCAGAGAAGAGGATAATAGTATTGATGTTATGTCTACACTAGCATGGTTAATCTCAAAACTATACTGTATCATTTACTAAAAGCCGCATGGGCATTAACTCATATGAATTTATACAGAATTAAAGCCATTCTGGCTCTCTACAGACAATATTTTATATTCTTGTTAAAGATCAGTTGTACAAATGCATGAAGCTAAAAGAATAATACAAACAATTATTTCACTGAGTAATACACATCTCATACCATCTGAATGAAATCATCCAATCCAATATGCTATCTTTATACAGGCTGGCAATGACTTTGAGGATGAATACAAGGAGCTTCAATACGTGATGCCCCAGATCATGATCATCAAGCTTAGAGTAGAAGAACCTAGGATTGTCTTTGATCCTCCCTTTGTGGAATGCCGTAACATCATCCTCAGATGCTTCTCAGAGATCATCACATCGGCAGAAGGTCTACAGAGGGTAAGTCGATCAATCACTCCCACGAATCCTGCAGTTATATGGGTGTTTTATTAGAGTGGCTTGAGCACTTGACTGGAGATGCGAAGATTGTGGGTACGAGTCTCAGTCTGGCACTAGTGTAGTAGGGTAGTTGACCTAGAGGGTAGTTTTCTGAGGGGTAGTTGTCCTAGGGGGGTAGTCGGCCTGGAGGGTGGTTGCCCTAGGAGGTAGTTGTCCTAGGGGGGTAGTCGTCCTAGAGGGTGGTTGCCCTAGGAGGTAGTTGTCCTAGGGCGGTAGTCGTCCTGGAGGGTGGTTGCCCTAGGAGGTAGTTGTCCTAGGGGGGTAGTCGTCCTGGAGGGTGGTTGCCCTAGGAGGTAGTTGTCCTAGGGGGGTAGTCGTCCTAGAGGGTGGTTGCCCTAGGAGGCAGTTGTCCTAGGGGGGTATTCGACCTAGAGGGTGGTTGCCCTAGGAGGTAGTTGTCCTAGGGGGGTAGTCGTCCTGGAGGGTGGTTGCCCTAGGAGGTAGTTGTCCTAGGGGGGTATTCGTCCTAGAGGGTGGTTGCCCTAGGAGGTAGTTGTCCTAGGGGGTAGTTGTCCCGAAGGTGGTTATACGGGGATGGATGTCCAGGAGGTAGGTGTCCAGATACGACTTGATAGTTATGTTATATTCCATTGTTTCTCATTTTGAAATGGTAACTGTATATCACACTAACTTTTTCTTTGTCTTTTATTTAGGTGGAGTGTGCCATATTCCCTCAGATGGCCAACCAGAAACTCCTGCTTCGATCTATCAAGCTTGAAGAACAACTGGTCACAGAATACATTGACAAAGCTATGGAGATCTTCAAGCACAATACAGTTGGTCCCACAAGGTAAATCAGCTGCACAACTTTTCAAAGCTTTTTTAATCTATGTCCCTAGTGGAAAGTGCTTTTATACATTAAATCTTATATTTATGAAGATATAAAGCTTTGAAGTAGCAGTATTTAAAGGGATACAGTAACTTTGTCTCAGATTCTGAAACAAATTTCTGGATTTAGCTTATGCTGCAATGATAATTATAAACCTTTAGGTCAGTCAGGACTTTTACAAGCTGATCGCTTGTCTGATTATCAAGATTTTTATGATTGGAAATCGAAACAAAATTTTGCATTTTCCTAACGGTTTTCATAACACTACAGTCTATTGGGGAAAACGAGTATGGTAAAACCGGTCACTCAAAGAATTTTACTTTTTTGAGGCAATTCTTGATCATTTTGAAGCGCGAATTTTTAGGGCTTCAATATTACACCATATCACAGACACTGATAACACGTAGAACCATGCATCTCAGATTTGACATTGTTAAACGATGCCTTTAATAACAGTATAAATCTAAACAAAGTAAAAAAGCTAATCTTTGTTATATGTTTTGATTTTTAAGGTACCTGAACCAGTACAAGAAGTACCATGACCTTCTGAATCAGAAAGCCGATGCGGATGTAACGGCATTCCTCAAGGAAACACACTCCTTGCAAGGTTTCATTAAGAAGATCGGAAGCTACCAGCAGCTGAAGGAGGAGATCTCGTCCCTGAGAATAACTGTCCCCCTCAGCATGTTTTGTCTGGACTGCAAGATGCTCAACAAGGACCTGTGTGATAGGGCACAGAAACTCAAGGAACGTCTCATCACCTTTGAGGTGGATGAGAACAGGACCTTGAACAAAGGGTAGGTATTCAAGATATTCAGCGATCAATGATTCTATTGGTCCTTCATAGCTAACATGTCGTCATTAATGCTTTTCCAAGCCACGCTCTATATATTTCATTGAATTATTGTGGTTATCATGTGTCACAGTTGATACCACCATCAAATTAAAGTTGCTGAAAATGTAGAAACATAGAAATCAAAAGGTATTTTCATATTCCATCCTCTACTTTTGCATTATTTCCATCCCATCTACTACTTTGAAATGGATTTACAATGCAGTTTTGATAAAGTATTTCATTTCATCCATGGGTTTTGTTGCAACGTGATTTCTCTGAGTTTTAGTAAAATGTTGTCATTGATATATAACCAATAGCCTAATTAATCTGATAACCACGGTGATATTATGTGTGGAAAAGGAGTCATAGTGTTAATATAAATGGGCTATATAAAAGCAGATTATTATTATTTCAATTAGATAATCAAACAGTAAAAGATATGTATGTCTAAATGACTTTACCTTTGGAACGATTGCAGAATCTGCCGGCGGTATGATGAGATTGCCGAGAGACTTGGTGAGACACCTACCGCCACAGCTGAGATCGTAGCACTGGCTGAATTCTTGAAGACCTCCTCAGAGGTCACAGTCTTCAAGCTTAAGGATGAGGTGGATGAGGCTGCCAACAGACTCATGTTCCTTCTAGACTATGCTTTCCTGCCATGTAAGTCTCTTGCTAGGGATATGTAGAGGTGTCGTGGACGAGTGGATATGTCACCGGACTGTGGATCACAAGGTTCGCAGTTCAAGTCCCATCGCGGCACTAATGTCCTTTGGCAAGACATTTGCCACTTTCCACCCAGGTGTTAAATGGGTACCCGGTAGGATGCGAAAGCTAAAGTGCTTAAATTAGCTAGTGTGCACTTGTAAAAATTACACCTGGCTGAAATGCTCCCCAGGGAGTGGAGAATGTGCAAACATTGTGTGCGGGTAAGCCTGAATCTGATGACCGGGGTAATATTATGATTGCAGGGCCCTCAGGGAGAACAGTATAAATACTGATGAGGCTACCCTGGGTAAAACAAGACATATTATTATTATTATACTGTAAGTACACAAAATGAATTCAGTGGTGTTTCTTGCAAGGAAACCTTGAAGGTGTTCAACAGAAGTGAGGTCTTAGCCATATGCAATACATTCACTTTTCAAGGATTTGGTATCGTGCAGTAATCCCGATATAGAGTGAGATATACTTGATGTTGTCATATCAAAATAGAAAAATTGAACAGTGTGATTGCTTCATGTTTTTGGTGTACCTCGAACATAGAGTTGTTGTAACATAATAATGGTGGCTTCTTATATAGCGCACATGTCCATCACGTTGTGACGCTCCTGGCGCTGCCCCGATTATTACCCTGGCTTTAGCAAGGCAGCCACTGCGGCACTCTAGCATTTCAAGGAATTAAATCCTGCCAGTAACTTGTGAAATAAAATGAAAAATGAAGAAGAAAAAAAATGTATAACCATCAAATCAATCTCCAAACATGGCATATTGCAATTTTATATCTGACATAAGTGAACCCCCTGCCTACTAGAACAGGGTGGTTCAGGTTTTATGTCTAAGAAATAAGAGAATTCAGGAATGAATGAGTTCAACATGTACAAAGTCCATTATAGTCATTAATACACATCATTAAAGGAGGCCTGGAAGGTGATGTAATTTTGAAATATCCAGATTGTTGAAACAGTTTGAACCTCTCTCTATTTGATGACGCAGATGAGGACATTAAGACTAACAGCACAGTGTTCTACTGGCCCGATCACATCCAGACCATCTTTGAGGTGTGTCGGAACCGTCTCATGTCACGTCGGGAGCAGGCTGAAGACGAGCTCAAGAAGCGTGTCCATAGATACGAGGAGAAGCTCAACGAGTATGGCCGAGACGTAGACTCGTTCCGCAAGAAGGAAGTAAGTACCTGTTTCCTTGAAGTGATGATCTTGTTCATTGTGCATGCATTTTGATCTTATTTCGCTGTAGAGTGTATATCATACAATATATTTAGTTTTGGGGGGAAGCACTGATGAACATCATTTCTAAACATCATAAAAACTACAACATTGTGAGCAGATAATATTAAAAAAATCAATGAATACCGTATTTGCCGGTGTATGGAAGAGAAAATATCAAAAAGTGGGGGGGGGGGGGGCGGCCTATGCGGCGCTGCGGCCTTATCGCTGGCAAATACGGTAGATACTTTCAAATAGACCAAAAACTTTTTTCTTCTATGAAGATCTCATAAACATGAATGACAGATGCTCAATCTGCAAATGAAACAGTCAGTATAGGATTTGTAACTATCATCTTCTGTTAATATTTCTAATCAGTTTGTATTTCTTTATTTATCATAAAACAGTTTGGCAAATACACAGAATTGTAAACATGGAGATCATGGGGGACTTTATTGATTTACTTTTCTATTTTGAAATACCTTTGTTTTGAATAAGACCGCATTTCCAAGCTTATTATTTGAGACCTGATTTTAGGTTTGTCAATTAAAGCACTAGATTTCGCTTAATGCAGTTGAATTCATTTGATCATGGGCATTTGAGGTTCACTAAAACACATGCATATTTTGTTTCCTCTTCCTTTTTTTCTCAATCAATCAGCATAATGTGCTTGTTCTTACCTATCATTCTATACTCCTGGTGAATAGTTCATTTAAGATAAAGAGAAAGCTCTTTAGTGAACAGTAAGTCTTTTCATTGCATGAATTGGACTGTATTGTCCACATGATACACTATGCACAGCATGTATTTTGGTCTCTGTTTTTTTGTTTCTTTTGGTTTCATCTTATTTTTGCTTCTCTTTTACTTGTGCCACCTATGCGTTTTAGCTCCGTGGAAAGGTAACACATTTGAAATGGGTTTTCCATCTTTGGATGAGCGTGTGTGTGTGTGTGTGTGTTTGCTGTGGCACAGATTCCATTTACCATAAATGCTATTTTTCAAGATCAGTGAAAGCTAAAGAATTGATTTAAGGAAAATATTGAAATGTTTAATAAGTTAAATAAAATATGAAAGCATAGAGAAACTAGACATATCTAATGTGTTTTACACCAAACATTTTTTCAAGGAACATACCTATTATTAATTTGTTATGTAGTTTTAATAGACAAAGTGGTTTCAAACTAGTATTTTACTAACATATTTTTGCACAAGTTGCTACTCTACTGTGACTAGGACAGCAGTTGATTTTAGGTTTTTGAAACATTCCGGTATATAAGGAAGAATTAACAAATGTGGCGAAATGTTATGAATCGGGTTGAAAGATTGTTAGGGGAAATCGGTTTGGCTTCAAACGTATATAATTTTTATTAATTTGTATTATTATAAATGCCTACCCCTCCACCTCCCCGTACCCTCTCCTCTCCTCACCCCACTCATGTGATAAGAAGGATTGCCCAAAAGTGCCAGATTTTTATGAAAACTGATGTTTAATGCATTTTTTTTCTGTGTATGTTTCGCTCAATTCTCTAAACATTTCAAGGGAAACAAGCATTTAGTGATATTTGATATTCAATATTTACACTCAAAGAATGCAATTCAATTCTTCAAAGACAATTTTGAATCATATGGGCAATGATTTAATATTATTGATTTAAATCCTTTAGTAGAATAAGGATTGCATTTTAATTTCAGCAATCATTAGTGTGGCATAAAGATATTATTGTCATTTAAAAATGACATGACATAAATCAGTAAAAAAATCCATTAAGATATTTTGTAACAAATGCTACTGAAAGAACGATTCCCTTAAAAATTGAAAGAATGTAGCTTAATATTTGAGCAATTTATGTGCAAATGCCAAATGGGGTGAAATGGTAAGGATACTTTGAGCAAGTGGAAATTATTCTTACACACTACATGATAAGAATCATTTGCTTAGAATTTTTTCTTTCTAGCATATTATAGTCACGCGCACGTTCACCAAACGTGAAGAACTTAATGTTTAAAACACAGTAGAATCTTAAAGCCCATTTGTGGCCGAGGTGTGAAATAAACGTTTCCTCCTGTTCCTTAATGTCCTCAGTGAAACTGTAAACACCGCAGAAACTAATATGTTTGCCATTATACATTTTGATTGAGTGATACATGAATAATATTGTTTGAAATTGATCTATTCATGTTGATGTGGTAAATGCCAAAGCAAATGAGACACTGCGATGCACAAATTACGTACCTGGATATAACATACATCTAACTCCTTATTGAGTGTACACATTATCTACAAATAGAATAGGACAGACATATTACTTTCATTTTTAATTGGCGAGTATGGAACATGATATGATGAGATTGTGAAGAGCTTTTCTGCCCCAGTTTAACTTGTATTTCTGCAGCACATATCACATTCTGCACCCATGTTGTCTTGTGAGAAACAGAAGGGAGTTAACTCTTTGTAAAATGATATGAGTTAACATCCTTTTATCTCTCAACAGACAATATCTTAGCTTGTGTGTACCTGTTTCATGCTTGCTATATATATGAACAGAGATAGCTACAACAACGTCTTTTCGTCTGTTCAGAGCTAGAAAGGCATTAACTCTGTGTAAAGTATTGGAGTATTAAAGGTAAAGACCAGTTCTGGTCATGCGATTGCATTGTGAAAGAAACGTTGTGGAATCGATCAGAAAAGGTTGATCATCTAGCATCTAGCATCTGCAAGGTTCTGGAATCATCAAAATGATAAGAAATTTGGCCCATTCTTCGTAAAGTTACAAGCACTATACACAGAAAGATGTATATGGGACTACCCTATATCTCTCACACGACCATGAGAGAAACAAATTTACCAAATATATGAATTAGTAGGCGGTTTCCCGGCAAATTTGTTATCATCATGTATTAGTCAAAACATATTCTTTCACATGATTGGTAATGAGAGCTTCCATTTCATTTTTTGAAATTGGGGCGTTACCAATACTGGTCTTTACCTTTAACGCCCTTCTGGCTCCAAACAGACATTATATAATAGGATGCTGCTGGCTTGTTTTGTAGTGAGTGCAGTCACTATAGCTTACCCACACACACGACTAACTCTAATTGCTTATAATTTCACTGATGCCACTTTTGCTTCTTCCCTCATTGGCTTCTAACCATGAACATATCTTTTTCCTATTTGCAGCATCGATCACCAAGTCATCGCTTTGTTTCACCCCTACCCCATGATATAGCCATATGTCGTTTGTGTAGTTACTAATTCCAGGGTAACTTGCACCATAATGCAGTGCAATTTATTCCAAATTTGATAATCAATTAAACGAAGTTCTGTACCAAATTCAATTTAAGAATTTAAAAATATTGAAGAGAGAAGGGGGTTATGAATCATAAATATTATTTATTAGAATTGATCAGAATTCAGTAGCCTCAAGATGCAAGGTAATGATGGACTAAAATAATTGCTACAGGCTTTGGAGTGAATGTGCAATATCATGTCCATTCATTTGTATCTATGATTAGGATATAGAGATATGCTCTCTATGAGCAAAGTAAAGTGTTGAATAAATACATAACAATCATTTGTAACAAGAGAGTAATATATGTATGTATGGGTGTACCGGTATGCATATTTGAAAACAAGAATTACTGGGGCAAATTCAGGATAATGATGTAGATCTGCAAATAAAATGATGTCAGTAGGTTATGAATCAATTAAATGTAGCCTCTCTTGTATATTGATCCTATCATTTAATCTCTCATTACAACTAAGTATTTTTATACTTGAGAAATTGTCTTAAATTACATAACTGAATTGTTTTTGATGGGATAGTGTGCTGACTGTTTAAATCTTAAAATGAAATTATTTGCAATCAATACATTTATCAAATATATGCAAATATACTTATTAAAGGTTTAAAATGAAACCCTTGGTTTTTATAAAGAAAAAAAATCTCACCCTCTCACGTTTCCTGAAAAGCATTGTTTTTTAAGGAAGTCAAAGAAAGTTATATGATCCCTTCCCTTAGTACCTGTAGTGGTTTGTTGTTCATCTCAAATTCATTAAATGTATGACTAATTCCTTCAATATTATTAGAGACTATAAATATCAATTACACGTCTCTTTGAAAGTTGAAACGCATTCAAATTGTGTCTCAAAGCTTTGAAATGTCAAGGAAGTATGAAATGTGATAAAATGTTGATGAACTTCAAAATGGGTGGAGTATCTTTCAGCTTCATTTTACCTTCCCTCAAAAGTTGCGTCTATGATATATTTAGCTTTCACACAGTGGAAAACCTGTACGTTACCAGTACAAAATAAAGACAAGGGTTCCATGACACAAAGACGTAACTCCATATTTTGCCAAAATGAGTATTTGATATCAACATTTTCAGAAAAATGTGGGCTTTCCAGGAAACACAAAGACTTAACTCCACCCAACACCCCATTGAAGTTGATTGCTAGTGAAACATAGACTTAACTCCTTAAGGCCCAAGTGCTCACTGACACATAAACCACTTTTTCTCAAAATGGAGTTGTGTCACTGACCCCTTAAAGAGATCTCTGACAATTGTCCCTCTAGCAGCACAACCAAGATATATTGTGTACATATTGACTAACCTTTCTGTATGTCAAAGGTCATCCCACCTGTTGAGACTGAGAAGTGCTTGAACTTAATAAGAGTATTACAGTACCGTATAACATCCTGGTTCTCGGCAGGCTATTTCTAATCTCAAAGTTATATGTAAAAACATTAACTTGATGCCATTACATTTTGAGAATAGATTGACTTGCAAAATACAGAACTTAATTGGCTCTACTTTCATTTTGGTAACAAAAATCATGGCTCATGTTTTTGAGTGAAAGCAATTAGGCTATGCTTTCATTTGAGATGAAAGCAACCATTCTTGATATGTGCTTGGTCATTGAGAAAGCCTAAAGTCATTGGTATCATGCTGTTCATCATTTGGGGGGACTCGGTTATTGTTTTCACTCTAGGTATGCTTTTGAACACGGAACTGATTCATACCATGAGTGGATCAATGTTCAGGTTTCTAATAGCTAGGTACAAGTGTAATTGATTTATAGCCACACAGTAGATGGCATTTACCTCTGTTCAAACATATGTATGATGAGGCTGTACGCATCTTGTCTAAATTAAAAACAAGATGGTGGTTGCACCCTATTGACCTAACCCAAATACTGATTTCCTGCTTTAGATTATGTGAAAAATTAAGGAGGGATTGTATAACACGATTCAATATTAGTGAAACAAGGAAGCACTTCATAATCCCATTCTATATAGAAACTGTGGTTTCATGGTCAGATATCACCAGACTGCCCTTGATGGCATGATCTCTTAAGTGTTATTGATCACGCATATGAATGACCTTTGACCCAGCTGTGTGACCTTTGTCCTAGATGCTAAGTTTGGATGAAGCACTTCATAATCCCATTCAAATTAAAACTTTGGTTTCATGGTCAGATATCTACAGACTGCCCTTGATGGCATGATCTCTTAAGTGTTATTGATCACGCATATGAATGACCTTTGACCCAGCTGTGTGACCTTTGTCCTAGATGCTAAGTTTGGATGAAGCACTTCATAATCCCATTCAAATTAAAACTTTGGTTTCATGGTCAGATATCTACAGACTGCCCTTGATGGCATGATCTCTTAAGTGTCATTTATCATGCACATGAATGACCTTTGACCTGTGTGACCTTTGTCCTATAGATGCTAAGCCTGGATGAGATGAAGACCAATGTAGACAAGCTGTCTGAGATACAGCAGCAGCTGGATGCGTCTCGGGATGAGCTGGAGGGTCTGAATGTGGAGGAGGAGCTTCTGGAGTGGCAGCCCAGCCAGTTCCCACAGCTACAGCAGATGTTTGTCAATAAGCAGCCCTACGACAGCCTTTGGAATACCGCCCTCAACTTTCACACCAAGTATGAGGAGTGGCTCAACGGTGAGTTTCACAGCTAGACATGAGGTTTAAATAATAAACAATACCAGGGTATCATGTTCAGCATTAAGTATTGGCCATTCGCAACCCATGAAAAGGCTTGGAACAAAAGTTATTCTAAAGACAAAATTAGGCACTACATATACAGGTGGGAACATCATAAGAGAGGGAAACGTTTCTTTTAAAAAGAAAATGGAGACAATTTTTTTCTTATTCAAAGTGAGCACGTGTCCAAGCGTTAGGAAGCAAATCTGTCGTTTGATCCATGCATGTGCCTTCAGCATACTTTTCATGAAATTTGTTTACACCAATGCATACATATATTCAACCCATGCACAATTAAGCGCTGTCTACTTGAGAATGCTTCTAATTGACTAAAAAAAGAATTACATGATTGGATTTTTGTTGTTGTTGTAAATCTGGTAAAAGGCTTTTGACCCAAAATTCAAATTTCAATAAGATTCAAATAGATTTATGAAAGTGAAAGGATAGAGCAACCTTGAAGTGGCTCAAATGAGGTTGAAAGTTTGTGGTAAACACGTACCCATACTGATATGAAAACTCATTAGTATAAACAGTTTCTCAAAGAGAAAGTTGTTAATTGATATTCTGGCAATCTCTCAGGAAATTCAATTGAATTGAGAGTATACATTAGGTGTGGTTCAGTTTCAATTGCACATTGTACATGTACAGCATGGTGTCAATCACCTACACAATGTCAGCCAATGGAAAACAGTAAGGAAAGCAAAAAAACAATGATTCAAAGACGTGTAGGACGTGATTAATGTGTTGAAGCACTCGTAGCTTATCATTATTAGTGAAAATCATCTCATTTCTCGTTTTCATTGTACTTATAAATATGTTTTTACATGGTTAATATAATAAAGGTCATAAAAAGTGAGCAAGGTCTTGACTCTCATTGTATACAGCAGTAATGGGTTTAATGCTGTTTTGCTTGTCTATATAAGTAGTCTCGAGACGATAATCATTGGTACCCTGTTCCTAATTTACATCATGCAAAATAATAATTACAACAAAAAATAAAAAATCAATTGAAGTATTACTCTAAATAACAGTCTCTAATATTTCATCAATGTTCGTAAGACTCCTTCACATACACTATGATAATTAAACTGCCGCTGCTGTGAACAGAAGTTCTTTAAGCGTGTTTGAGCATACTGTAGTATTTTTTTTGTATCTCATAACACAAAGATAAGTGAGTACCGTATTTGCCGGCGATAAGGCCGCAGTGTTTTTGGAAGAAAAAATATCCAAAAGTCGGGGTGCGGCCTTTACGCTACAACAACAAAATTCAGCGGTCAAAACATCACGTCCATTTGCACGTATGGGACTATATGAACGGTAGCATGACTAGACAACGGTACAGGACAATTCTAGAATAACTCCACACAACTTACCGACAATTTTATGTTGCATAGTTGACATGAAGACGAAAAAAATTATTTTTCTAATAAAATCTGCCGATAGATCTAGATCTAAGTCCGTACCATTGCATCGCCAAAAAGGAAAAAAAGGGACAGGCTGTTACTTACGGAGCTAGCTGCCGGGCAACGCAACTGCTCAGGTCGAAAACGCTATTCCGGATTACACCGCACATCGAGGTAGGATACCAAATCTGCGTGCGATACAGTACTAGCTTAAAAGTCGATGAAGATCTGCTAAATTACGATAATTTTTGGGGTTAACTTCTTGTAAATTTATAAGAATATTTATGAATTTGGTATCAGTTTGTAAAAAAAAAAGAGTGTTCTACAAGAAAATTACGATCATTTTGTTTGGTCCGCTTTTTTTTTTCTCATTTTTTCTCATTTTTTTTTTTTTTTTTTTTTTTTTTCCCTCTACGAAATGTCAAAGTTGGGGGTGCGGCCTATACGGCACTGCGGCCTTATCGCCGGCAAATACGGTACACATGTACACCTTTGTTGCACCCAGCTACTTTTTCATCCCCACTTGCCATTCATTTTAGTACACACAAAAAGAACAAAAACCAAACAAAACGTTGTATCATATCATATATGAACAGGCCTGTAATGAGCCCATTTTAGCCCAAACTGTATGCGCATATTGAGCTGGATCTTGCCAAAGCAAAGGGCTAACTAGTTAGGTGTCGTGGCCGAGTGGATATGTCACCGGACTGTGGATCACAAGGTCCGCGGTTCAAGTCCCACCGCGACACTAATGTACTTTGGCAAGACATTGATCTACGTTTGCCACTCTCCACCCAGCTGTTAAATTGGTATCCAGTAGGATGCAAAAGCTAATGTGCTTATATAGATTAGCAAGTGTACGCTTGTAAAAATAACGCCTGTCTGGAATGCTCCCCAGGGTGTGGATAATATGCATACATTGTGTGCGGGTAAGCCTGAATCCGATGACCGGGGTAATAATATGATTGCAGGGCCCTCAGGGAGAACTTTATGAATACTGATGAGGCTACCCTGGGTAAAACAAGACATATATTATCATAACCTTTTGACATGCACAGGTCCATTCTTGGAGCTGAATGCTGAGGTGGTGACGGAGGAAGTGGACTCCATGTTCCGTACCATGTACAAGCTTTCTAGGAGCTTCTCAGATCAGCCTGGTCCGCAGAGGATATCCAACAATGTCAAAGGAAAGATTGACAAGTTCAAAGCGCATCTTCCTCTTCTGGGTATCGTCTGTAACCCTGGTATCAGGGGTCGCCACTGGACTAGGGTGAGTCGATTTGATTTATTTTCCACTCAAATATCCAAAAATTAAATGACATATATAAACCATACAGTAATACAATATATAATAGAACAAATTAATTATACAAGTAACGAAATACTGACAAGTATGTTCATAATCAAATAAGTCTACAGAGTACATTTAAGTTTGAGAATAAGACAAAATATTTTATATTGCTTGATTTAAACTGAGAGGGGAAAAAAGGGATTCTCAGAAAAGCTAGGCTTGTTGAGCGAGATTCACTTTCACTTTCTAATTAACCCTCTCAATTGCTGTGCCGTAGGTTTCTAAAAATCTCCAAGTTTGTAAATTTATGTCTTTGTACAGAGAAATGCCTGTCTTTCTTTGCGAAATTCAAAACCGGTTCATGACGGCTTCACACTAACTTTTTTGGAAGGGGTGTAGACTTTTGACAGTCTGGGTGCAATGGCACTTTGTAAAACTTTCATAATATGGGGTATCTGACTTCAATTTTTGGTTATTCTGTGTCCAATATTTTTCATTCTTCTGTTGGAAGAGATTACATATATGATATGAAAATGAGGCAAGTTACACGATTCAAATATAGGCCCACCTCTTACAGTGCTCTTTCCATATTTTGATAATCAGACAGGCAATCGACTTGTAAAAGTCATGGGATTCCTGATTGACCTAAAGGTTTATAATTATAATTGCAGCATGAGCTCAATCCAGGGTTTTGTTTCAGAATCTGCGGCCAATGTTACCGAGTCACTTTAATACTGAGTGATATATAATTTGTAGGTGGATCATAATAATTTTCATTCACCTACATGTATACACTTTATATTCATAAGTTTAATACCTCATAATTTGACCTTTTAATCTAATTTTCCAGATGAGTGACATTGTTGGCTTTGAGCTCCAGCCTAAGAATGATACATCCCTGCTTCAGATGCTGGAACTAGGCCTCACTAAATGGAGTGACCAGTAAGTTCTTATACATTGAAAACAAAACCTGTGTCTGAAAACACAGTGCAGTACTTACATTTGCCAAAATACTATCCTATAGATGTACATTTCTCCAGAATTTAAGGGTTTTAACTTATGGATTTGTTTGGGTAATAAAACCTAGTTGCTTTTGAAAAGCTTTGGTGCATTTCTACTTGTTAAGTAAAAAAGATTGAAAACATGAAGTTGGTAAACTTGATATGATAGTATGAGATTGAGTTAAAACTCCACCATGGAACAGTTTGATGATGGTGATATGAGTGTAGGAAAATTTCTACCCAGCTTGTTACTAAAAATACATTGAATGGTATACACCATCATACAAACATGCATTATGATTCTGTAAGGGTACGTTTATGCTCAATTTTGAAGACAGAATGAGCGATTTGAAATGCTCATCGTAAACGCTCATCGTAATCGCAGTTCCACGGTGTACTGTTTATGCTCACTTCTCTGGCCCTGCAGCTGGATTCGCAAACCTGCACTGCGCATGCTACGTTGACCCCATTTAAGCGCGTTTGCAAATGATTGTGCGTTTATGCTTCCCCAGAATCGCTGTTCCAAAACTCACCTTTTTGTGAGTTTACGATCGGCGATTACGATCAGCGTTTTTTGGTGATTCTACAAAAATGAGAAAGGACGCAACCGTGTTTTGAACTAAACGCGTAACAAATGCCTCATTCTGGCCAGAAAAAGTTGAGCATAAACGTACCCTAATTGACATATATTCTCATACCTGTTTGTAACAATCGTTTTCTAATAAATCTGATTTAAGAAGTGTTAGAAGTAGATCAAAAGTGCTGGATATGGATTGTGGACTTTTTTCCTCTGGAAATAATGTTGGTGATAATATATTCTGTTTTTTATGGCACTTCATGCATTCATGATGTCCCAAAGTGCTTTTCAATTTCATGCTCTTCTTTTCTTAGAATGAAGTAATTCAAACAGCTATATCATACTAAGTTTGTTGTATTTTCTGTAATTGAGATTATATTCTCATACCTTTTGTAACAATCATTTTTCTAATAAATCTGATTTAAGAAGTGTTCACTCACTTCTTTTCTCAGAATGAAATAATGTAAACTGCTATATCATACTAAATGTGTTGTATTTTTGCTTTCATCTAGACTTGAGGAAGTTGGAGCAGCTGCCAGCAAGGAGTACTCCCTTGAGAAGGCCATGGAGAAGATGAAGTTTGAATGGCAAGATATCGCATTTGAATTCTTACCATACAGAGACACTGTAAGTACAATAATGTGAAGTCTCATCCATCGATATGACAAAAGTACAATTCAGTCTGGAGTGTCAAGTGTAACTTGAAATCTGTTTCAATTTCATAACGCTTCACTTCTTTTCTTTGAATTGTTTTCTTTTGCTCTCAGTCAGATAATGACAGTGCATTAAAAAGGGCTTGCTATGGCATGTCTTGTGTTAATTGCATTTTTGATTAAAGGCCCATTGTACTACTTGTAGCTACTTGCTCCCTCTATATAGAAAACAATGCCTAATCAGTGACCATTGGTCCCCCATGATCCTCTTTTTCTTATGTTAATTGAGAGCAGAGTGGATGAGATAGCCACCTATCAGTGACCTTCCTGGTGGTCTAATCTCTCCTAGCCAAACTAGTACAGATGGGCTTTAATAGAAAAGGGGAAAAGAGAGTTACAAGCCTTGCTGGCTAATGTCATTTTACGACTTTAAATCACGTACTTGGAATGGTTATAGTATAGATATTCAAATCAAGATGAATGACATAGTTTGGTTTTAATGCTCATGATTCGAGCGAGGCTTGACAGCTAACAGTCACATGGTTCATATAGGCCCCAACATTCGAATTGTCAACCCCACTCCCCCAAATCTAACAAATTTAAGAGAGAGTTACAAGCCTTGCTGGCTAATGTAATTTTACGACTTTAAATCACGTACTTGGAATGGTTATAGTATAGATATTCAAATCAAGATGAATGACATAGTTTGGTTTTAATGCTCATGATTCGAGCGAGGCTTGACAGCTAACAGTCACATGGTTCATATAGGCCCCAACATTCGAATTGTCAACCCCACTCCCCCAAATCTAACAAATTTAAGAGAGAGTTACAAGCCTTGCTGGCTAATGTAATTTTACGACTTTAAATCACGTACTTGGAATGGTTATAGTATAGATATTCAAATCAAGATGAATGACATAGTTTGGTTTTAATGCTCATGATTCGAGCGAGGCTTGACAGCTAACAGTCACATGGTTCATATAGGCCCCAACATTCGAATTGTCAACCCCACTCCCCCAAATCTAACAAATTTAATAGGGGGTCCATGCATACAAACCCTATTTATTTTAGACCAGATGCCCTGTGTATCAATTCACTGTGGAAACTTGGGTAGTGTTTCATGAAACCGTCATAAGTATAAATTCACCAACGTCCCATTGAAACGAGTGTGCTGTAATTAACACACGTTCCAATGGGATATGTCGGTGAACTTGTACTTGGGATGAGTTTGTGAAACGATGCTCTAATCAATTAATCTGTGTGATATTGAATGCTAGCCTGTATTGATCCCAACCGTTTCCTCTGATCTATGTTTTCTGATCCAGGGTGTATCCATCTTATCAAGTATTGATGATATCCAGCTTCTCCTCGATGATCATATTGTCAAGGTCCAGACCATGCGGGGATCTCCCTTTGTCAAACCATTCGAAAATGAAGTCAAGGTAAAACATCTTCTGAATTTCAATGTTAGACATTCTCTTTCTGTCTTTCTTTTCATTTTGACTTTCTTTATACTCCTTATATTTCTTTCTCTTCGCCTTCCCCTCATTTGTATTTTTTCTTCTTGTCCTTCAATCATTTTTCTTTCTCTTTTCTTTCCCTCTTTTCTCTCTCTTTCTCTCTCTGCCTTCCTGCTTTCTAGAGTATTTAATGTTTTTATTTACTGATATCCTGGATTTGTTTTTGAAAGATATTTTAAATACATAATAGGATCAGAGATGTTTTTGTTTTGAAGTTAATTAGAGATGATTTTCTTTTCTCATAGGATGCTCAGTCTTCACTATTGTCTTTATACTGCTAGAAACTCTTTGAAATTATGTTGGATGTCATGTTTCCTACCTGTATCTCAAAAGAGAAATATCTTATACAGCAATTACCATCAGACCTATCTGCTTCTCATGATGTCATTCTATGTTGGACTGACCAGGGACCCGTTTCACAAACCCCTTTTTCAATGACAAATGACAAAAATCAGTGACAAATCTGTTGACAACCAATCAGAAGCAAGGATTTCAGTAGCTTATAACAGTAGCTTGTAACTTGTTATTGGTATCGATTTTTATGAAACAGGGCCCTGATCCACTTGTGAGGTAATTATCCATGATGTGATTCTTTTGTTTGTAGGAATGGGAAGAGAAGCTGGTGACCATGCAGGACATCCTTGATTCCTGGCTCAAGTGCCAAGCCACCTGGCTCTACCTAGAACCTATCTTCAGCTCCGAAGACATCATCGCCCAGATGCCTGAAGAGGGTCGCAAGTTTGGCATCGTGGATAGCTACTGGAGGGACATCATGACAGAAGCTGTAAGTCCTAGAACTTATAAAAAGATTTCTCATCTTACATTGCTTTTCTAATATCCAGGCCTGATAATTACCCAATTTAAAAAAATCTTGATTTTTTTTTCCCTGATTTTTTTCTTTTTTTCTTTTTCCGGAGTTTACCCCTATTTTCCCTCATTTTGTCCCAATCTTCTTACTCAAAAGGGGGGGGGGGGGAATGTTTTAGATGCCATTTTTTTTTCTTCCCTGAATCCTTTTTTCTTAGTGCTCACTATCACCCCTGAATATCTTTCATCGATCATCTTTCCATATTTGCTACATCAAGTTAGATTTTATGAATGTTACAGTTTTTTATTACAATACAAGAACCATTTAAGAAGAATAGGAGAGCGAATTGTTGTATTCCGGGCATAAGGGCTGAATTTGAATGGGATCCAATTTTCAGTTAGGTATTAAAGTGTGGAATAAAAGGATTTAGCGGATATATGACCTGAAATATGTTGAGGAAATGTAGTATAAGAAAAGTCAGAACTCTTAAATTGCATGTTTTTAGAAATGAACATTAGTTCACACCCTTCTGCCATTGTAACAAGATATCTTTACTTCTTTTATTTTTATTTCAATTGAAGTTTCAAGACATGCTTTGATTGTATAATGTTCTCTTGTTGTTGTTTTTTTGTGATGCATAGGTGAAAGACAACAAAGCCTTGGTGTGTACAGGTCAACCCAACATGTTGGGAAGACTACAGGAGTCTAACATTCTCCTGGAGGAGATTCAGAAGGGTCTCAATGACTACCTGGAGAAGAAACGACTCTACTTCCCAAGGTAACTAGAGCATTTGTCTTGCAGTTCAGTATTTTTGTCGAATTCATGTATATCGTCATATCTGGTCATTTCCATTCCCAGAGTGTTATAAAAGTGCTGGTTGCATGTGGTCATTCCATAACTTTCATGATGCAGTAATTGTAAGGGATGCAACTCAGAGGTTGTAGTCGTGGATACAAATGACACCACTGCATACAATGCTTTGAACTTTGGTTGGATTTAAGGCTAGAGCACGTCTTGATTTTCAGATAGTGTTTTGCATTCTGTAAAGTTGTACATGAAGATCGGATGTAGGTGTGCACAATTGTTATTTCATATTTTCATGTATACCAAATTAACTTTGAAATGAATTTACAAATAAATGTATACGCTATCTTGCCAGTTGCTTGGTTCTAAAGTTAGATATATACAGTAAAACCTGGTTTAGCGACCACCTGTCTACAAAGACCACATGTTTTGTTTCCCTTAAAATGGGGTTTCATTGAAACATGTACTAAAGGAACCTATCTACAAAGACCACCTGTCTTCAAAGACCAATTTTGTGGCTGCCTTGGCGGTCGCTATAGACCGTTTTGACTGTATACTATATATATTTATACAGGTTGTTCTTCTTGTCCAACGATGAGCTGCTTGAGATCTTGTCCGAGACCAAAGATCCCCTGCGTGTTCAGCCGCATCTCAAGAAGTGCTTTGAAGGCATCTCTACTTTGGAGTTCACTGAACAGCAGGAGATTGTAGGAATGATCAGCGCGGAGAAAGAAACGGTTCCTTTCTCGCAAAAGGTTTACCCAGCTAAGGCCAGGGTGAGTTCCAAAACGGTGTTTCATACAAACTTGTTACCATATAGAAGGAAGGTGGTGTATGGCTCATTTAATGGAGTTGTAAATAAAGTGACTCTGTTCTGTGACTAAGTCAGGGGTCAGTGTACCTTCTGTAGGATTACTTTCTTTGCTCTCAGGTAAACCAATTAATAAAATGAATTAAATGTCCAGTCATCATGTATGTATTCATACCATTTCATTCTATGTGAAGATGCACTTGTAAAAATCAAGTATACTTCCTCATCCTTGAGCGTGATAGGTATATTAATTGTTTAATAAGTGGTTAACTATTTGTTGATCGTTTGAAGCATATTGTGTATTTTAGCCTTGGTATTGATTACACATGTATGAGTTAGACAATACCTTTTTATATTATTTGCTGTTGTTCTATATTTGAGTTAATTTTTGCTCCCACGGTGATATCCGTCAGGTACTTGCTTAATTGTTTTTTTTTTCATTGGGAAACCTCACTCTTATGGTTCATGAATATTTGTTTTAATGAAACATAAGCATTTAATGAAGATGTAAAAAAAGTTCTTCTTCTTATCGAGTCACTATACAAGTCTTGTCCAGTTCACGGCTTCCAGGTCATCTTGGGTGCATGGCTCTGGCAGGAGTGGGCAGACTAGCAGGTGTTCCATTGTCTGTTCCTGGCCGCATTCACATGCTGTTTGTTTGTCTCCTAAACCCCACCTCTGCATTAAGACAAAAGTTTAAATTTATTTATTTTAACGATTTCTCATTTCATTGACAGGGTATGGTGGAGAAGTGGTTGTTACAGGTTGAAGAGACGATGATGTCCAGCGTGACCAAGGTATGCAAGGACGGCGTGGCAGCGTACGCAACAAACCCAAGGAACAAATGGGTCCTGGAATGGCCTGGTCAGGTGGTCATCTGTGTCTCTCAGACCTTCTGGACCGATGAGGTGGCCAAGGCTATCAAGGAACCAGGTGGACTCAAGGTTAGTGACCGAGCAAAAGATTGGAGTAGAGAGGGGTAGCATACCTGCCAACCCTCCCGAATTATCCGGAATATCCTGTTTTTCTGGATTTTTAGGACCCCAAAATTCTTCTTTTTTTTTTCTTTTAATTTTGGTGTGTGTGTGTGTTGCTTAAGCCAAATTAAGCTTGTTTTATCATATGCCGCGATGTGAGAGTTCACGTATTGCGTGCGTTGAAGGGCTGCATGATTGAGCATCGAATTTGTATTCGCTTTTTTCACAGATTTACCCGTATTGCCAGTTACACTGACGCTGCGTGTGCGAACGCCTGTTAAGGGTACAGATCCTTCTTATATTCGAAGACATACCGTGCTAAAAATTCTTAATTCTCATTTTCAAAATGTTGGCTGGTATATGGTAGAGATAGAATGAAAGAAAGAAAGGAATGATGTTCTATACCAAACAGGGATGAGACCTTAACATCAGGGCTACATATAATGGATTTTTGCAATCAAGCTTTAAAATATCACTTAAGTTTCTGAACAGGTAGAATAGGTAGACTTCTTTCATTCAAATATGAATTCTAAATTATGTTATTGTGTTGTCTGTGTAATCTATCATTTAGATGAGTCTCTTGAAGAATCTTTTCTTTACTGTTACTCCAAACATGATTGTCTCCATCGGTATGATACTACATTGATGTTTACAGCATTTTTCATTTAACTGGTAACGTCTTATACATATGCTTGCCATTATTTATGTTAGTTACCAATTGGCTCCAAATGACTTTTTTTTTTTGGTCCCACAATATTTTAGTGATTGAAGACTAAATGAATGAAAGTAATTTTTTTGTTATATCTGGTTTTGTTTGAACAGAAATACACAGAGCTGAGCAATGTGTATTTGAAGGAGATTGTAGATCTTGTGAGAGGCAAGTTAGAGAAGGGACACAGAACCACCCTAGGGGCTCTCACTGTCATTGATGTTCACGGTAAGTCAGATAATTGTCTGCAAGTTTTGGGTAATGATCTTATAACCTGTATAGTTGGTTTTTAATTCAATAATACAATCATATCTCTTTAGTTGTATGTCGGTGTATTCTTACCACTTATGACTTGCAGCAGAGTTTTATCAATGATGAAAGTTTTATATGATTGTGTGATTTCCATTGCTCCAACATTCCTCTACCTAAAGCCTTGACAATGCCTTTGCCATTTGAAATGGTATGCTGCCTTGAAGAAAGATGGTGATTTTTAAATTTTCATTAAAATCTTTGAAATCTCTTTGAATCCCAAATAGCATTATGAAGTGCACTACCAAATTTTATTTTTCCCAATAGAGATATAATAATATGAATTTATAACGTGCAAGTATCCGAAACTTCCGATCAAGGCGCGACAAAATATATAAGCAGATTACACAAAACAGTTCAACAGATATTATTTCTACACGTAATTAAACTTAAATCTTATGACTTTGTGAATGAAAAAGAAATTGTCACCAAAAGAAAACATGATGCAATTTGCGGTATGTTATTTACTAAATGATATCTCTTCTCCATCCCATCGTAGCCCGTGACTTGGTACAGAGCTTTGATGAGATGGGTGTACAGAGTGTGAATGACTTCAACTGGCTCAGTCAGCTGAGGTACTACTTCAACGGTGAAACCATCAACGTACAGATGATCACTACAGAATTACCCTATGGATACGAGTACCTGGGTAACTCAGGACGTCTGGTTATCACTCCGCTCACTGATCGGTGTTACAGGTTAGCACCAGCTGTCAGACTCGCTTTGTGGACCACCTGTTTAGAAAGACTTTATGCCTTTAAATGAGTCCCTCAACAAAAGTTTGGGAACTCAAGTTTGATTGATTATATCTCTCTTATGGCATAATCATCACTATGTTAAGTATCATTAGAAAGTTTGTATATTCTGAACCTGCACATTCAGACTACCTGCAGATAAAGACCACTTTTCTTAACTCCATTGAGCAGTCTTTATATACAGATTTTACTGTACCAGTATTATCACCTCTTTGTATGCTCTTGTCCAGAGGTTTGTATGTAACTTGAGTTTGTGTTTTAGTAAGATCAGAGTTCAATCTCTCTTTAATACTGGACACTTCGCTGAATAATGACTCTCGAATCATCATCTCAATTATCCTTATAATCACCCCATTTGAAGGTTCTATGCAGTGTATATTTGTGTCTCGCTTTCACTGTAAACATCAGTACATAATGGCTCTTAATGGCCTTCTCATATTACTCTAGTGTTTATCTTTCAACTCATGTTTGGATAGAAATGATATCAATGTGGTTTAGGGGAATGTAATTTTAGATGATATTTACAAATACAATGCAGAATTTGTGAGACTGATTCAGTGACTCTGCAGAATAGAATACATTGTATGTCAATCAGCTGAACTGCTTTTGCACTTTGCGATTAAAGAGGCCAATATGTACAACAAAATGCCTTAGCGTTATCAAGATACCCTATCCCTCCCACACAACACTTATATGCCTTAATTAATTGACATTAATTTGGCAAATGAAAGTTAGGTAGTGTTTCACTGGCTGTCTACAAGAGGGCCTATGTATTGTTAAAGCTTATCTGCACTAGGTTGTTCAGGAGGGATTAGACCTCTCTGCATGATGCAGTGACAGGTGGTTATCTCATCAAATAAGCTCTCAATAAATATTAGAAAAAGGGGACCATGGGGGACCAATGGTTACCAATTAGGCATTGTCTGTTATATAGAGGGCGCAAGTAGCTTAAGTATTGCAGTGTGGCTTTAATGGCAGTAACAGCATTCTTGCAGGCGACTGATGATCTACGACATGCCTCGTTGAATCGCTCTGTGTTTGTTGTTGTTGACCAGGACCTTGATGGGTGCCCTGAAGCTGAATCTTGGAGGAGCCCCTGAGGGTCCAGCCGGTACCGGAAAGACAGAGACCAGTAAGGATTTGGCCAAAGCTGTCGCTAAACAGGTCAGTATGTTACTTGTCAGGATAAATGTTACATGAATCTCTGTGAAGTTCATGTGAACATATCATCAATATCAAATCCTCTGACACTATTAAATCCCAAACGTTAAAATATATCAAAGAAAGGTCAATTTAGTCCATGATCATGTGACCCTTGCCCATGTCTCCACATGGACTAATGAACAAGTCTGTTGACATGTTCCGAAGAAGAAGAAAAAGATTGGTCTGTAACATAGCGAAATATTGTTTTGTTCGTCTCTAAACCTGATGGTTTGAATGTATTCTCAGCTGATATGGTTCTTCTGAATAAGTCTAACCTTGATTTGTCTTTCTCCTGATTTAAAATGAACCCATACATTTTTGTTATTGTGAGGCAGCATTTCAAACTTTATGAGAAAAAATGTGATTGTGCATGACTCCATCACAAATTTCATGAACATGAATAAAAGTTTGATACATGCACACCCCTCCTGGTACCAAATAGGATTATTATTGCACTGTATGTACTGTGCATTGATAACAGCAGTATGACCTTACAGTCAGATTGATCATTTCCAGAAGAGGAATAGAGACAATGTTTCATGATCTCTTGATATGCCTTTTACAAAAAAATAATATATTGTGATTGTTTTCATCATTTTATTCTTGAAACCAGTGTGTGGTGTTCAACTGCTCGGATGGTCTGGACCACCAAGCCATGGGCAAGTTCTTCAAGGGTCTAGCCCAAGCCGGTGCCTGGGCTTGCTTTGACGAGTTCAATCGTATTGAGCTGGAGGTGTTGTCCGTGGTAGCTCAGCAGATCCAGAGCATCCAACGTGCCATCCAGACCTTCCAGAAGAAGTTCATGTTTGAGGGGACAGAGTTGACCCTTAACCCCACCTGTACTATGTTCATCACCATGAACCCTGGCTATGCTGGTCGGTCAGATCTTCCTGATAACTTGAAGGTAGGTCCTACTCTACAAGACCAACCAGATCAAAATAAACCAATACAGCTAATGAATCTGAAGTCATGAGATGAAAATTAAAAAATTACCAAAATCCTGGTTGAACAATGATTTTATTGATGTACTTTGATTGTGTGGTTGGTTCATGTGGCATTCTCATTTTTTACTTGTAAAATATATATTCCTATCATTTTGCTAATGCTTATCAGCAAAATAATCCCTCTTGTATGAGAATCTCTAGTATTTCTTGATGGTCCATCTATGTTTTGTCATATACTATGTATTAAATAAGTGCTATTTTCTGTAGTGTAATATTTATGTTTTTGTAAATGCAATATAGGTTCTGTTCCGAACTGTTGCTATGATGGTGCCCGACTATGCCCTGATCGGCGAGATCTCTCTCTACTCCATGGGTTTTGTGGATGCTCGTAGCTTGGCAGGAAAGATCGTTGCCACCTATCGTCTATGCTCTGAGCTTCTCTCCTCGCAGCATCACTACGACTACGGGATGCGTGCGGTCAAGTCCGTACTGACCGCTGCAGGAAACCTGAAGCTCAAGTACTCTGATGAAGATGAGAGCGTGCTGGTCCTGAGGGCCATCAAGGATGTCAATCTACCAAAGTTCTTAGCACAGGTATGACCATCATTTCAGGGGGGCGTTTCACAAAACTTGTCATCAGTGACAAATGACAGTTTTTGTTATAAGCTACTGAAATCCTTGCTTCTGATTGGTTATCAGCACATTTGACACTAATTTTTGTCATTTGTCATTGAAAAAAGGCTTTGTGAAACGGGCCCCTGATTTTCAATCCAATTCGTTTGATTTGGTTTATCTTCAGTTTTATCAGAGTGCGAAGAATGCTTGTATATTATCAGATATCATGCGGAAGATGGTGTAAAGCCTAACAACAATAGCAGTTCAGTACGTTACAATGCAATCCACAGAAGTTGAGTTTATACATTCTAGCTGTACACCTTCTTTTTCTTTTTTTTCCTTTTTTTGTTGTTGGGGGGGGGGGGGGGTTAGTTGGTACACTTTAAAAAGATATTCTTGTGCCAATACTTTGTGGTAGTATAAATATGTGTACAGAATTAATATTAGACCCCGTTCTCACTCTCTTTGAAAGTGGTCTTAGTTAGACCGCTCCAGAGGAACGGATCTTGAGGAACGGTTTGCGAGCGTTCACACTCCGAGCAGTTTTTAATGGCTCAAACCGCTCCACGAGTCAAAGTGGTCTTGTTGCTATGGCAGCTCAGGTCAGCAGGTCAATTTTTTCGCGCGCAGAATACAAACCGTATGTACCGTACTACATGTTTCGCACCGAAGGTCACTAGCTCACTTCCGTTCAAAGTACGCTTTCCGTTCACATTGCACGTTAGAGCGCTCCAAACCGCTCTTAATAAGACCCACTCCTCAAGACCACCTCGGAAGGTGGTCTTCTGGAGCGGTCCAGAAGTCCACTTCCTGGACCACTTTGACCGTTCTCACTCACCTAAGAACCGCTCCTGAGGAACGGGTCTTAGTTAGAGCGCTCCAACGAAGTGAGTGAGAACGGGATCTCAGTAACGGTCATCATGTTTTTATGCCTCCGCTACAAAGTAGCCGGAGGCATTATGTTTTTGGGTTGTCCGTCTGTCCGTACGTCCCGTTCTTGTGATCGCGTTATCTCAAGAACCGATTGATGGATTCCTGCCAAACCTAAGTCATGTATGTATCTTACACAGCCAATGAACTGATTAGATTTGGGATCACAAGGTCAAAGGTTACAGGGCTCTTTATGTATCCACAAATAGCTTGTAATCGCATTATCATGAAAACCAATAGACAGATTACTATCAAACTCAAGTCGTGTATGTATCTTGCAGAGCCAATAAACTGATTAGATTTTGAGGTCACCAGGTCGAAGGCCGAAGGTCACATGGCTCATTATGTATGCCTATGAATAGCTTGTGCATGCATTATCATTAAAACCGACAGATGGATTAAAATCAAACTTGAATTTTTTTAATTGTTTCTGTTTTGGTTTGTAAAATTGCTCTATGGCGGAGGCATCATTTTTCGCGCAGTCGAAGTTCCATCTAGTTTGTTATTGTATCAAGTGGGAGTAATCATCACTTTTCTTTGTTTGATGTACAGGATGTGCCTCTGTTTGAAGGCATCATTGGTGATCTGTTCCCTGGAACTATCCTTCCAGAGCCTGACTACGTGGTCTTCTTAGAAGCACTCAAAGAGAATATCACGAAGCTTAAGCTACAGCCGGTACCATGGTTCATCACCAAGATCATTGAGGTACAGTAACAACACACCTACTTTATCCTTAACCTCCATCTATTACCTTTAAAGGCATCATTTAACAATGCTAAATCTGAGATGCAAGGCCCTACGTGTTATCAGTGTCTGTGATATGGTATAATATTGAAGCCCTAACAAAAAATTGCGCTTCAAAAAGATCCAGAAGTGCCTCAAGAAAGAAAAAATCTTTGAGTGACCAGTGTTACCATACTCGTTTTCCCAATAGACTATAGTTTTATGGAAACCGTTAGGCAAACATAAAATTTGGTTTTGATTTCCAATCATAAATATCTTGATAATCAGACGGGCGATTGGCTTGTAAATTTCATGGGGTTCCTGACTGACCTAAAGGTTTATAATTATCATTGCAGCATGAGCTAAATCAAGAATTTTTCTAAAGGATCTAAGACAAAGTTACCGGATCCCTTTAATATGATGCAATAAACTGTGGCAATTTTGTTATATAATGAAGTAAATGTAATACGCTTCACCTCATATAACACAGAGCTCAGTGAATATGTGCAAGTCCTTTGTTGTGCATAGTTGCTGTTCATTTTACCCGCCATATCTTGCCATTTAAAGATAATTTTGAAAGAGAAATATACATTGAATTTTATTGCCTAGATCTCCATTGTTAATGGTGTTAAACCCAGAAACTGCTTCGGTTTCAGTACCGTAAATAACGTTGTATAAACCGCCCTCGTGTATTAACCGCACCCCTCTTTTTCGCCCCTTTTTTTTTTTTTGTGTGTGTAAGATCATTACGGTACTGTAAATTAAAAAACAGTAGGGACCTAGGATAGAACCTTGTGGTACACCATGTAATAGAAGAAAAATTGGAGGAATTATTATTATAAACTACATATTGAGATCTATCAGAAAGATTACTTTCAAACCAAGATGACAGACAAATTTGAGTGTTCTAGTTTCCGAGTGGTGAGTCAACACACCGATTACCAACCTGGGAGACATTGCCAGGCATAGCGCCAGGTGGAGGGGCATAAATTGAAACTTAAAAAAAAAAAAAAAAAAAATCTTTTTTTTTGGTGTACCGTGTATAAACCGCACCCCCGACTTTGAAATTTTTTCGGCGGCAAAAAAGTGCGGTTTATACACCGTTATATACGGTAACTACTTTTATTCTTAACTTGAAAGTGAAATATAGAGAATGAAATATCGGGAATGAAATCATTGTTTGTGAGCTTGACCAATTCCATTGTCCGACATCGTTTATTTGTGAGCTTGACCAATTCCATTGTCCGACATTGTTTACTTATAAGCTACCTAGAAAATGTTGGGATTATTATCATAATTGCTTTTTTTTGCTCTTTGAAATATTCAAACTATGCTATCTTTTGTAAGATGTCCTTTTGATAATGTTTTGTATCTCTGTATAGGTGTATGAGATGATGTTGGTTCGTCACGGCTTCATGATCGTGGGTGATCCTATGGGTGGTAAGTCCAGTGCCTACAGGGTCTTGGCAGGTGCCTTGGGGGACCTCCACGCTGCCAATCTAATGGATGAGTTCAAGGTTCTCATGACCATCATCAACCCGAAGAGTATCACCATGGGGCAGCTCTATGGTGCTTTTGATCCAGTGTCTCATGAATGGACAGACGGTAGGACCTTTGGTTATTTTCATGTATCAGACCTCAATCATACCTGCCTACCCTTCTGAATAATCCGGAATATTAAGATTTTCTGGGTTTTTAGGACCTACAAATTCAGAATATTCTGATTTTTCACAATTTCTCTTTTGTTGTTTTTTTTTTGTTGTTGCTTAGACCTTCTATTAAGTTCTAAGCCAATTAAGCTTGTTTTATCATGTGCCGCGATTTGAGGGTTCATGTATTGCGTGCGTTGAATGGCCGCATGTTCGAGCAGCGGATTTTGTTTTCGCTTTTTTTTGTACAGATTTACCGGCGTATTGCCCGTTACATGCACTGCCGCTGCATGTGCGAACGGCTGTTTCTTACTTTCAAAAGTTGGCAGGTATGCTCAATGGATGAAGCATTTTAAATAATGATACTTTCATACTCAAATTCATTTAATTCACATCTCTTATTAAAAATACAATGTATACAGAACTAAACAATTTAAGAACAACATTGTACAGAAAATAGACAAATGATGCAAAAGAGAAAAGATGCGTACACTGATGAAGTGGATGTTAGTGAGTAGTATGATGATGATGAAGAAGATGGTGAAGAAAGATTGAATGAAACATAGATATACTTTTTTATTCATGAAGTTATTTTGTATGATTGTGGGGATCAATGTTATGGTTGTATTGTCGCATACTTTATTTATTGAATATAACCACAGAATCCTTGGTGAAAACTTTTTTTTTTTTAAATCATGCCTAGGCTATTGCCTGAATACTCGGTGCAATGAAATTGAGTAAATTATGGGGTTGTAGACTATGACTGTGTATATATTGTTCTTACATTGAGTCATCTACATTGTATGTTCCCATGTGTGTGTAGGTGTTCTGGCCAACTCCTTCAGAGAGCAGGCAGCATCCACCACAGAAGATAGGAAGTGGCTCGTCTTTGATGGCCCTGTAGACGCTGTTTGGATTGAAAACATGAACACCGTACTGGATGATAACAAAAAGGTATGAACTTGACTTCTTTAAGTTGATTGTCTGGCTCAGAAATAACTCTTCAGAAATTAGAGGAGTCATGCAGAGGGCTCATATGGATCAATTTTGTTTGTCTCTGTTGAATTAAAACCAAGCATTGCAGTGACGGTAGTATTAGTTTTAGATATAGATAAGATATTGAACGCTTTTGTAATCAGGTTCTCTATTTTTGTAATTCTTTTTATTATAGAATGGAATAGTGAGTATTTGGTTATGTATAGTATGTATATCAGTACATTATTTTGTCAGTGAATTAAGTGTATTTTTTTCTCTTTCTATTCCACTTCTATAAGTGGGTTAAGAAAACACTTGTAGATAGATTATCTGCTGAGAGCTAGGAGCATTTCAAGGAATTCATTCCTGCCTGGCACCCATTTGCCTTGCCAAAGGGCATTAGTGCCGTGTTGGGGATCGAACCACGACCTTTGAATTTCAAGTCAAGTGCTTAAACCACTGGACTACAACACTTCTACATATCTTTCTAACCCCTCCTCTAAATGTTGTATTAATTCTTTGTATCCATCGCAGCTGTGTCTGATGAGTGGTGAGATCGTTCAGATGAGCAACAAGCAGAACCTCATCTTTGAGGCTGAGGACCTGGAGCAGGCGTCTCCAGCCACGGTGTCCCGCTGCGGTATGATCTTCATGGAGCCTCATCAGCTGGGCTGGAAACCTCTCAAGGCCTCCTACATGGACACGCTACCGGCCTGTCTGACAGAGGAACACAGGGAGCTTGTCAATGATCTCTTTGAATGGCTCATTGATCCATGCTTAGGTAATTAAGCGTCTTGCTAGTGGTGTCTTCACTAGCTTTGCCAAAAGGCCTGTCACCAGACCGATACGCTCATCCCACCAAAGTTGAAAAATAACCCCCTATTTTGAGACTCTGGATATTTTCCTGAAGCCGATACGTTCATCACAAACTAGATGAAGACAGGCGCATTTTGCTCGCTATTTCCCAAATAGTGGTTTGTTTTGAAAACAAGACAAACGTTTCTTGGGATGTTTTCTCAACCAAATAGCCCGCTTATTGCAATTGAGATCAGATAATTTGACATCAGGCTATTTGAAATAGCGGGTCATTTTGCAACTTTGATCTGATGAGAACAGGGCCTCAAGTGATAAAGATGGAACTTAAAATATGTAATTGTATAAACAACATATACATTGTAATGTGTGGGAGATGTCTTCCTTTTTCAGAAATGCCATTGTACCCCCCCCCCCCCCCCCCAGGATTTTTGTTTTGTTTTTTTGTTAACATTGTCAAGTTCATCTACCCCCTCCTCTGAGATGTCTTTCATGAAGCTTTTTACCCTACATGTAGTAATTAATGAAATATTGACTGGAAATGAAAGCACCTTTTGTTAAAGCCCAGAATGTCCCCAGATTTCATTGTCTAGTAGCTATATTAAGTTTGTATAATCTGTTTAAATAGGCAAAATTTTATGAAAGTTTAAATTTGCAAGTGCAATTGTGCATCTAATATATAGGTATAGTATAATACAGAATGATAGAACATTTGGGTTTTGATTCAGAGTATTTCAAATAATGAAACGTGTGTGTCTTTTCCACTTTAGAATTCTTGCGTCTTGAGTGCAAGCTATTTGTGGAAACATCGCCGATCCATCTTGCATTCTCTCTGATGAGACTCTTTACATGTCTGTTAGATGAGATAGATGCTTCTGGCTCAGAAGGTTCAGAAATGAGTAGTCAACAGGTAGGTCTATCTTTTGGAGTATTTCAGTTTTTATCACCCATCTACTAAACTTATTTTATTGGGTGTATCTCGGTGTTTAACACCCATCCATTTTGTATTCTCTCTGTTGAGACCCTATATGTCTGTTAAATGAGATACCTGGGGGATGTTTCATAAAGCTGTTCGTAAAGTTACGCATGACTTTATGAACGACTTGTATATGAAGTGCCAGATAGGATGCCCAAAGTTTTTTCTGATATTTCCAATAACCTCAATTAAATTATGGCAAAAAATAAACTTTACATTAAATTTTTTTGTTATAATAAGAATGTTAATCTACATCTGCACAGTTCAACTTTAGTTGATGCAGTTAATAATGATTGAACATCCCATTTGGCTTTTCATATACAAGTCATTCGTAAAGTCATGCATAACTTTACGAACAGCTTTATGAAACACTCCCCTGGTCACTCTTCTTCCTTCATCGGTTACTTGACAGATTATCTACTTGTTCACTTCTTACTAGATGGGCTGTTTCATTTGGTACTTGTCTACGATTTACTCTTAGGGTTTAAAATGTTCGCGTCATTCAAGCTTGTGTTTATCGGTATTGAAAGTACTAATTACAAATAGAGATATACTAATTATTCTGGATTGTTTATTTGTTTGATATATTTCAGATCACTCTGTGGCTTCAGGGTCTGTTCCTGTTCTGTGTGGTGTGGAGCATCGGTGGCACCATGAAGGGAGACAGCAGGAAGAAGTTTGATCAGTTCTTCCGTCTCCTCATCAGCGGAACGCATCCGGATCATCCAAAACCAAAGAGCATCAAGATCACCAAGGTAGGTGAAGAGAGAGAGAGAGAGAAAGAGAGAGATGGAGAGAGAGAGAGGGAGAGAGGAAGAGAGAGATGGAGAGGGATTTGATGAGTCAGAGAGAGAGAGATAGTTGGAAAGATAGTGATAGAGGAGAGAGAGAAAGAGAGAGAGATAGTTAGAGAGATAGTGAGAGAGAGTGAGAGAGGTAGTTAGAGAGATAGTGAGAGAGAGAAAGAGTGAGAGAGAGAGAGAGAGAGAGAGGGGGGTGAGGGATGAGGCACTTACGATCATGATAGAAATGAATACAAGTAACATTGGTCTTCTGGGACAAAAGAGGTGAAAGCAATATCAGCCTCAGTTGGATTGATATAAACAATGCAACAAAGTTGGCAGTAAAATGAAGAGGAGGTTATAACAAAAGTTGAGAGTCTTAGAATGGACACATAGAGGATTTGAAAACGAAAGTAATCTTATTTGGATGGATATATTGGTTTTCACTATGCCTCTATGTATGTGATATTTCCATTTCATGTTCAGTCAAACCTGCTCATTTACTGTTTCCCTTGAAAATGGATTTTAATTATAAAATACACTAAAGGGACCTGCACATAAAGACCATCTGCCTATAAAGACCACTTTTCTTGACTACCTTGGGCAGTCTTTATAGATGGGATTCACTATATATATATTTGTCTGTTTTGTTTACCTTTTCAGAGCAATTCATTCCCTGAGAGAGGATTGATATATGACTACTACTTCCATAAGGCTGCCAGTGGTCAATGGAATGATTGGATGACATACCTAGACAAGTCTAAAATTGATATCCCAGCCGGAGCTAAGGTAAGTTGGATACAGTGTTATACCAGCTGGTCCCTGTTTCATAAAACTTATCTTCAGTAACAAGTTACAATAACTGTTTAAGCTACTAAAATGATCGGATTTGATTGGCCAAGAGTTTAATTGTCGTAAAATTTAGCATTTGCTATTGATAACAAGCTAAATGAAACAGGTAGCAAGGACCCCGTCTTATAAACAATTGATATTAATCTCAACTATGTTTATAAAGGATAGGAGACTGCAAACTTGGGATTGATTAGAGGACTTGCGATTGATAAAATGCAAGTTTGCAGTCTCCTTTCTCTTACATACATAGTTGTGATTGATATCAATTGCAAATAAGTTGTAATTAATATCAACTCTTTATACTGGTCTCACAAAAATATTAATTAAACCACATTATGGGACTTGATATTTCATGGCACCAATGAGAATGAATGCATAATACATTATGTGAGAACTTGGCAATACTATGAATAGATCCTTGCTCGAATCTGCATTTAGAAAAGTGATGTTTTTGGAAATGGTGAACTGTAATACAGAAGATTTGGTGAGTGCCAAATGAATTATTGGAAAATTGGGATCATGACATTGCAGTAACAGAAACCAATCTTTGACATCCGAATCTTCTTGCTACTTTCATAGTTCAAAGAATTGAGGGAAAGGAGCAAACCTCAAAATCATCAATGATTTCTGGGTTCATCTGAAACTGAAATTGAAATTACATTTGGATAATGATAGTAAAACATGGCACTCCGACAACATCTTTACACATGTCTTAACCAAGCAGCCAAATTTGTAGTGCTCTAGCATATCAGGCACCTGGGTGGAGAGTGGCAAATGTAGATTTATGTCTTTCTGAACGGATTAATTCTGGGCTGGGATTTGAACTCTCAAGCTGTTGAATTGATGGTCAAGTGAACCACTACACTACGACACTTCTCTTCACGGGAACTTTTGTGACCATTTTCACCTTGGATAGGACATTTAATGGAGGCCCAGTGTAGAGGAGAGTCCCCACCTTTGCACCTTAAGAACTCACTGCACTATTCGTATAAGAGTAGATGGAAACCCCGGTGTAGTGGTCCACCTGCACACCCCCCAATCAGTTATACCGGGAGGAGAGACCCGAGGGTTACAGTGATTCAGTTCACTATTCGCCTCCCAGGCACAGGTGATGCCAAATACTTAATTGATAATGATAATAATCTTTTATTTTGTGTAGGTGAGTGATTTGATTATTCAAACCAACGAGACAGTTCGTCAAATCTTAATAATAATACTGATCTTCTGATTTGTGTAGGTGAGTGATTTGATCATCCAAACCAACGAGACGGTTCGTCAAATCTTCTTCATGGATGCCTATATCTCTCATGAGGTACCGCTTCTCTTTGTGGGTCCTACCGGTACGGGCAAATCAGCCATCGCCAATGATCAACTCATTGGCATGCCAAAGGATAGGTAAGAATCTGAGTTATGGCTCGTTAATGATACCCAGGGAAGCCCCATCAGCATCGGCTGTTGGTCCTGAGGGCCCTGCAGTTATCATTCCCTAAGCAATTGCCAGGTACCCAGGGTAAAACAAACCATCAAACCAGACCATCAACCTTCTGGCTCCAAAAAGGAGAGAATTTACAATATAGTTTAGATTGGTCCATTTGATTGTTATTTTAAATGGTAAGATAGATAGCAGATTATAAGGGAGTTTTATTTTCTTGTCTATAAGTTACAGGATGACTTAAGTTTTTTAATCTATCTGAGAATGTGTCAATAGTGAAGTATTTATTGTCAAATAACCCTTGATTTGGATTTAGTGCTTATAATTGATTCTAATTGAAAGATTCGACTTTTTCTTTTCTTCAGGTATGTTGCCAATACCATCAACTTCTCAGCCAGGACCTCAGCAAACCAGACACAAGATATCATCATGTCCAAACTTGACAGGTAAGAAAGGAATTTTCAAGATCTGATATTAATTGAATCAATCAATGCTCTTCATGTTAAAAACTATTTCAGTATATCATGTAGTTATGTTGCGATACTTTCTTTCAAAATTGTGCATGTTTGATTTTACACCTGTTTTCAAAAGCTATTAAGCAGTTGATCTACTGCGGAACTCTTACTGTTCTAAAATGCAAATTAAAAACGCATGGTGTATTTATTTCATGACTAAATGGTATTTATGTGACGGCATTGTTATGTACATGTATTAAGAGGACCATTTGTTTTTCATTGTGAGCATGTTAACTACCATATAAAGACATATTTAATTTGCAATGAGATGATTGATATCATCTAAACAGCAGTGAACCAGCTGGCTCAGCCTATTTTGTACTCTTCTTTTAGTGACTGCTCTCGTGATCAACAGTGAACAATTATCTGTTGATACTCAAAGTGGCTAGTGTTCACAATTGCAAATTGTTTCCAAAAATGTCTTATAATTGATGTTTTTTTCTTGACAGGCGTCGCAAAGGAGTATACGGTCCACCCATGGGTAAGAAGTGTGTTGTGTTTGTGGATGATCTTAACATGCCAGCTAAAGAGATCTATGGAGCTCAGCCACCCATTGAGTTACTCAGACAATGGATCGATCACAAACATTGGTATGACAGGAAGGATACATCCAAGCTGGAGATCGTTGATGCAGTGAGTATATAATAATTACATAGCACAGGGGCCCTGTAATAGTAGTGTGTGTAAGAAAGTGACCATTAATGATTCAGGATTGATGATTGAAAGTTGCAGTTGAAACATTTTTGGAAGCAAAAGTAATATTTTCTGTGAAATGAATTTATGGTTGATGTAGAATTTAGCTGCCTTGTAAATTCATAATGATTTACATGTAGTATACTAGCATCTCAGTCATATCTGTGTAATAATAATGATAATAATAATAATAATAATAATAGGTTAATAGTCCACTCCAAATTTTATTAAACCGAAACAGAAATTCTTTTTGCCCCAATTGATCGTGAGCCCGGCAGCCACTGAGCAGCGCCAGATCGACGTTGCTCTATCCCTTATTGTTGAACGCCAAACAAGGTAGCAACAACTCCCATCTTTTTACGTCTTTTGGTATGACGCGGCTGGGGTTCGAACCCACGACCTCCCGGTTGTGAGGCGGACGCTCTACTGACTGAGCCAACAATATGACTACTTTGCAAAGGGGCTTCTGATATAGAGGCATATTTATGAGAAAGTTATTGTGAATGTGGAGAACCAACTTCATTTGACATAGAGAATGTACAGTCGTAGCGACCAGTTGTATTGAAAGACCCCATTTTACGTTTCCCTTGAAAATAGTCTCATTGAAACCTGTATGAAAGGAACCTGTATTTAAGGACCACCTTTTTCTCTTGTGAGTGGTCTTTATATACAAGTTTCACTCTAAATCCAATGGAGTAATACATCTATAAATCTGTAACAGTTATACAGAAAGAGGTTTTGAAGATTATAGTGTTGGTTATTTTTACCTATTAGCTTTACCTACAGTTCAGTTTATCCACCATGACAATTATCACTGATACTTCAGTCAGAGATCAAACTTGTTTTTGCAATACCAAAATACCAGTTATATAAGATACTTTTCTCTTAAAGAGCCCCTCAGAATCTTAACAAAATCCATACATTCTGTCTTTCAGCTTCTCCTCTCTGCCATGGGACCGCCTGGAGGAGGTAGGAATCACATCACCGGTCGCTTCACAAGACATTATAACATCATCTCCATCGACTCCTTTGATGATGAGACTATGGTCAAGATCTTCACATCTATCGGTGACTGGCATTTCGCTCAAGGCTTCGATGGCGCTTTCGCCCGACTTGGAAAGGTGAATGTTTGTTTGTTCGTTTATTTCTATATTCATTTTCGAAAAACAGATAAACAGTGCAATACATAAAAATAGAGACATCGTTGTCTTACACAAAAGAGATTTAGATATGATATCTAAGCAAGTGTGACATAATAAATTCATAATTAAGTTAGGTAATGCGAAATTGAGAAGAAAAGAGAAACTTATAAAGGCCACAGGGGCCTGCTCAAGTAGGTTGTCTACATACAAAAAATACTTTCTTTACAGGTTGAATGTCTGTCATTATTTTCATTTCAATTGTACATAATTTTATACTAAAAGATGCCAGAAAGAAAAATATCAAGCCCTCAGGCGTAATGGTTTCTTCTATTTTTTCCAAGTAGTACCTGGCGTGAAACATTAATATGAAATACATTGTTTGTGAGATATTAATGATGTGATGCGTGCACCACAAGGATGCAGAATAACTTATTAAAGACAATCATATAATTCTGGTTGTAAGCATTACTTGTGTGATGTGACAGTAACAAAAGACAACAATGAAACGTTTTATCATGTCAACCTTTTCTATAAGTCATGTATTTTATTGATTCAATTTTAGCATTATGAATAAGTCATGCACAATTTAGATACTGTCATCCGATTACAAAAAAATCAAAACATTCTCCCTCCTGAAAGAAGTAAAGAGAAAAAAATGATAAACCAGCTGGTATAATTATAATATATGTTGCCCAAGAACGAATGATATCAAAATCTTGATCTACATGTATGTTCCCAACAGATCATGGTTCAAGCCACTCTGGGTGTGTACAAAGAAGCCATCACAAACTTCCTACCGACACCTTCCAAGTCTCACTATGTGTTCAACCTTCGTGACTTTGCCCGTGTGATCCGAGGAGTGCTTCTCGTTCCATCGCCAGTCATGAAGGAGGATGACAAGGACAAGCTCATTCGGCTCTGGATTCATGAGATCTATCGAGTCTTCTATGACAGGTTGATTGATGACAAAGACAGGTTAATATATTTATTTATTTATTCATAATCTTTTGTCCGGGTAGCCCATTCACCAATAAGTAGTCTTCCATAGGGCCCTGAATAATCATGAACATATATACATCAAAAAGCATAACGTTTATACAGAACAGTTAAAATAAAATTCCATAGTACATTTAGAAAGATATAACACAGCAATAATACATGTGGCAAAAACGAATACTCGTTTGCAAAATAATCATATATCATTAACCTAGTTCAATTGTAATGCCAATAGGAAAATATTGATATCGCATACCTAAATAGTTGTAATTTGTGTTCTTGTAGACATGCATGAAAATGATGTGTTTATCTGTGATATTGTATACACAGAGTTTACGGGGTACAGGGATTGTTAAGAGATATTGCTGTATTTCAAGACAATCTTGCTACACAAATGATACAGAATTGTTGGTATTCATGTGCTTTCAAAATTAGGTTTAGATATTTCTGTTTGTGATCAAAGAAATATCTATACTGTGGTAATACTTTACCATCAAGCAAATGTGCTGAATCTGCTTCATGAATACTTATGATTTCATGTAGTATTACATTCAGGTGACATCACTAAGTAGCCAACTAAGAAATTTGATTGTACATGATAAAGGGCAGTAGTTAGTAAGATTAACTCTAAATTTTAGTGGATGGAAATATGAATTGTACATATATAGTATATATTAATAGAATGTTCTTTATTTCTTTTTATGAACAGAATCACATTCTTTGAGATTGTGAAAGAAACCACACAGTCTATGTTTAAGCAGAGCATGGATAAAGTCTTGAGTCATCTCACTCCCTCTGGAAAACTCATTGATGATAATATCAGGTAAGATATCCTAAGCTAGAAAATAATAATAAATAATATGGTTATTTATATAGCGCCGGTATCCGTCAGGTTCTGACGCTCATGGCGCTTAACACATAATAGACTGAAATAGAATATCTATCATCTAATTTGTGCAATCGCTGTTTCCTTTTAATGTTGATTAGATCTTTTTTTATGCCACTGTGATATTGTCTGTTTAGAGCCAGAAGGATAATAACATAGTGTCAAAGTATATGAGTTAATGCCCTTCTGGCTCCAAACATACGATATAGTTTGAAATCAAATCTGTGTGCAGCAGCATCACCCTGGCTGGATGTACTTTATCCAAGTGAGAGCAGTCAAGAACTTTACTGAATCATTTTTGCCTCTCTTTTCATCAATTTACCACATGATATTCATTTAAACATATTGCTGTACACAATGTTTGTGAGCAAGAAGCTGGTTGCCAGGGTCATCCTGTAAAATACCCATGGATACCATATTCTGTAGAATGTAGAATATCATTGCATAATTAACATTCATCTTTCATATAGACACAATGATCATGATAACCATGGTGTACTTTGTGTAGATTTGCCTTTCATTACTGAATATCTTTTATTTGAAGTGATTGTTTGCATTCACCGGGGATGCAAATTTTCAGGCAATAGCCTGAATTCAGGCCCTAGCGAGTTATTTTCAGACCATAGTTTAGGCTTTTTTGTGTACAAAATAGCTCATTCTAGGTGACTGATTCACACTCTCTCTAGATCTCTGTTCTTTGGAGACTTTGGCAACCCCGACTCTGACGATAAAACCTACAACGAGATCACCAACATCAAAGAACTGACAGGGACCATGGAGTTTTACCTGAGCGAGTTCAACCAGATTAGCAAGGCACCCATGTCCCTCGTCATGTTCAAGTTTGCTATCGAGCACATCTCTAGGGTCAGTCGTGTTCTCAAACAAGACAATGGACATGCTCTCCTCATTGGTAAGTCTTCAATTTAATCAGTGTGGTTAAAGTGTGATTTCTTATATCATCTGTGGATCCAGCTGTTATATCAAGAGGAAAGTCATCAAAATATATATAAGCTGTACATGTAAATGTGTTTATGATAAAATTTCAAGTATTAAGCTTGTCTGTACTAGTTTGGCTGGGAGGGATTAGACCACCCAGCAAGGTCAATGGCAGGTGGCTATCTCATCAACTCAGCTCTCAATGAACATAAGAAAAAGAGGATCATGGGGGACCAATGGGCACCGCTTAGGCATTGTTTATAGAGGGGGAGCAAGTAGCTACAAGTAGTACAGTTGGGCTTAAGTTGCTCAGCTGTAATTGGGAAAACAACATTGAAGCCCCAGGAGTATTCTCATTTTGATTGTTCTAGTCAGGGCAACCTTACAAAGTTGTATAAAAAAGAAATGAGAATTCAATATTTATACCAATGACTGCTGGGAAATTGGATACTTGAATTTATTGATAAACATCATTATGATTTATAGACACTGTTGATTATTTAAGCATTAATTCTAGGATTCTATTGTAGTAATTCATTCTTTTAATGGATTAATCCTTAATTAGAGCATAACATGAATAATTTGTGTTCCTTCCTTCATTCAGGTATCGGTGGCAGTGGACGTCAGAGTGCCACCAAGCTGGCTACGTCCATGGCAGATTTTGAGCTCTTCCAGATTGAAATTACAAAGAATTACACACATAATGAATGGAGAGAAGACTTAAAAAAGGTATTCTATATTTGCCAGACTCCACCCAGGTGTAGTAAACGGGTACCCGATAGAAAGAAATTCCTTGAATGCTTAGGTGCCTTATCATGGTAGCTCGGCTAAAGCCGGGGTAATAATATGAATGCAGGACCCTCAGGGAGAACAGTATCAATACTAATAAGGCTACCCTGGGTAAACAAGACGCATTATTATTATCTTTTTGTTGGACCATAATTATTCACAGAGCTTTGAAGGTTTAGTGTTTGCTAGAAGAGATTATGAGTAAAGTATGTACAAACATAAAAACGGGGCCCTTTTTCATAAAGCCTTGTATCAATAGCAATAACAATAAGTGTCACTTTTATAAAACAAATTTGCTTACTGGCAATCAAATGCAACAATTTCATTAGCTTATAACAGTTATTGTAAACTTGTTATTGATTAAAAATGTTTACAAGACAGGGTCCTGTTCTGCAAAGTTAGGTAAAATACAGTGTAGCTATTTTCAATTCAATTTCATTTGATTGAATTCTAAACTCTCTGTGTTACATCATGAAATTGCAAACAAAAGTCACACTACAATCATGGAATCAAGATTGAAAAGCGAAATATAATGTGTTTGTTGAGATAGATAAATAGGATAACTACAACAAACATATACGTTTGACGGAGGATATATAGATGTTTTTTGGAAGGGATATAAAGTTTCTTATTCTATCATATATACTAACATGCTTCTCTGTTTCTGAACACAGCTTCTGTTAAAGACTGGTGCAGAGGGCAAACAGACAACGTTCCTTTTCAGTGACAACCAGATCAAAGACGAGTCGTTTGTTGAAGACATCAACATGATCCTGAACACCGGGGATGTCCCTAATCTCTACCCTGCCGATGAAAAAGCTGAAATTATTGAGAAGATGCAGGCAGTCGCTAGAGCTGAGGTAAGCTTTGACTCCTTTAAATGCTTCTCAAGGTATCTCGGGCTAGGGTCTGCAGAAATGTTTATTATATACAAAATCAAATCATTTTTAAATGGTTAATATGTATATCAGCAGAATAGCCTTGGATTGCCTCATAAATGAGTTCATACAGTCAAGATTGAATGAAAAATATTGCAAGGCAGAAACTATAATTAAAGACATTAAAATGAGTTTATTCAATTTTTGAATCTTCATGGTCATTAGTTGGAATTGAAAGTTACATGTACGTGAACAAATTTGTATAACCTCTGGTTCTTGGTAATGATCTAAAAAGAGGATCTAAAATGTTATTATCTTATTATTAAAGAGATTGTTTGTCTTTTTTTGTAATCGGTACTTCCATGAAGATCCTTAACCTTATAGAAAATGAGTTATGCTTGATTTTATATCACTAAAATGTTCATATGGCAAATCCATATCACTTAAGTTGATTGATTTTTTTCTCCATTTATTGTGCTTATTTCCTAATTGTTTTCTTGTTTACCATTACAGGGTAAAAAGATAGAAGCTACACCTCTTGCCATGTATAACTACTTCATTGAGAGAGTACGTAAGCATCTTCACGTGGTCCTGGCCATGAGTCCTATTGGAGATGCATTCAGGAATAGACTGAGGATGTTCCCTTCTCTCATCAACTGCTGTACTATTGACTGGTTCCAGGTAGGCATGAATCAAGGGAAGAAAATGATGTCACTCTATTTAGAAAGATTGTATTGTTATAGCATGAAAGCATTCACCAGCTATTAATAATAACATCTCTGTCGATGGAATCGTCTTTGAATAATTATTTGTTGCTATGTCAGACAGGACTCTGGCAAGCTTTCAGTTGTCGAAAGAAATTTTGTTATTAGGTAGTTTGCATAAGGCTAATAAACAGGTTTATTGAATTGAATTGATCATTTTGAATGCTCATGAAACTTGAAAATAGTCTGAATCACATTTAGAGAAGGTCATAGATATGTAAGACATATAGTAATTTGTTTTGTATATAATTCTTGATTACTGCTAGGCCTGGCCCGAAGATGCCTTGGAGATGGTCGCTGAGAAGTTCTTTGAAGACATGGACCTTGATGATCATGTCCGCAAGGAATCTGTCGCCATGTGCAAACACTTCCATGAGAGCGTGCGCATGATGTCTGAAGAGTAAGTGTCTGAGTATGTAAAGGGACAGGGGGGTGTTTCACAAAAATCCTAAGTTGAACCTATCTCTAAGTTGGACTTAACAATTATGGAAAGCCATTAGCATCCTTGAAAATATTTGGAAAAGTTATTTTAAAAGGCATGAAATGTTGATTCAAATCATTCATGTTTTCTATTATCATGGGAGATTTCATGTTCTTGATGTGGAATTTATGAAAAGTCTAAAATATTTGAATTTTTGCTTTTGAAGATATTTCATTGTAAGGCTTCAGATGGTTCTCCATAATATTTAGGTCCAACTTAGAGTTAAGTTCGACTTAGAATCTTTGTGAAACACCCCTACGAGTCTTAATCATTATTCCATTACACTTTTCTGGCGATTGTACATACATTTAGTTGTCTGATGGCAACCTGTGAATAACATCATTTTCTTCTTGGAGGATCATATGAAAGTGTGATTATAAAGTTATATTATATATTTGTGAAAATCTAAATTCATTGACTGCAGGTGCTGAGAGTTTGAACTTGATGAAGCGTTGATTGAAACTATTTAACATTTGTATGAGTAGGATAAATGTGCTAGTAACATCTAAAAGACATGATGCAACATCCAAAATTTTGAAGCCACAGCAAGATTTAATGTGAAATATTTTGTAGGTGCGTATTTATTTAGGTTTATATCTGTGTATCAAAATTGGAAAGCAGGAAACAAGGAATTCCTTACTACAATACTCTAGCTTACATTTTTCATTAAATTTAAAAAGAATGTTACTTTTAGGATATAGTTGTTCATAATTTAGCAACAGGAAAAGACTGAAATTATGCAGCCTTTTGAGAAACAGATATTTAAAGCCTGTCTGTACTGGTTTTGCCAGGAGGGATTAGACCACCCAGTGTGGTCTCTGACAGGTGGCTATCTCATCAACTCAGCTCTCAATTAACATAAGAAAAAGAGGATCATGGGGGACCAACGGGCACCGCTTAGACATTGTTTATATATAGAGGGAGCAAGAAGCTACAAGTAGTACAGTGGGGCTTTAATGTGTCTATGTTTATCTGCCAGGTTCTTAAACACACTGCGTCGTCACAATTATGTGACCCCGACCAGCTACCTGGAGCTTATCCTCACCTTCAAGAAGCTCTTCCAGCTGAAACGCGACGAGATCTACACCATGAAGAACCGATACGTGGTGGGTCTTGAGAAGCTGGCCTTTGCTGCGTCCCAGGTCTCCGTCATGCAGCAGGAGCTGACTGATCTCCAGCCGGAGCTCATCAAGACCTCTGAAGAGACGGTCATTCTCATGGAGAAGATTGAGCAGGATACAGTGGAGGTGGAGGCACAGAAAGAGGTAAGTTGGTGTTCCTCAGGGAGGCCTGCTTGGAACCGTCCTGCTTCCATCGCCGAAGGGCGCCACACTGACTTCTTTCAAAGGGGTCTGGATCAAAAACTTTTTGCCTAATATACAGATCATTTAATCAAATTCTGAGGTGAAGAATTTCAGTATACATTGTAGTATTTAATTAGATTGAAGGATAATCTGAAGGATAAGAGAAATTTAATCAAAGAGAAGTTAAAACTAAAGGTAACTTAAATTAATGCCAGAAGGGATAGAGCAACGTCGATCTGGCGCTGCTCAGTGGCTGCCGGGCTCACAATCAATTGGGCAAAAAGAATTTCCGTTTTGGTTTATTAAAAAAATGGAGTAGACTATTAGACTATTATTATTATTATTTATTATTATTATTATATTGTTGTAAGATCAAAGGCCTACACGCATGATTGCAGGTTGTTTGGATTTATGAAAGTGTCATGCCGCAAAGTAATTGCATCACAACTGACGATTGGTTTTATGCATTAGTTGAAAGTTTCTTGCAGTTAAAAATTACTCTTCTTTACACATCACTGAAGCTTTACATCTCGAAAGTTTCCTTTTTTACATCATTATGCAAACCAGAGCCATACATTGAACTTGTATTCTATCCTCCCATACACCAGGTGGTAGCAGCAGATGAAGCCGTGGCCAATGCTGCAGCTGGTGTAGCACAGGGGATCAAGTCTGACTGTGAAGCTGACCTTGCTGAAGCTATCCCTGCCTTGGAAGCTTCTCTATCTGCTCTCAACACGCTCAAACCCAGTGACATCTCTATGGTCAAATCTATGAAGGTGAGCTTTCTATATATGCCCTCTAATCTTTCTGCCTTAGCCCTGTTTCATGAAACTTGCTATCAATAACAAATGCTAAAATTCTAGGACCAATTTGCTTTCAGCCAATCAGATGCCACGATTTCAGTAGCTTATAACAGTTATTGGAACTTGTTATTGATAACAAGTTTTATGAAACGGGGGCCCATGTATTTTTGATATGTTTTGAAATCATTGTTTTGTCTTGATGTTACTTGTTTAAAAAGACACTTGTACAGAAAGTGCCACTTGTTCCCATTTACTGGGTTTCTCATCAAAATTTATACTACAGTGACCTGTGTACATATATATATATACACAGTAAAGACGTAAAGGAAAGTGTTTCTCATTGAAACCTGAACTAAAGTAACCTGTACGTACAGACACATACATGAAGACCACCTGCCCATAAAGACCACATGTCTGGTCTCCCCTGAGCAGTCTTTGTATACAGGTTTCACTGCATCAGTGTTGAGCCAGCCAATCTCCTTTTCTCTAACCCTAGAACCCTCCTGGTGGTGTGAGGCTTGTGTTGGAGTCGGTCTGCGTGATGCGTTCAGTCAAACCGGAGCGTAAGCCTGACCCCAACGGCAGCGGGAAGATGGTGGAGGACTTTTGGGGACCCTCCCAGAAGCTCCTGGGAGACATGAAGTTCCTGGAAATCCTCAAGCAATACGACAAGGACAACATCGCTCCTGCTATCATGAAAAAGATCCGGGATAAGTAAGTTGGCTCCTGGTCCAGTTTAGCCTTTTCCTTTGAATACCCTCTATGAACTGTTAAGTCTTTATGATATCGTCTGTTTGGTGCCAGAAGGGCGTTAAACTTTGTATAAAATGATAAGACTTAATGTCCTTATGGCTTCAAACAGATGATATGATAATGGTTTCTCATGTAGCGCTCATATCGATCGATATAGCACTTCAACATCGTTACCTTGGTTAAAGCCAAGCTGCCAAAGCAACTAGTGCTCAAGCATATCAATTATCCATTTATACCTGGGTGGAGAGTGGCAAATGCATATTAATGTCTAGCCAAATGACTTTAATGCTGGCTTGGGATTCAAACCTTCAACCTTATGATTTAAAGTCCACATAATAATTCTCTGATGGAGAAAAGGCAATGGAGGGATACATATTTTCAGTTTGTAAAGTGATGAAAATGATACAAATATGTTTCATTATTTTTTACTTTAGGTACATACCAAACCCAGACTTCAAGCCTGAAGTTATCAAGAACATCTCCACTGCTTGTGAAGGTCTTTGCAAGTGGGTCCGGGCTATGGATGTCTATGATCGTGTGGCCAAGGTAACCAACAATATTCAATTCATGTCATTTATTAGAGATCTCTGTTATTCTAGTAAAAGTGTCTTGTAAGCCCAGGGTGTTTTACTGAATATGTAATGTGATATCTAAAGAATATTCCAAGAAATGTGACCAATTATATCCCACATTGTTGTTGGTCAAAGTGAGGTCGCATGACAAAGTTTGTCTTTCATAGGTGGTCTTGACTATCATGTAAACAATCTTGTTTGTAATTCTTTGTTGATGCCTCATTGACATACATGACAAGAGCCAATAGCAGAGATTTTGCAAATATGCTTTACTTCTGTGTATGTTGATCAGGTTAAAAATCAATAGTATGAGCTTTGCTGCCATAGTGCAAGTAGCATTATCTAGATTAGGTGGATGTGAATACACATAGGTCACAGTAAAATTATGGAAAGTTTATGGTGTATTGTCGATATGGGATATCAAACAAATATTCAACTATACAGGCGATTAGAAAGACTATCCTTGCTGAGGTGATCTTTGCGCTACTATCTTCACAAGTTATATATTATTTTCTCTGTCATCACCAGGTGGTAGGACCTAAGAAGCAGAAGCTTGCCGAAGCAGAGGCGGAGCTGGCCATCCAGATGGAGAAACTCAACACCAAACGAGCTCAGCTCAAGGAGGTCTCAGACAAGCTCCAGGCTCTCAATGACGAGCTGGAGCGCATGGTTGACAAGAAGCAGGACCTGGAGGCCAACATCGAGCTCTGCTCTCAGAAGCTTGACCGAGCCGAGAAGCTGATCGGTGGTCTAGGAGGAGAGAAGGATCGGTGGGAGTTGGCGGCTAATCTTCTAGGTCAGAAGTTTATCTCTATCACCGGTGATGTCTTGATATCAGCCGGTGTGGTAGCATACCTAGGAACCTTCACTGTGGACTACAGACAGGTAGGTCTACCTACAAGCAAATACAACCATTGAACTTAATTGCCATATATTGTTATAGCAGAAGTGAGGTATTACAGTGTGAATCAGTTCATAGCAATATACTATTATTGGTTACTATTATGGGTACGTGACAGGATTTAATTCCTTTAATTTCCTTTTAGGAGTGTCAAGTCTGACAGACATGAGCGCTATACAAGAACCCAATTTTATTTTACTTTGTAGAGATTTGACTGTGGTTTCAACAAACTTGAAAATCTAGTAAATCCATCTTGATCAACCATCAAACACATCGTTTTTCTCAGTTGCATCATAGAAACTATGACAGTGGATTTCTATACTTGATTACATTTACATTCAAGCAGGTCTCAGTTTGGATGGGTATGGATGAAGTGTACATACAATTTCAATATGAAATGATTATGTTTTGAGCACTATATGATAGTAATGATATAATATGATAATAATAAAATTAGGTAGCAAAACAAGTTAACATAATCGATTTATTTTGCATACAAATCCTTTACCTTTATGCCCAGTAACAGATGATATGAATCTGCAGTATCATTGACAATATATGCAGTCAAGCCAAACAGTGGTGACCATTTTAACCCATGCTTGTGATTTGCAGAAAGCTACTGATGAATGGCTTAAGCTTTGTAAAGAGAAGATGATCCCATGTTCTGAGACGTTCTCACTGAGTGCTACATTAGGTGAACCTGTGAAGATCAGAGCCTGGAACATTGCTGGTCTCCCTGTAGACTCCTTCTCTATTGATAATGGTATCATTGTATCCAACTCAAGGAGATGGCCCCTCATGATTGACCCTCAGGGTGAGTACTAAGGACTTCAGCTCAAAATTTATCCTTTTGGGTGTTACCTAATTAAAGCCCCTCTGCACTAGTTTGGCATGGAGGGATTAGACCTCCTTGCAAGGTCACTGGCAGGTGGTTATCTCATCAAATCAGCTCTCAATTAATATAAGAAAAAGGGCATCATGGGGATCAAAGGGTACCGCTTAGGCATCGTTGGCTGTATAGAGGGCACAAGTAGCTACAAGTAGTGCAGTTGGGCTTTAAACAAATATTGTTCCATTATGATATCTAAATTCACCAAGTTTTTATGATCCTAGTTTGAATTGATGAGGTTTTCTTTGTCAGAGCATATTAGAAACACTTAGGTTATGTAAATTCCCTAAGGCATCAAAATATATAGTTTGGGTCAAATGATTATCCAGACAACCACCAAGTATTTGTTTAGATGTCTGCCGTTAGGAGCTTCAAGTTGCAGTATAGAGTACAGTATAGAAGCATAGAATAACTAATTAGGCCTCACATTGAGAAAGTCTGCTTCATTTCATGTTTGCTTTGTCACTTTATCTTATCATTTACCCATGCTTCTGATTGTGTGTTCTCACTTTTATTCGGTGACATATTCTATTTTCGTAAACCGTTGAGAGGATTAGTACAGAGTGCTGGCCCCCTTTCCTTTATTGTAATGTCCTGGGCCCTGTTTCACAAAACTTGTCATCAGTGACAAATGACAGTTTTTTTATAAGCTACTGAAATCCTTGCTTCTGATTGGTTATCAGCAGATTTGTCACTGATTTTTGTCATATGTCATTGGAAAAAGGCTTTGTGAAACGCCCCAGATCCATAGTATGTCAGTTATCAAGAGATCTTATGTTCATACCATGACAGGCCAAGCTAATAAGTGGGTGAAGAACATGGAGAAAGCCAACCAGCTGTCAATCATCAAGCTCTCCGATCCCAACTATGTGAGAACCCTAGAGAACAGCATCGTGTTTGGTAAACCGGTCCTCTTGGAGAACGTCGGAGAGGAGTTGGACCCTCTCCTCGAATCAATCCTTCTTAAGCAGACCTTCAAAGTATCAGGTGTCTTGGTAAGTGATAGCATAATAACGATGAGGAGGAGGAGGAGGATGGTGATAATGATGATGATCGTGATGGATATTTAGGGGCACCAAAAGCAAAAATGTACCATATCGCTTACAAAATTGGGAAAAAAATGCAAACTACTAAATCTTCAATGAATTAAATCGTGTTATAGAGATGAATTGTAATTCATACCTCTTGTTAGTATTCAGTACTTACCATCTGTTTACAGTTGTGCATGTTAACTTGAATTTCTGTTTAATGAAATGTAATGAAACTATTTATCACTCACTACTTTAACTCATGAATTTAAATTATTTAATACAAAGTGAATGCTCATCTTGTCATAGCCATGAGATTTGCAATTGTTGTGGTATATGAACATATACATGTATAGGTGATTCTTCTTGAAGTATGCCAGTAAATGTGATTATCTCTTTCCTGCTTTTTGTTGCTGTTTCATGTGAAATTATTCATGAAAAATAAAAGCGAAAAGAAAGGAGAACAAATATGTTAAGTTAAACAAAATATTATTAAAATAATCTCTAGGTATTGAATTTATTATCGATTTATTGATTTTTCTATATTTTTAGACATCGTGAATTCATATCTAATAATTCCTTGCTTTTCTTACTCCTCCAGTCCATTCGCCTTGGTGAGAATGTGATTGAATGGTCACCAGACTTCAGGTTCTACATCACTACATCCCTGAGAAACCCTCATTATCTACCGGAGATATCAGTCAAGGTAAGACAAACAAACTCAATCACCTTCTACCTGGGCCCTGTTGCCCATAAAACTTACAATTGATGGTAACTTTGCCATCAATGGTAACTTCCATGGAAACCTTGATTTTGATTGGCTGTTGAGCCCTGTTACCATCAATTGTAAGCTTTATGCAACAAGGCCCTGGGGGTGTTTCACAAAGATCCTAAGTCAAACTTAACTCTAAGTTGGACTTACAAATTATGGAGAGCCATTTGTAGCCTTAAAATAAAATATATTCAGAAGTGAAAATTCAAGTATTTTAGACTTTTTATAAATTCCAGATCAAGAACATAAAATCTCCTTGATAATAGAAAATATGATTGATTTGAATCAACATTTTATGCCTTTTAAAAGAACTTTTACAAAATATTTTCATAGATGCTAACGGCTTTCCATAATTGTTAAGTCCAACTTAGAGATAAGTTCAACTTAGGATCTTTGTGAAACACCCCCCTGGTCTTGTTGGGTGGCGGGTCGTGAACAAATATATAATTCATGCTAAAGCAGCTCATTCAGCTCTTTCTACTTTACCTGAAACACGATTTATTTGTAAATAGATCAGTTGTAATTTTACAAATGCTAGCAGTGATTTCTGTTAAAATACAAAGATTTTTCCTTCAACAATAAGTTAGGGTCACATCATTCTTGATTCAACTTTCTGTTCTTCTTTTACAATGTTTCTCCTATTCAAAAGGTCAAAACAAGTGTTGTCAGTATTATGAACAATTGTGTTTCAGGAAGAGTTGGGGGATATTAACCTGCTGGATACTATGTTATTTGGTATAATACATGTTTTACATCTAGACTCTAGCCCCAGTTTACCTCGGGCATAGTACTAAATTGTCCGATCAATGCTACATGTAGCTGATTAACATGTTGGAGAATTTGTCTTCTCCCATTCATTGTGATGTGTTTCTTACCTTTAATTTCCTTTAAATGTCAAAAACTGTCAAACTGTTAACCAATTCAAAACTTGTCTTAAGACACATTTATTCAAAATTGCTTTTGATGATTAACTTACTTTATTTACATTAATGTATATTTGATATGTATTGTAATTTGTAAGTTTATTTGCACTTTTCCTTTTTGTTTAATATGTTAATGTTTATCATTGTATTTTGTTTGTTATAGTGCTTAGAGACTTCGGTGGTAAGCGCTTTATAAGCACTGTTTTATTATTATTATTATTATTTGCCATCATCCTAGGTTGCGTTGGTAAACTTCATGATCACACCCCTGGGTCTCCAGGACCAGCTCCTGGGTCTGGTGGCAGCCAAGGAGAAACCTGAACTGGAAGAGAAGAAGAACCAACTGATCGTAGAGAGCGCCAGCAACAAGAAGCAACTGAAGGAGATTGAGGACAGTATCTTGGAGATCCTCTCGGCTTCGGAGGGGAACATTCTAGAGGACGAGACGGCCATCAAGGTCCTGTCTTCATCCAAGACACTCTCGGAGGAGATCTCTGCTAAACAGGTATGGATGGAGACTTGAGAGGAGATGATGCAATAGTGCAGAGAGAAACAAAGACGGGGGGGGGGGGGATTCACTGATAGATATCAAGTAGTATTCTTGCACAACCTGATATATTTATAGATATGTAGATAAGTAAATAAAGTAGTAGTTGGATTGATAGAGAATTATCCAACAGCGTACTACATGATTAATGCATAGATAGAGTAAACAAAGAGATGGATAAGTAGACAAGACAGATAGACAATTAGAAAGAAAAATACGAAGGAAAGAAAGAAAGAAGGATAACGGGTGGACGAGTACATGCAACACACATACAGACCATAAGGAAGGTGGTAGACAAACTAATGGATGCATAGATTAGATGTGGTAGTAGTTCAAAGATATGGAAATGGCAATGTATGTTATCAAAACAACAAAGCATGAAGGCAGATTTCAAGATATTTAAGAAACTTTTGTAGGCTAAATCTGGTGTTATCTGTAAGTCACTGTTATTCCTTACCAATCTTGATAAAGAAATTCTCTTAACATTTATTTTATCATTTTGACACTCCCTAGGAAATTGCTTCAGCGACTGAGAAGGAAATTGATGAGACCAGGAATGGCTACCACCCTGTAGCTGTCCATTCTGCAACACTCTTCTTCTGTATATCAGAACTGGCCAACATTGAACCTATGTACCAGTATTCGCTCACATGGTTTATAAATCTGTACATTCAGGTAAGTGTAGGAAGGTGCTTAGGGAATTTTTCATCTTAATCGATGGTTATAAACAGGCACTTCAATCCTCTGCCTTTTTGTAGTTACTTTTGCAGTTCAAACAAATCTTTTCTGAATAGACAGGTTGTACATGTACGATTCTTCCTCGTGCATATGATCATATACTTTTCATCAGTGACAAATGGCAGTTTTGTTATAAGCTAGTGAAATCCTTGCTTGGTATTGGTTATCAGCAGATTTGTCACTGATTTTTTTCATTTGTCATTGAAAAAAATCTTTGCGTAACAGGTCCCTGATATGCACATATCATAAGCCCTTGGATGCCATGAAGTTCAAAAACTTGTGTCTCAAATATAATTTCATTACCCAACTTTTCAATGAGAACGTTTGTTTTTGCTGTTGCTTACAACATAAGTGTTTGTGCTATCACTCAAAATATGTACAGTTTGAAAGATATTGATATTAATGACATTGTCATTGCTTTCTCTCTCTACAGTCCATCCAGAACAGTCGCAAGTCTACCGTCCTTCAGGAGCGCATTGATCATCTCAACGATCACTTCACTGATAGCATCTATAAGAACGTCTGCAGATCTCTCTTTGAGAAAGATAAACTTCTCTTCTCAACCATCCTGGCTGTAGGCATCATGACGAGCAAGTAAGGATCGAGTGACTGTCTTTCTTAATCTCATGATTTTCTTGCTTTATCATACATGCATTGCCTTATTGTCCTCTTGATCGGTAATGATTACAATTAATTGAACATATTCTGTTATTGAAATACTTGAAAATAATTGAAATGTTTTTTAAGTCATACACCAAATTTTACTTTTGCTCTTTTGTTAATATTTGAAGCTTTGTTAGCCATGGAATACTGTGTCTATGAAAGGAGTGTAAATTCATTTAGGTCACTCAATCTTCCATTATATATTTCCTTTTCTCTTCTTTTTTTAATTTGTTGATAATTGTCCTTGTCATTATATCCATTTAATATAAGTCTTTGAATTCAAAGGTAGTACTGATGAGTGTAAATACTCTCATCTTCCCCTTATATATATATATGTCAGAATTGACATGTGCCTTCCATTCATATGAATAGTTGGAGAAGACAGTTCCACAGGAGATGGTGGGAGATCATCTATTATTAATAATAATAAAATCCTAGTATAAACACAGGTTATTTATTTAAGACTATGAATCTTTAGTTTCCTGTAGATGTGGCTACCATTACTTCAACATATGCTACAATCTTGATATGTTTCTCTTGTCCTTTCCAGGGGTAAAGTTGATGATACCGAGTGGCGATTCCTGTTGACGGGAGGCGTAGCCTTAGAGAACCCTTACCCTAACCCCTGCCCTGATTGGTTGACTGATAGAGCATGGGCAGAGATCGTCAGGGCTTCGGATCTAGAGAGCCTAGATGGACTCAGGCAAAGTAAGTTCATTTGCTTGACTTTACTCTGTTCTGCTGCATTATATGAATCATAAGAATAGTAACTGCAGATGCCATAAACATAAAACCATGTTCAGACATGAGTGGTAAATAAATTGAGCAAAAGAGTTGTGGCAAAACTTTAATGAAAGCACTTCATGTATTCTTTTTTAATAATGCATAAATCAATCAGTAAAGTATGAGGGCCATTGTTGTGCCAACTTTGGGTGTTTTTTTTTGTTTTTTTTTATTGTCTTTTTGGGGTTTTTTATTGTTTGTTTTTTAAATCTTTGTCATAGTTGTCCCTTGGCATGAATTTACACACAATAATTTGTCACGCCAATTTTTTAATGACGGTTATTCCATCATATCTCAACAGTGCCTGCTTGTGTAGAAGGGTGATTTTTATGCCTCCGTTACGAAGTAGCCGGAGGCATTATGTTTTCGGGTTGTCCGTCCGTCCGTCCGTACGTCCGTACGTCCGTCCGTACGTCCGTACGTCCCGTTCTCGTGATCGCGTTATCTGAAGAACCGATTGATGGATTCCTGCCAAACTTTGGTCATGTATGTATCTTGCAGAGCCGATAAACTGATTAGATTTTGGGGTCACGAGGTCAAAGGTCAAAGGTCACAGGGCTCATTATGTATGCAAAAACAGCTCGTGATCGCGTTATCTCAAGAACCGATTAATGGATTCCTGCCAAACTTTGGTCATGTATGTATCTTGCAGAGTCGATAAACTGATTAGATTTTGGGGTCACGAGGTCAAAGGTCAAAGGTCACAGGGCTCATTATGTATGCAAAAACAGCTCGTGATCGCGTTATCTCAAGAACCGATTGATGGATTCCTGCCAAACTTAGGTCATGTATGTTACTTGCAGAGCCGAAGAACTGATTAGATTTTGGGGTCACGAGGTCAAAGTTCAAAGGTCACAGGGCTCATTATGTATGCAAAAAAAAGCTTGTGATCGCTTTATCTCAAGAACAGATTGATGGATTCCTGCCAAACTTAGATCATGTATGTATCTTGCAGAGCCAATGAACGGAGTAGATTCTTGGGTCATGAGGTCAAAGGTCAAATGTCATGGGCTCATTATGTATGCAAAAATAGCTTGTGAATGCATTCTCATTAGAACTGACAGCTGGATTACTATTTAACTCAGGACATCTTGCAGAGCCAATGAACTGAGTAGATTTTAGGGTCATGAGGTCAAAGATCAAAGGGTCATATATGTATATGAGAAATTGCTTTTAATCACGATATTCTGAGAACCTGTTAATGGATTACAATGAAACTTGAATTTGAAAAATTTCTTCTGTTTTGGTTTGTAAACTTGCTCTATGACGGAGGCATCATTTTCGACTGCGCGCAGTCGAAGTTCCATCTAGTTATCAAAGTTTTAATGATATTGTTGTAACAAACACTACTTAACTTGTAGATTTTATAATTTGTTTCAATCCTGGAGATTTGAGGTTTGACAAAAAATTGTTAAATCTGAAATGATGATACACTGTTGAGCACTGCTGAGCTAATTACGAAGGCAGTTATTTTAGTAGTATGTAGTGAGAGTATTGTATATTTCTATTTTTGTTCAATCAGATGTGAAGACCAACTGTGATGCTTGGAAAGAGGTCTACGATTCAGCCGCTCCTCAAGAACAGAGCTACCCCGCCCCTTACGACATGGTGACAGGTATGCCCAAAATGATCATCCTCCGCGCCCTCAGACCCGACAAGATGGTACCCGCTGTCCAAAACTACATCGTGGACCAACTCGGCCGCAACTACATCGAGCCTCCGACCTTTGACCTCGCCGGCAGCTTCGCGGACTCCCACTGCTGCGCCCCTCTGGTGTTTGTGCTGTCCCCTGGAGCTGACCCTATGGCTGGTCTGCTCAAGTACGCTGATGATAACGGGTACGGCGGCCCACGCATCAGCACCATCTCACTCGGGCAGGGCCAAGGTCCCATCGCTGAGAAGATGATCGAACATGCCCGGGAAGCGGGTACATGGGTGGTCCTACAGAACTGTCATTTGGCGACAAGTTGGATGCCAAGGCTGGAGTTTATCTGTGAGGAGGTGTTGATACCGGAGAACGTGCATAGTGACTTCAGACTGTGGTTGACCAGTTACCCGTCGGATGCCTTCCCTGTATCCATCCTACAGAATGGTACGTTCATTAACCCATCAGATAACATAAGAAAAAAAGAGAAATAAAACAGATACAAAGGCAGAACAAGAACACATTTTTAAATAGTAATAACTAATAATTTCAATATTTTATATTTATATAGTGCACAGATCCACCACCCAAGGTGATCAAGGCACTCCAATATTACCCCGGCTCTGCTAGGCTACCAGTTTTGGTGCTCACAGCATGCAAGGAATTCTGTTTTACCGGTACCCATTTAACACTTGAGTAGAGAGTGGCAAATATAGATCAACGTCTTGCCAAACATATTAGTGCTGCGAGCCGCAAACCCTGTGATCCACTGTCTGACTTAGTATTCACACCTGTACATTAAAAATTAGCATCTTGAAGACACCTTTTAAAGCCCCACTACCCTACTTATAGCTACTAGCGTGCGCCCTCTATATAGCAAACAATGCCTAATCGATGACCATTGGTCCCCCATGGTCCCATTTTTATTATGTTAATCGAGAGCTGATTTGATGAGATAACCACCTGTCAGTGACCATGCAGCGAGGTCTAATCCCTTTTGGCCAAAATAGTGCAGATGGGCTTTAATTGATTCTTAAGACTTTTTGCTTCTGATTGTGATATGTGGTATAGCTGTATTATTTGATGATCTATCTCTGATTGTGTTGTGCAGGTGTAAAGATGACCAACGAACCCCCTAAAGGATTGAGAGCTAATCTCACCAGATCATACCTCAACGATCCCATCTCAGATCCAAGCTTCTTCGAAGGATGCAACAAGGTCAGTAGAACTTCTCTTCACAATCAAAGATGTTTATTAATCTTGAGATTCTCATGTCTTCGACATATATTCCCATTTGAAAGGAAGAATGATACTAGGATATTTTTATTTTAATCACTCCAAAGTATAATACTGCTACCATACATGCATGTGTATTTTCATGTCTACTTTGATTATGTGGAATTTAGAATGATTAAAAACGAATTATGAGTGATACATATTGTTACTCCCTCTTTGTGCCATATGTATCTACTGTCAGTCACATAATGACTGTATCATGAAAATAATAAATATTAGAGAAAGATGAAGCTTTGATGTATAGCTGTTTGAATGATTAGAAAGTGTTCAAACATTTATAAGGCAACCAGAGACATATACCCTCAAGATAATTCTCTGTATTCTCCCATGCTACTTTACTTTGTGTACAAGATTTGTCATAGGCATTATAAACATCCCAATGAATTTCGCTATTGTTAAATAAATTGTGCATGTTTTGTCTTTGTGTAGCCTGTGGTCTGGCAGAAGCTTCTATTCAGTCTGTGTTTCTTCCATGCCCTGACCCAAGAGAGAAGAAAGTTTGGACCTCTTGGTTGGAACATCCCTTATGAGTTCAATGAATCAGATCTTAGGATCAGTATGACACAGCTCAAGGTAAGCCATTTTATCACGACTTTGACTCTCTGTTTAGCCCACCACAACACCCCCCCCCCCCCCCCCCCCATTTGATTGGGATCCAGTTGTCAAAGAAATTGCATTAAATTTGAATAAAGATTTATTTAAATTTTTGTTTAATACCAGTAAAGTCATTTATTTTTAAAAATATTGAGTGATATCTTCTTTTGATATTGGTGTCGAAAACTCAACCTTCAACCGGAGGGATTGTAATATTTTTCTTATTCAAGATATGCTTTATATATTTGTTTTCTTTCTGTAATTATATCAGTTATCCATGTATCTCTGTGGTGAATATCATACTTATGTTTTTTATGCTGCTATCTTTTAATGAAAGAAATGCAAGTATTAGGCATTTATTATGATATAGGTATAGTCGGAAGTTCCATGTGTCTGTACAAATTATGAAACATATGCCATGTCTGGATGCAGCTTCAGAAGTTGCTATTCATTTCCCTTCTTGGTGCTCATTCAATGAAATCATTTCCTCTACCTGGTAGATGTTCTTGAATAACTACGATGACACCCCATACGATGCCCTGATCTACCTGACTGGGGAGTGTAACTATGGTGGACGTGTGACAGACGACAAGGACAGACGTCTTCTCATGTCTCTCCTGTCCAAGTTCTACACACCAGAGGTCACGGAGCAAGATAAATTCACGTAAGAACACTCGATCATGGAGGAAGATCTACCAAAGAATACACATTTGTATCACTGGTCATATCTGTTGTTTCTTTCAGATTAAACAGTTAATTGTGGAATTTGTTTCAGTGGACATAGTTAAGGTCATACCGGTAATTGGATTGTTATTACTCCTACATTTACATTAGTTATATGGCTTAACATTAGCACTGGGCACCATAGTTTTTTCCCCTCACTACGTCATACCTTATCCAAAGATTCAAGGGTATATCCAACAGCCCACTTCCTGCATTATGGTTTTGTGTCTTAAAGCGCATTGAAATGTATTATGTAATGCGTTATATAAATGTACCGTATTATTATTATCATTGCAAATGCAGGCCTCAAAACTGACAGGCACATGGGACACATGGGCACCCACAATCTAAGTCTGCATGTACCCCCAAAATTCTTAAATGTTCCATAGGGCTTGTGCATACAGACTCTAGAAGTTCAGTCGAGTCCCCCTTCTAAGGAAAAATTAGTGTGGAGCCCTGTTCTAATGTCTCTTTTTGTTTGTAATATGATTGCAGATTCTCAGATAGCGGTATGTACTACTGTCCTCTACACGGTGACTATGAGAGCTATGTGGAGTACCTGCGTAGTCTACCTCTCATACCCCACCCAGAGGTGTTTGGACTTCATGAGAATGCTGACATCACAAAGGACAACCAAGAAACACAACAGGTATAGCGAAGTAGACATTGCATGGTTCCTCCTCTGTTATTTCTTGAACATCCCAAAGATATATATTGGTATTCATTATTGAAAAGAGGGGCCCAATATCACAGGTTTATTTGAGCACAGAATATTACACCCCTGGCACCATTTGAAAGCATTATGTGATAATACATGTATGTACACCAAGTAATGTTGATTGTAAGTTGTTCACCATTCCATTTTGTCTCTGTTCTTCTTCTGGTAAATGTACAATCCTCTAGATTCAGAATGGTAATAATTTTGCATAGAAACAAAACACAAACACACACTAAAAAAACAAACAATCGGACCAATATTGTTCCTCAAGCTCAGCAATTCTTATTACCGGTAGTAACATTTATCTTACAACCTGTTGAATTCTTCTTTCCTCACAGTTGTTTGATGGGATCCTGTGTACCCTACCTCGTCAGGCCGGAGAAGGAGGCAAGTCACCCGCTGAACAGATCCAGGATCTTGCTAATGATATCCTCTCTAAGCTACCTCCAAACTTTGATATGGAGATGGTACGTAGAACCCATATCTCTTCTATTGTAGGCGCACATCCTTCGTCATTGTCCTACGAGTCATGACTGACCCTTTGTGACCCTATTTTCTTACTTGATTATAGGTTCACACCTTTATTGAAAGTTTTGACTGATATCACTCTCTGGTTGACACTATATGAATGGACTGATGTGATGAATTAAAGAACCCTAAAATGGTCAAAATATTGCTCGTGTTGATATTGCTGAATAATTGCAGTGCCAGGGCTCCGTTGCATAAAACTTACCAATGATGGTGACAACTACCATGGTAACAGGGCTCAACAGCATCAAAATCAAGGTTTCCATGTTACCATTGATGGCAAAGTTACCATCAATGGTAAGGTTTGTGCATCAGAGCCCTAGTCACCAAAACTGTACTGTTAGAAGGGTGCGACTCCATTGTCTCGTACGATTAAGGCCTGGTCATATATGCTGCGTTTTTTTCTTCTTCATGTGTGTGTGTGTACTAAATGAATTGCAAGTGGAAATGAAAAAAGTAGCAGCATGTAACAAAGGTCCTGCTTGCAGTTACCTATATTGTCAGATACAAAAATGTTAAGTGCAGAATGCGTGAGGTATGCTTGAAAAAAAAACCTGCCATTAACTGCCATGGTTTACCAAATCATATAAGAACAAGCGATTATGTTACAACATTACAACATGGATCCAATCTATGCCGTATACTTATCATAATCATCATTGTCGTTTTAGTCATCCTTGCTGTCATTATCTTTGTCATCCTCACTATTGATACATCAGAGGGTCCTGTCATAATTTTGGTTGTGGGTACCTGAGTTAATAGCTTCCTAAAACTTCCTAAAGAAGTTGAAGACATGAAGTCATAACATTTCTTTCCGTAACACTTTTCATACTTCTATCGCTGCAGGTGATCAAGAAGTACCCTGTGACCTATGAAGAGTCTATGAACACTGTCCTGAGGCAAGAGCTGATCCGTTTCAACCGCCTCACCACCGTGGTCCGCGCCAGTCTGCAGAACATCCAGAAGGCCATCAAGGGTCTGGTGGTGATGTCTTCTGAGCTTGAGGAAGTCTTTGACTGCATGCTGGTGGGCAAGGTACCTCCTATGTGGGCTGCCAAGAGTTACCCATCCCTCAAGCCCATGGGTAGCTACATCAATGATCTCCTGGCCAGGTAGGTGCTCGATCATCAATTACAATTCTTCAGGATCTTGAAACATTCAGACTTTGAGAAATGAGTGAGACATCCAAGCTGTATAACAAATATTTGCAGCTCTTCTCAGATCAGGGTTTTGTTAAAGCCCCACTGCACTACTTTTAGCTACTTGCGCCCTCTATATAGCAAACAATCCTCTTTTTCTTATGTTAAGTGAGAGCTGATTTGATGAGATAACCACCTGTCAGTGACCTTGCAGGGTGGTATAATCCCTCCTGTAAACTAGTACAGAAGGGCTTTAAATCAAAATTATGCAACTAAAATCTTGTTGATTTTCAATCATTGAGGTAGAATGATGGCACAGTCGGTATATTTAATCCATTATGTATGCATTCCTTGCAAATTCATTTTAAATGAATGTGTGCTCTGGTACTTTTACAGACTAAAGTTCTTCAATGACTGGATAGCACACGGTGCCCCTGATGTTTTCTGGGTGTCTGGATTCTATTTCACACATTCCTTCCTCACTGGTAAGCCAAATATACTTTTATTTAATCAACAATTGTTGCTAAGTTATACGTAATGTAAAATATTTAAACTGGTTATTCAAAATAAAGAATGCAGTAGAGGAAATCTGCCCCAAAGACACTTGATATCAGTGCTTCCAAACATTCTTAGTTTCGAGATATGATTCCTATTTTCAACCTGACTAGTCTTAGGAGCCCTAGATTCCTCTCCCTTTTTTCCTGAAATCTTCTGTGTAAAATCATGCAAAATACACCATATTGCTACTTTTGCCTTGAGAGATTCCTACCTTTTTTCTCTGTGGGAGGTTGGCATGTATGGGTATTTCCACTCCTCTGTCGGACGGTTGCAAGAAAAGTTTTCACTATCAGGAAGAATCATGAAGAGTGAACTTAAACCTGGCCTAGAGTTAAGCTTACAACAAATACTAACCAAACTGTTTATCATCTGCAGGTATGCTTTGTTTGTAGAAATGACAATATTCATAGGTTTAACTTTGTACACGCATGGTTGGATGACACTTGCTCTGCTGTCAATATCCTACACTAACTGAATTCTTAACTTAGATACCCTGGATTAAAACTGTACCTCACTCTGAACTTAACCATCAACCCAACTTACACACCCAATGGCAACCCTACTCCAACTCTCTGGCCCGAATTCACAAAAGAGATTCTAAGACAAACCTAGGTTTATGTGCGTCATATGATGTGTTTTGAAGCGTTTCAGACCAAATTTTGTCTGAACCTTGGTCTGAAACGCATCAAAACGAGTTATATGACACACATAAACCTAGGTTTGTCAACAAACCCCCTTTGTGAATTCAGGCCAAAATCTTTGATAAAATAAAGCCTGGAGCAGTTGCTGTGGGAGCATGCTTGAGCGTGAACTGTGTTTGTGGTATTAAACGATATCTCCAACATTTTGTTTTCATGATCAGGTGTGAGTCAGAACTATGCCAGAAAGTACACCATTCCCATAGACCATCTTGGATTCCAGTTTGAAGTGACTGACTTGGAAGACTCTGTCAGTGCCCGGCCTGAGGATGGAGCTTTCATCAAGGTATGCTACACCAGTTAGACAGACTCTGTGTCATTGTGTGCCATTTTATGTCATGATAGTGCATTTAAAGCCTATCTGCACTAGTTTTGCAAGGGGAATTAGACCTCCCTGCATGGTCACTTGCAGGTGGTTATCTCATCAAATCAGCTCTCAGTTAACATAAGAAAAAGAGGATCATGGGGGATCAACGGGTACCGCTTAGGCATTGTTGGCTATGTAGAGGGCGCAAGTCTCTACAAGAAGGGCAGTCCCGCTTTAATATTTCTAGAAAAGCTACCCCAAGGTCCTTGGTGGTATTGCCCTGGCTTTCCATAACATCTAATGTACACACTCTAAAACGGCTTTCAAGGAATTTCTGAAGGTTCTTTCACTGTTGATATTCGTCCACAATGTGGAAATATGCTTCCCACCAGCATTACAGTAATACGAGAAACGGAGTACAATAATATGAAACATGCAGAACAATTAAGCAAACAATTTCAGAGCAGAAAAGATCTCGTCACTTCACAGAAATAATTTTGAGAGCTGAAGTGCAGCCAATACCTTGTGTAAGCTAGGGCATACACACTGGTCTGAGATTTAGGCCTACCATATGGTTGAAAGTCAAGATAATGGAGCACTTGTCAGGTTATAATGTGTTTGACAAATCCAGATTTTATTGCTAAATTGTTGAATGCCTTGTTTAAATGTAATTATTGATATGTGAAACTGTCTATGAGTACAATAAGTATGCATGATAGCAATAGCTGCAGTGATATTGTCTATCCCAGGGGATACTCAAGTAAAGGCATCTACAAAGTGTATGCTACTATTACTATTGCTGTAGCCAATGTGCCCAAAGGCACTCAAGGCATTCAAGGAATTACTTTTACCACACATGGGTGGTGTTTCACAAAGATGCTAAGTTGGACTTAACAATTATGGAAAGCCGTTAGCATCATTGAAAATATTTTGTAAAAGGCATAAAATATTGATTCAAGGAGTTTTCATGTTGTTGATGTGAAATATATGAAAATTCTAAATACTTGAATTTTTGTTTTTTTAATATATTTAATTTTAAGGCTACAAATAATATTTAAGTCCAACTAAGAGTTAAGTTCGACTTATGATCTTTGTTGAAACACTCCCCTGGGCTGTTTATAGAAAGGGTGATTATTGTCTTGCCATTGAGTATTGATGCCCTGTAAGCAAACATTGATTTAGAATAGAACCGATGACATTTTAAAGATAGCAAGATTGGAAGTATAATGTGTGCTTGTTTTATCCTGCTATCCTCCACACAGGGTCTGTTCTTAGAGGGATGTCGTTGGGATCGCCCAACCAAGGTCCTCTCCGAATCCCTCCCGAAGACACTCTTCGACACCATCCCTATCATCTGGATGAAGCCTGGTCGCAAGGCAGACTTCAAACCTTCCTCCATCTACAACACTCCCGTCTACAAGACCAGCGCTAGGCGTGGCACCCTCTCCACCACTGGTCATTCCACCAACTTTGTGATGTGGATGGAGCTGCCGTCGAATAAGACCCAGAGGCACTGGACCAATAGAGGCGTGGCTGCTCTCTGTCAGCTGGATGATTAGTTACCATGGCGATCATGCATTTACAGGAATAATCAAAAGCATGTATTAGATACTGCAATATTTTAATTGGTTATTAGAGAACAAACAACGTTAAATATAATGCTGAAATATGAGACAGCGATCAATAGTACATAAAGCAATAGTCAGGCGGATTATGATACAGATGTTTGCCGTGTTTTAGATTGTCAATGGACCAAACATGTACAGCTACAACAATCACAAATACAAATGGTTAGATATTGCAGTAAATTGTTCTAATGTCATTTTATATGTGAAAGCATCCCTAGCATCACTTATGAATACATGTAAGACAAATATACATAATTGTGTATCCTCAACCATCTTCAATTACATTTATTACTGAAGTGGAAATATGGAGAGTTAAAAATCAATTTATGAATGAAGATGTTTCATCTTCTGACTTGTGAACAGATAATGAAGAATTAATAAAGAATTGAAATTGGATGAAAAATGTTGCATGTTCTGTAAGAAATTGTTTTCAATTTATGCTAATTATTTGACAGTTACATGTATGTGCTGTATGTCTTTTACAGTGAAAGGCTTTCATGCTCGAATCATCCACGACACACTAAGTATTGTTAGTAAACATTTGATGTTTTATAAATAGGGATTAAAATTCTATTCTGGTTCTTTAATATGTGTATTAAGAAATCTGTATTTTTAAACATGTTATAATTAATTGGCTTGAATATCAGTATATATCTTACTTAATGTCTCTTATATGTGTATTAGTTCCAAATTGGATTATTAGATATGCATTGAGCTGAAAAATATGAACAAATTGTATGTTTACATAATGTATATATTTTCTAATTTATATATTTTTTTCTTACATAAATGTTATATACATGTATGTACATATTTTCATACCTGAGTCAAATAGAAAAGTGATATATCATAGTGATTGCAGTGAATACTGATTTATTTGAAATATGTTAGGTCTTCAGTTTATGTCAAATGTAAATACCCATAGATTTACAATTTAAAGATTTCATTGAAAACTTGATATTGTTTTGCACATTTGTATTAATTCCCCATATTGCTTTCAAACCCCCAAATTTGATCAAACCTTGAAAAGGAACTATGCAATTATATTTTACATAATTCAACTGAAGAAAAAAATGATATTACAAATTCTTTCATTCATCATTGCCCGAAGCAGCTACATCAGTATACAGATAAATAATTCTATCAATATTACAAGAGTATTCAAAGAAAAATATTATGTGTGCCTTGAGCAACTATCTTACATTAACTTCTTGATCTTTTTTTCTGAAATCTGTATAAGTCGTGTATAAATTCTGAAAATGTATATAAAGTTGACAGCTTATAAATAGAAAGTATATTATAATGTTTACAAGGATGATATGGGAGATTGTATTATAGAATAATTGTTAGAATCAGTGATTTGCAAGGGTTTCCAATCATACTACAACAAATTGATATTTTGAGGTTTTGATTTTGATATTTTATAAAAATTGCGGTTTTCTTGCTTTGTTGGTTGGTGTGGAAGTCTTGCCTGATTCTAGAATGAGTGTCAAGTTATATATTTTATTGTGTTCTATATACGTTCTTGATTCTGTCATACGTGTACTTGAATTGTGATGGTCAGTCATGAAAAACTATTTGGAAAAATATGTTATTTCTATTGTTAATAGACTAGGATTAGTAATAATAGACCATTCAACATAATGCCGGGTAGATGTTTCTTCACTAACATATCGACAAGGCATTTCATACAGTCGTAGTTGTTGCAAAGTCAGACTGACCTCTGATAAGCATTTGAGGTTATCTAGAGCTACTTTGCAATGGGAATATAGATACAAATAAATCTTATGATGGAGAAGATGTTTTCATACATACAGGTGTATGTTGATGCAGATGATCATAAATTTTAACATACATCAGACCAAAGAGATCAGACTTTTAAAGTTAGTACTTGTACATGTGTATATACATGTTTGTATGATGTGTATTATGACAAGAGTAGCATCACATACTGTATACAGACAATTACTCTGTTATATTATTTTGTAATTTGTTTGTTTTCTTTCTTAATGTTTCTTAATATTTTGAAAAAACATTTTGGGGGAGGATTTATTGATTGATCGATTGTTTTTTTTTTTTTTGGGGGGGGGGTGACTTTTAGTTTAATGAGAAACTCTCATCATTCGGAATGAAACAAACATAAGATCCTTTGTATTGAGCAAGCATGTATATATTAAGAAGTGTGACATTTGTGTGAAGATCTTAGCATTCTGTATTAGTGTTGAACCAAACATTCCTACACTTCAAAACATGTAAATAGAATATTGTACATACGCGATGAAATACTTCTATAATTGACATTTTATTTATGAGAAATGATGTGTATTGTTGGCAGTAGATCAGCTTGAACAAAATGTACATAAGATAATTTGATGAACTGTGTGTGTGCCTTTTATCTAGTATTTAACATTATGAAGCATAGTTGGATAGATTTGGCTATTTTTGCACCTGAATCTTTTTCTTCAATATTCCGTCCTCTAAGGTATCACCTTGACATTCTAAGTGAGCTCTTGGAACAAAAATGCTGTGAAATGATCAAATAATTTCCAATTTTCAAAAAGCTATTTTTATTGCTGATTGTATTCCTACCGCCGCAATATATTGATGTGTGTTTCTATGCAAAATGAATCTTGTATATGCTGGTTTTTGTGCCTTTGGTATGGTTGAATAAGCGTCAATAAAAATAAACATAACACACTCTTTGCTTTGGTGAAAGACTTGTCTTTTTTTGTGTTATGCAATTTTAGTTTGAAGTGTTTCCAATGTTTCAGTATTTATCACTCCCTTAATCACCTGTACTCTCACCAAATTCCATGGGAATTAATGTTCTTTGTTGTCATATATGTAATTATCAAAATTGATATCATCACCCATCATCTCCATCAGCATCATCATCATCACCGTCACAATCATTGTATTATTATCATCCCCACCATCATATTATCACATCTCCATTATCATCATCGTTCTCGTCATCATCTGCATCACCGCCATCATCGTCTTCATCATCACAATCATTGTATTATCATTATCATCATCGCCATCATCATCCCAACCATCCTATCGCCATTACCATATCTCCATTATCATCATCGTTCTCGTCATCATCTTCATGATAATCATCACCATCATTCCTACCATCAACACAACCAGTATCAACAATATCAAAAAGACAAACACGAGCTTCAGTCAATTAAAATCACAAATATCCCATTTTATTATTGCCAATATCAATTTTCAATGTTATATATGCAGTTTCACAGTCATTTGATTCCCAGTTTAATTTTTTAAGCTTCTTATTTCACCTCATGAAAACTGAGATATTGAACCGCAGTAGGTTTCCAATTTTACTATCAATTTCTATGTATCATAAAGTTAGCTTGTCTTACATCATGGAAAAGATAATAATGCTTACTTTATACATCTTACACGTTACTATTTGGCACTCAGGTTCGTCAGCTAAGAGCCAGAAGACCGTTAACTCTGTGTAAAGGTATATGAGTTAATGCCCTTCTTTCTCTCAGCGGACCATATTAAACATCATGATCATAATTATTTGGATAACAAGTCAAAACGCTCTCCATGATTGCTACACTGAATTCAAACACTCTTCATGTTTTGAAAATTAGCAAGTTATGTCTAACGGTCTCTTTTCGGAGCCTTCTAGATGTACACGGCTTTTAATTTATCTATGCTAGTATCCCCATGATAGTACTTTTGATTTACTCTTTTTATCACTGATAAATATTATTAGTACAAGGTTTATCCAATTTACATGCTTGATTTCTCTTTACTTTCATATTTTTATTGATAGAAAAATGCAAATGCTGGAATATAAAAAAAATGTATAGAAATACTGCTTAAAACTACAAAACCAAATACGCCAGATGCATGAAATGTATAGGGTAACAAAGTCAAACTCAGCATATATAAGAATTAAATCTTTATCAAAAGCAAGGACATTTGCCAATATCAAACATTAGGCATAAAGGAGAAAGAAATAGCCTTACATGAAGTCTCTTTATAACAATGAGATAGAATTTGTATTTTCATTCCTCTTTATCATGTAAAAGACCTTTTTCAGTTGCAACACACACGTCTGGCAATGAAATTTGCTAACCCCGACAGATTTAACATTTGACCTCTTGTTTTCTTTTAAAGTAAATAAAACATGATTCCTGAAACACTTATCCATAAGTGACTGACATTACTAGGCCAAGTATGTCAAGACTTCTGTGTTTAACTTGTTTTTGTTTAATCTATTCAAATGATAAAGAGGAAGACCAATACACAACTCTAAGTAGGAATGATGTACAGAATAGCGCATCTTATAATAACTTTATTTTCTTTCTTTTTCTTCTGAATAAACATGCTAAGCATTCAAATGAACATACAAAGTGAAGACTAGAGTGACAATATTTTTAAAGTGACTCATTTGAAAAGAGCAAACTATAATAATTACTATCAAGAGTAAAGTGACTTTGAAGAGCGCAAAGGTATTCATGGGGGAACCTGTCTTCAAAGGTGATTGGTATGCTTGGCATTTTTAGTGTAACTCAGATAGTTTTTTCAAGGTTACCTGCATAATACTTCCTAGGGAAATATTAACTTGATGTAGTATAAATGATCATAACTGTATGGTATCTCTAAGAGTAGACATCTACAAAAATACACTCCTCTATAAATGAACTTGTAAGGATACCAACACCACAGACCAATACAAACTCATAGTTTGCATTAATATGAGCCTTTCAGTGATGACAAACATATATCTCTTTATCTGTTACTGTAATTAGAGGCATTTAAGGTGTGTACCTCTATTGAATAATTGTATTCTCTATTTGTAATCTGCATCGGTATTTCAAAAATATATAATCATCTGCCGTAACAAAGCAAAGTTGTTTTGAGAGTGTTGAGAAATTAACTCTGCAATATGGAACAGATTGGAATGTGTTGTTACATCTCCATAAAAACAAGCTTAACTGACATTCTCATTGTAAGCTAGAAGTACAGCAATGAATGTATCATTGATCAGATAAGATAACATATGTTATGACAGATACTGATCAACTGCAAATTGAAGCACCAACTCTTCACAACACTATAACATACGGTACATATTTTCACTGTCTGTAAAATTTTCTTTGATATCTCACCTACATAGACAAAATAAAATTGAGTTTAGATATGTCCTGCATATCTATGCATAATGAAAGAAATGTTCAGATGACAAGTTTCCAAGACTTTGATAAATCACGTTGTTGTTTCATATACTGCATATACTTTTATTATGTTTGCTACAAACTACATTGTATGATTGATATCCTTTCATGCTGCTTGAAATTGATCTCCATATTGCTGTTAATATTTTTGTTTTCTATTGATTTGCTGATGGTGTTGTGTTGTGTTGTCGAAATAGTTGATGATGTGTACATGTAGATTCCCTTGAAAGAAATGCTATTGACCTAAGCACAACAGTCTGACGGTATTGGAATGATAAAGAAAGTAATGACAGCATCAAAATTCCAAAGACTAGCATCAAGATACAAAATAAAATGACAAACCTATAAACATAACTCTTCAATAATAATTTTCACTCTACTTGTTACCTACCACACATATTATCACCAATATAATTATAAATCATGTTTCATTAGAAATATATAGAAATGTTCATTAAAGAATCATTCCATTTGAAAAGCCTCTCTACAACACTTGAAAATTACTACAACAAATCATTACAACTCTCATTTTCTGAATTATAACATCAAACTGATATATAACATTATTTAACAATATCTCTTTGGTTAAATGAATACATAATGCTGAACAATAAACAATTTAAAGCAACCAATGCGATAGGAAAATTAGAAACAAAGAACTATGAAATATCCAACATTTTCCACCTAATAACACACTCTGGTCTGCAAAAAAAAATTGATCATGTTGTAGAAACCATGGATATGAATGTCAAGCAAATGACTAAGGAAATTTTAGCCCACGGTGCTAATAAGGAAAACCCCAGACGGAAAAGGGTGGTGGTCGCCGCCAAGCGGAACCCCGGTATGAGTAAACACACTACCCCGAAAGACAATCCAGCAGCGGCTAAGGCCAAGGGGAAAAAGAGGGCGTTCTCTGAGACTCAAACCCTTTTCAAGAAAAATCCACAAAGACTCGTTGAAAAGCTTCTCGATGGGAAAGAGGGAGAACGGTGCTCTGTCGACCTGGAAGTAATTAAAAGAGCTTATACGAATAGGTTCTCCAAAGAAAGTAAAGTGGTCGACATAAGCGGTTATGTTGATCCCGAGTCGACCGCAGATAATGAAGGGTTAGTTAACCCTATCAGTACGATCGAAATTGAAAGGGCCATCTCGAATACCAAGAAGGGATCCGCACCCGGACCAGACGGGGTAACCTATGACGCTCTAAAGGCCTACGGGAACTACAATCTATACCTGTTAATAATATTTAACACATGGCTAGTTATGAGAAAGGTCTCTTTGGAAGCCAAGACCTATAGATCGATCTTAATACCTAAGGGAAAGGGGGACCCAATGGACATTAACAGTTATCGTCCATTGACTTTTCTGCAAAAGTGAACAAATTCCAGAATAAAAAGTCTCTAGCATTTTTTCATTACAAGAATAAAATCAATCAGGGAAAGAGCTTTTTCTTAATAGACAAACATATTTTTCTACATATCAATATTCCTTTAAAAGTGCCTTTTTGCTGAGTAATAATAGATGTATAGCCTGCGAAAGGCTGCAATAATCCTAACAAGACTCATTTTCATATGAGAATGCCAGGAGCATTTGAAGGAAGCTTGAGTTGAAGAAATAAAACTTATAGAGCTGATTTTTTTTTTTATTAGACATTTTTTCTATGTGCAATTTTGTAATTATTATTAATTGGCTTTAGCTTCACAGCCTGGGATGAGAGAAGATACAATTGTCTCATCTAAGAACATAAATGCCCTCGCTATGGATTCAAATTTTCAAACCTCCCTTTAAAAGTTAAGTGAATGCAATATAATGGTTATGGATTAGATCATATGAATTATCAAGGAGAAGTGAATGCTATAGCAATATAATGAAGTAAAGTGATATCTTTCTTCTAAGACCTATTCATATGGAGCAAATGCAATCCTTTGGAAATCTATTAGTACAAAACGCTCACCGCAAAAAAAAATAACAATCACTAGACTATACAAGTACAAAAATATTATAAGCTTTCATCTGTAATATACTCTCATTCATATGTATAAAACCTCTCTTTTGTCTGTTTTCGAGCTCTACTTCTCACACACACTCACATATACATGTATGAGGCCTGCAACATGAAACTCACAATCAATTGAATAACACCATAACCCGGTTAAAAGCCATTTGGTGGTCAAATAGAATGAGATCCAAGTGATGTTGCCAATTTTATACTACAATTAAGTGTGAGTTTTATGATGCAGGGCCTTTATTTGACACATACATATAGATGGGCTATACATTTATAAATCTTTCTCTCCTTTCTTTTCTTTAAAACACTCAATTTCTCTGAGAGTCAATAAAGTGTGTGCACTATTGAAACATTTCCTCTCTTTACCTTACAATTTGTTTTGCATAACCAAACACCCTTTCAGCATTTACATTTAATCATGTCCAACACAAACAGATATAAGTCATTCTGAGTAAAATTTGGTGTGTAGCCTGCAATAAATCCTTACAATATTAACTTTGTCCTTTAAAGATCTCCATGGGAGATAATCACACAACTTAAAAATCAGATGGATGTCACTACTCTTGGAAGACTTTACCACTTTTATCCAGTGATGACGATATTTGACAGAAGCACTAGCTTTCTTTTCTTCACAGACAGGTGTGAGGACAGACTCTCTTAAGTCTCGCGACGCGTCTTCCTACATGATCAAGGCTCGTCAGGTAATAGACTTGAAAAGTTTGTACGAGGACCCTCTTGTGCTAACACAGGCTGGGCAGTGAGGAGGTGTACTACTGACTCGCTGGACAGCCGGAGGGTCCTCGCAAATATGCCTTGGGTGGTCCACCTCCGGGTCGCAACTCAATTGAGCTAGTCAATCCAGGTGAGAGTCGGGGAAGTCCCTTTTTGAGGATTCATGAGGGGCCAGCTAAGAGTACCACCGCCCGGCACACCGGTGCCCCGATAAGCAGGGGGTTATTCCCCAGCCATAAAATAAAGGGGAATAGAAGGAAGAATAAAGTAGAAAGAAAAGAGGAAGGATGGACTGATGATCCAAAGTCCGTTTTGGACCGTTGGAATCGATTTCTTCCTTTGACGTGGCTCATCCCCAAGATCCCTAGTCCTCCCACACAAGAGATGAATCATTAGCTGTCTCTTTGTCTCTTGGTCCTCCAGACCAACACTTTCATTTTTAAACATATTATATACAGCATACATAGCCAATAGTCACACACCACACCTCAGGGTAGAGGAACTTTTTAGGGGAGACCCAATCCAATGAACCATAACTGTTTTAATAAAATTGAGTTGAAACCGTTACTGACGGGAACACCGAATGTGACTTGGCACAAATTATCCAAAAAGTGAGTTTACTGAAGGAGATGAAATGCAGTTGCCGGTCTTTAAATTGTTCCATAGATCTTCCTCTCAGTTTTTTTATTGTCACAAAGTTTTGGACTTTGTGCCCCCTCCCCCACCTAGCCAAGGAATCCTGGATCCGCCACTGAGACTCTATGGTAGATGATAGGCACTGGTCGAGATCAGACTTCCTGATCCATGGATGTTGTCCCAGAGAAAATCATTGGTTCATTCTTTGGTCAGTGCATACACCAAAGGCCAAAGACATTGCTACCCTACATGTCTCTATTCATCTTCTTGTGATCGTGACAACATATGGCTTTGGAACCTGAAGTCAACAGAGGCATGCAGGTAAACATTCCAAACTCTCATCTCTCACCAACATTCAATATCCTAGTCAAGTTTTACACACCATAATATATCATAATTTCATATTGTGTAGGTAGCAGGCAGCAGGCACCTGTTGACCCATGCTGTTTATAGATAGACTTTGTGGAAATACATATTTACAATGTGGTATTTATCCTTGAGTTATTGTTTTGGCACCAGTTTACTTTTTTTACCAGACACACAAACAATGGCTGCAGCATATTGACAAAGAAACATTGAAGGAAACTGGAATGGTGAACTGATGTCTTCCAAGTCTTCTTCAAGAATATCTCAGCACCAAGGATCAACCCATTCTTGATAAAGAAAGATTTTTTGTTTAAACCACTGTTCTATCCTACAGAGAGATGATGATTGCAGCACTTGCTCAAAGAGAAAGAATATCTTTCTATTCTAGGACAGAAGCTCTATCCACATATCGCAGTCTGTTCAATCATTCAAACTACACATCTTCCTAGACAAGATACTGAAGTAGTTGAGCTGACTGTTAGCTGACCAGTGGATGGTGGTTGAGATGACCATTAGATGGCCAGTGGATGGTGGTTGAGATGACCATCAGATGGCCATAAGAATTGGTACGTACGGTCCATGTAGTTGAAGTAACTACTAGCTGGCCATAAGATGGAATGGCCCAAATAGTTGAAGTGACCATTAGCTGGCCATACGATGGAATGGCCCACACAGTTGGAGTGACCATTAGCTGGCCATAAGATGTGATGACCATAAGCTCATCTGGAGATGGTCACTGACATGGCCACTAGCCAAACCATGGATGATCAGTAAGATGACCGTTAGCTATCCAGAGGATTAGTCAGTTCTCCTTGGGTGGTGGTTGAAATGACCATGGACTGGCTTCAGGATGGTAGAGACGGTCAGTGGCTGGTCAATGGATGACCCTTAGATGGTCAGTCATATGACATTAGTTGGCTGGACAGTTTCCATTTCCATATCCACGGAAGTAGGTGCAATGGAATGACTTGAATCTATGGTAGCACAAAATGATAAAAGAAACAAAAAGAGGAAGGTTACAAAATATGATTACACGGTATCTTGAAATACAACTTGATATATAACATGCGATATTAAATTTTAAAAGCCTAATTATCCAAATGCACAATCGGACATGAATGCAAGCTAATGAAAATAAACTTTACAACAATTAAATTCAAACAAATATGGATAAAATAAACTTGTTTTAGTGACTTTAGTGAGATTAATCACAATTTTCAATCATAATTCAATACATAAAAAAAGTGTGAGGAGCTATATTAAAGGTTAGTGGTATTAAACTGAAATACATATTTGTTTCATGCTGATCAAAAGTTCACCTGACTGTGACCCATATTCAATGCTTAGAAATTTCATGTTTGCATTGAATTTCAGCGGACCATGGAAGGTAAACAATAGTCATCCTTCTGTACTATCCCATTCTGATAACATAATATACCTGATTTAATATAAAGTATTGCAGGAAAGGGTATGGCATACACGCAGTACATGGTAGAATAGGCATAGACATAGATCTCTTTAAGACTGAAGTAATGCTTATTGTAAACAATTTTCCTTTCGTTTTTCCGTTGCATCTTTCTTTCTTTTTTTTCTTCTTTCGTTTCAGTACAGCACCTAGAGAAGTAATATGTGGTAAAAAAAATCTACATATTGGTGGTGTTGTTGTGATTGCAGTGATCGCAGTAATTGTTGTGATTGTAGTTGTTGTTGTTATTATTATTGTTATTATCATTATTATTATTATCATCATCATTATTTACAAATAGTATGTAAACATAATACATTAAATGGTGCCAGAGGGCAATGATCATGAAAATAACTTTTATGGATGGATCAGGGGCTAATTAATGGGTATACAATAACCATTTAGTGGATTATAACCTCTCAGCCCACGAGTGTCCTTGGAAAAAAGCACCTTATCCCTGGAGAAGATCTTCAAAACTTGCTGTCTATACAGAGCCAGAAGGACATTAGTTTTGTGTTTAAATAGAAGAGTTAACATCCTTCTGGCTCCCAACAGACTTTATCTCCTTACAACCTAGCTTCACCGGTGGAGCATGAAAGGATTTATCACTTGACTACTGATGGATTGTACTAGGATTTAGGAACAAGACGGAGCATTAACTTCCTCTTCAAACGTCAAATCGCAGGAGAAAAAAACTGACTTTTATGTTCCGTCATCTAATCAGTAATGAAGTATAAAAGGACTGGCCAATCTAATAGCAGAGCTGCCAACCTTGTGCGACCAAAAAAAGGAATCATGATGGCAAAAAAAAGGAATTTCAAGCAAAAAAAAGGAATTCATAAAAACAAAACTTACAACCACGCGCGACACACTTCCAATGTAGAAATGTTCATTCATCATGCTGTTTCTTCCATACAAGCAGGTATTTTTTGTGTGGTTATTTTGGTATTACGGCATTTCATTCTTTTTGAGAATATTTTTCTCTTCAAATATGTTCTAAAATACCGTAATTTGGAGGAAAAAACGGAGTAATTCCGGCAAAAACAGAATGGTTGGCAGCTCTGGAATAGTGATATGCATTAGGGAAAAGGGATACTCTCAAATTATCAGTGCTAAGAGCCTAAAGGGCATTAAGTTTATAATTTTACATAGAGTTAGTGCCTTTCTTGCTCTCAACAAATCAGCAGACAACATAGAGATCCATATTTGGAAGAAAAACTTAATTTCGTGGATGAAACGTAACCATTCAAATATACTGAAACCCATCAAGAGTATATCATGGATATACAGTTTACTATGGTAGTATATAGGTCCATGATTCCATCGACCCCAGGTCGTAGCGTAGTAGGTCCATGAGTATACCCTGGGAAGCATGTAGGGACTTATCTAGGATTGGGAACCGGGTGTGTAAGGGAGGGGCAGGGTAACTGGATACTCATAATCACTAACGTCAATAGGGACTAAACATACAGCCTTCTATACAGTGCCATTAACCAGTTGTGATTGCGGTCTGAAGATTGACCATTTCGGTCAGTTTGGACCACTGCAGCTATTCCTTGTTTAAATATTAATATTAAGTCTTTAAATATTTAAGTCTTGCTCATCGTCTTTTTAGAGCGTTAAAGTTTATGGGTTACCAACAAATGTGTTTCTCATGCAAGTTACGGTAGTCGCCTTGTGAGTGTCGATCTTACATTTACATTCAACCACCCCCCCCCCCCCTCACTCTATTACAGAAAACCTAATATCCTTCCCATAGCCCCATATAATGGCATTATCCCCTATTGCAAAAGGCTAAAACTCAACAAGAGAGCAAGGCTTATTAAATCTTATTCTTATTCAAACTCCCTCCTCCAGTTAATGGTTGTATTGTAATGCACAGGGATGATACGTTACAAATGGAGGAAGAGATGTAACTAGAATACCTACCGGTACTCAAAGTTGTTAAACGGATTACAGCTCATTATGTAAATACTCCCATTTATCATAGTATAGCCTCCAGAACAGGAGTTTGCTGTATAACTAATGATATAAAATACCCGGAAAAGTTTTAATACTGCTTTACTGGGGCAATTTATTTATACAGTCATTACTCCCGAATAGTGGGAAATTTGAGAAACGTGATTGGTTAATTGTGATTGGTTGATTCATTGCGATTGGTTGATTGTGAATGGCTTATTCATTGTGATTGATTGATTGTGAATGGTTGATTCATTATGATTGGTTGATTATGAATGGCTTATTCATTGTGATTGATTGATTGTGAATGGTTGATTCATTATGATTGGTTGATTATGAATGGCTTATTCATTGTGATTGATTGATTGTGAATGGTTGATTCATTATGATTGGTTGATTGATTGTGATTGGTTGATAGTGATTGGTTGATAGTGATTGGTTGATAGTGATTGGTTGATTCTAATTGGTTGATTGTGCTGTTCTGATGATTTGTAATGCTCTCATTCAATGTTGATTAAAAGCTTATCTTCAAAAGTAGTTGCATGAATACAAACCTTCTATTTCCCTTTGATTGCATGTTGTATAGAAGGATTTGAATTACAATGAATGATTCCTACAAGGTAGTTAAAGAGATTAAGATCTACTTGAAGAAAACTGTAGGAGTGTAGGGTGCTTTTAGACCCAACAAAATGTAAATGCATGACTTTTCTGTATCTACTGAAAAGGTTTTCTTTTTCACTTCTTCCCCTTTTGTCTGCAGATTGCAGAAGTCAAAGAGTAGTGGTCTTTTGGCTACAACATCTATAACAAAAAAACAGAAAGCATCACTAAAACATCTAAAAGTATGCCTACAGAGTTCACCAATATCACAAACATAGTCCTAGGCTTCAACTTTCAAACATATTTGACAATTAAAATTTGAAATTCCCTATTAAAACACTGTGAATTACAAACAAGTTCAAAAGCATGAAAGAAATGGCTTTATTTCCCAAAAGTGTCTCTTGCACAAGGCACCTTTTTTCTCCAGAAAAAGGGGTGTTTTCTTGAGACATCCTGTAGCAGTTATGTATTCTTTATTAGTCTCAGTAGAGTGTGACGGCTAGGAGGCAGAAGATATTGGATTTCTCATCACCATTAGATCTCTATCTTACACCAGTCGTCCCTCCAATATATATAACACATGCCTTACATAAGCATATTGTAGCAGTCATGATGCATGGTACCATTTTCTAATATATAATTTCAAGAAATTCATAATGAGCTTCGCTTTATGTAAGGATACTTCATCAGTCAAGAGTGTAATATCATTATTTCTTCATCTCAACGGATTTGAAAGTCTTATATATTTTTCCTCATTGACTATGTAAGAATAGTTTCAACTTCAAAAAAAGTGAATTTACTGAAGGAGATGAAATGCAAAAGCCGGTTATCAATTTTTTAAATAAATCTTTCTCTCAGGCTTTCAACTGTTATCTGAATCATCTATATAATGCCTGAGATGAACTTGATATTCGAGTGCCTCATTTTAAAAGAAGAGATATGCCAGGAAAGAGGACATCATACATGTAATATACAAGGTTTATATACTGCATGTATAGACCAACACCAGAGCTGCCAACCTTGTGCAACCAAAAAAAGGGACCATGATGGCAAAAAAAGGGATTTATTAAAACGAAACTTACAACCACGCGCGACACACTTCCAATGCAGAAATGTCCATTCCTCATGCTGATATTTTCATATTAGGACCTATAGTTTACTTACCTGTAGGTAGTTTTTTTTTTGTATTATCAGCGTCTCGATTCTCTTTGAGAATATTTTTCTCTTCAAGTATGTTTTAACCTTAGTTTTTTATTAAAGTAGTGATCAAAATTTTAGGGCATTTGGTTGATGTGCGGTATGTAAAGAAAAGAAAAAAATAAAATAAATGTATTTTATGAAGAAAAACGCTGTAATTTAGAGGAAAAAACAGAATAATTCCGGGAAAAACGTAATGGTTGGCAGCTCTGTAACACCACTGATAATCTTATCAAATATGTCCCCGTCAAATGAGTATTTCTCCCTGTATAGTTCTCTGAGTGCATACATATCAATTTAGACGATTATGCTGCACTATATAAGTCAGATATATGACAAAAGCCTATAATAATAATAATAATAAAACGGTGCTTATAAAGTTTATAAACCTTAGTTTTCTATTGAAGTAGTGATCAAAATTTAAGGGCATTTGGTTAATGTGCCGAATGTTAAAAAAGAAAAGAAAAAAAAAGTATTTCATGAAGAAATAACGTACTACTATAATTTAGAGGGAAAAAACAGAATAATTCCAGGCAAAACATACCGGTAATGGTTGGCAGCTATGTTACACCACTGATAATCTTATCAAATATGTCCCGGTCAAATTAGTATTTCTCCCTGTATAGTTCTCTAAGTGCATACATATCAATTTAGATGATGATGATGCTGTACTATATCAGTCAGATATGACAAAAGACTAATAATAATAATAATAAAACGGTGCTTATAAAGCGCTTTCCACAACAAAGTATCTTAGGGTTAATAGAAAATACTAATCAAATAAATGAGATTGGCAATGTCACTGGACTGTGACAAGTTGAAATATACATACCCGGTATATCAATTATTGGAATAGGATACCACACAGCATTATGCCTTTCATAACAGAACCATGCCATGCCAATCTACTACAGGGTATTTAATCATTCTCAGCATAAATTGTAATGGAATTCAGTAATACAAAGTTTCATAACGTCAAATAATTTCGCATTTAAATGTAGCCTTGTGCCTATGAGACATGAAAGGAACACTTCATTGGTATAGTCTTTTTTTGTCTACTTGTATTTTTTTTATTTCACAACTTTTTTTTTCTTTAAATTTCCCTGTACTGTATTCAGGTCTGACCAGCACCAAACGGACAATATAATTCAATGCTTTGGTTAATATCACCCAAGAGGCTTACCAGTCAAACTACTCAACAAATATTCATTTTTGTCAGCGCCGTGAACATTGCAGCCACTTAAAAAGACTTGTACAACTCTTCCCTTAGGTTTTATATTGGAAAAACAATTATATTACCGGTAACCAAATTCAACATAGCATCAACTGAAGGAAATTTAGCTGTCATATTGTAAACAGTTACTTTGAATACTGTACAGTGGTGGAATGAGAATTAATTAAATCAGAATGGGCAAGGGGTATGACTTCAGCTCACTCCTCACCAAAGAGTTGATGTCTAATTAGTGGTTCAATGTACTACCAATCAACAAGGAGTGTGTTTATCTCTCTTAATTGATTCTCAACTGTGGTGATGACATACCATCAGTAGTGTGACATGTATATGTATATTGCTATTAATGTAGTTCCTCAAACTTTAACCGTACTGATTCACGCACTGTTTCGTGGTCAATTGAGACAATGTAATAATATATCATCCCTTAAAATGCTGCTGCTATGTCTAGAGATCAAAACAAAAGGGAGTGACATTTCAATGTCATTACAGCATGGTTATGGATCAGTTTGAATAGCTTTGAATGTTACTACTATTTCAAATGCTAGAATTGTGTCTGTTATCAGTCAGTTTGAGTCCCTTTGGTGGTGTGACTTGGTTTCAGATGTTGATGTTAAGGCCTACAATGAGGTTATAGAAGGTTATCTTGCCATCAAGCCTTGGTCGTACTCATATACCATGACTTCCTATAATGAGTTTTTGGAACACTGATACTCCTCATTATCATAATGAAAAGTGGCTCTGCCTAACAATACTGGTCTCATCCTGGTAATTGAAAATCCATGATTAGTTTATTGCTCAGACAAAAACATCCAATTCTAAATCAATAAAGGAAAACGTTTATGACTGTAGGCCCTTACCTTTATTAAACAAGGCTTCCATTATGCTTTTCCCCTTTATTATTCCATTTAAAAATACAATTCCATTACGAGTGTTCACTTCTATTTTTTTTAATGCAGGAGTTTTTATCAGTTTGCAATAGCATTCTTATATATCCACAGGAAAATATTGAAAATTGAATAACACAGAATCCCCTCCTCTCCTTTTCTTTCGAAAACTGGACAAGAAACTAGGCATGAATTTTACTAAAAAGGAAATTACCATCATCTGCCTGAATACTATAACTGTATGTAACTCTTTTTGTTTCTTTCCTTTAATAAAATATGCATCCTTCAAACCACCCCCAACCTAAATCAGTCCTCCCAGATAAATGTGAACCCAGATGGCTTTTAGCTCGCTATAAATATTTATATCTTATCCCCAGGTCTGGAGTAATTGCTCCATGTAACGGGACACCCGATCGTCATCTATAAATTGCACACCAGCCAAGCATCACTATCGGGCGGCGCTAGAACACTGCCATAATCATCGTCAAGAGTAGAATTGTGGCTCTGGAGATTTTGGGACAAAATTGGATCGATGGATGGATGGCACGGAGGCAGTAAGGCTTGTTCAGATACGAGGCAGTAAACCGCCTTTAAAAAAACAGCGCGTTTTGTTCACGTGTATTATGGATGGCAACTACGTGCAACAAAGGTTATGTGGGGTGTTTCACAAGGATCTTAAGTCGAACTTAACTCTAAGTTGGACTTAAATATTATGGAGAGCCATTTGTAGCCCTAAAATAAAATATATTCAAAAGCAAAACATCAAGTATTTTAGACTTTTTAATAAATTCCATATCAAGAATATGAAATCTCCTTGATAATAACAAATATGAATGATTTGAATCAACATTTTATGCCTTTTAAAATAACTTTAACAAAATATTTTCATAGATGCTAACGCTTTCTATAATTGTTAAGTCCAACTTAGGATCTTTGTGAAACACCCCCCTGGTGTATTCTCTGAGCTTTGAGTTATATGAGGCAGAGATGTGAAGTGTACGACACTTAAATCACCATCAAATGTTGAAACGCTGCAGTTTACCCAGGACTTCATAGCTGAACGAGACTTAAGTTGTGATTAGAAGGTGACATGTAGATGAGTTCCTTCCATAGCAACCAAATATAAACACATTTCCTTCTTCAGATCTGATGTTCAGATTATTTTCTCAAAGAAGCAGATACACACTTTGAAGGTGAAGGAGATGCACATAGACACAAAATTTCCCCTTTTTTTTAAATTAAAAAAATGGCATATTTGTGTTTTTTATGGTATAATGTTTTCATTTGCTTGAAAAATTAACATTTATTTATACACTTTATTCATCATTGCCCAATTCCAGCATGACACTCAGTCACATGTAAAAAAAAAACTCTGATTGCTTGCATTTCAAGCACATCTGCTGTGTGTGAGCCTTTGGTGAAGTTCACATTAGGTTTCATAAAATAGGGAGAAAGTATATCATACCTGGTAGGATCGTCACTCATTATGGATACCATGTTGACTACATTGCGTCTCTTCTCAGTAATACTGTAACTCAAGGTGAGCTGCAAAACAAACAGAAATAAATAAATCAAATCAAATCAAATAAATCAAAAACAAAAACAGAATTATTACATAGCATGTCTCACATAACTGTAATTTCACTGCACTTCGCATGTATAAGTGTCGATTTTTTAATTAGAAATAACTGAATATTTTAACAATAAATATTGCTGATTTCACAAACACAGAATATGTAAAAAGAAACCTTATTTTATCTGCTAACCGGTGTGTTGGCTCAGTCAGTAGAGCGTCCGCCTCACAACCGGGAGGTCGTGGGTTTGAACCCCGGCCGCGTCATACCAAAAGACGGGAGTTGCTGCTAACTTGTTTGTCGTTCAACAATAAGGGATAGAGCAACGTCGATCTGGCGCTGCTCAGTGGCTGCCGGGCTCACAATCAATTGGGCATAAAGAGTTTCCATTTTCTGTTTAACTTAATAAAATTTGAGTGGACTTTAAAATATTATTATTATTATGACGTTTTTTAAAATCACTTTCATTCAATTACAGCGTTACAAATTGTCTACGGGATAAAGAGTTTCGTGCTTGGTCACCATACATCAGTGACTAAATTAAAGCGGAATTCACTTAACGCAATCTTATGAATATGAGTAATGATTTTTGAGAGAAGAATGAGAAAAGATACCTGGTTTTGAAGTTGTTTAGTTGGAATCCGTGCCAATTGTTGCAGGTGAGAATTGAAAGTTTGAACTTTCGTCAGTGGCTTCTTCAGTAAGACTTCTGCAATGACAAATAGAGAAAGAGAGAAAGAGAAAAGGAGAGAAAGGGAGAAGGGAGGAAGAGAGATAGAGAGAGAGAAAAAGAGAGGAAGAAAGAGAACAGAGAAGGGGAGAAGGGAGAAACAGAGAAAGGGAGAAAGAGAGAAAGAAGAGAAAGAGAGAAGAAAGAAGAATAGAGAAGAAAGAAAGAGAGAAAGAGAGAGGGTGAAAGAGAGAAAAAGAGAAAGAGAGAAAGAGAGAGAAAGAGAGAAAGAGAGAAAGGGTAGAAAGAGAGAAAGAGAGAGAGGTGAAAGAGAGAAGAAGAGAAAGAGAGAAAGAGAGAAAGAGAGAAAGAGAGAAAGAGAGAAAGAGAGAAAGAGAGAAAGAGAGAAAAAGAGAAAGAGAGAAAGAGGAGAAAGAGAGAAAGGGAGAAAAGAGAAAGAGAGAAAGAGAGAAGAGAGAAAGAGAGAAAGAGAGAAAGAGAGAAAGAGAGAGAAAGAGAGAAAGAGAGAAAGAGAGAAAGAGAGAAAGGAGAAGAAAGGGAGAAAAAGAGAAAGAGAGAAAGAGAGAAAGGAGAAAAAGAGAAAGAGAGAAAGAGAGAAAGAGAGAAAGGGAGAAGAGAAGAGAGAAGAGAGAAAGAGAGAAAGAGAGAAAGAGAAGAGAAAGAAGAGAAAGAGAGAAAGAGAGAAAGAGAGAAAGAGAGAAGAGAGAAGAGAGAAAGAGAGAAAGAGAGAAAGAGAGAAGAGAGAAAGAGAGAAGAGAGAAAGGAGGAAAGAGAGAAAGAGGAGAAAGAGAGAAAGAGAAGAGAAGAAAGAGAAAGAGAGAAAGAGAAAGAGAGAAAGAGAGAAAGAGAGAAAGAGAGAAAAGAAGAAAGAGAGAAAGGAGAAAAGAGAAAGAGAGAAAGGGAGAGAGAAGAGGAGAGAAAGAGAGAGAAGAGAGAAAGAGAGAAAGAGAGAGAAAGAGAGAAAGAGAGAAAGGGAGAGGTTTGTAGGAGGCAAGGTGGAAACAAAAGTAGAATAGAAGATTAAAGAAAAGAACATTGAATTAGAATCAAGAGTAATAAACGAGAGAAAATAAAAGTATAATTCAATGTTTCAGTAATGTATTTGAGAATATTTACTTTGGTTTTCAATCTAAATATAAAAATATATAAACATAAATATGGATGAAGTCTGTTAAAGAACGTCATTCAACAACACTAACCATAATGTCTGTAGGTCCCACAAATAAAAATGAAATGAGATCGGGTACTACCATAAAAAAGATATTTGAAAAAAGAATATTTGGTTCAATAACTTACCTATAATGAAGCCGATAGTTACATCATCTGGAAGACGTACTCTTTGGCACATTCTCTCAAAAGTTCCACTACTGTTAGGCCAAGAAGAAATCAGCAAGGAGGAAAAAGAAAGGAGAAACTGAAATTAATATATTTTGCAATTACCACAACCTAAAAGGGCAACTAGCAGTACATACACATGAATGACATGACTGTATAGAAAAATATACTTTTTTCCAAATTACATTGCGCTTCATTAATACACCAAATGACAGAAGTCTAAGAGCAATTTAAAATGGCCGCTTCCTTATTCCTGATTCATCTCCGTTCACGATAAAAAAAAAATTAAAAAATTCATGACCCTCTTTTTAAAGCTTTCATGGTTGTCTTCAGTTTCTAATTATTCACATTCTTTCATCCAATTTCTGGTTGGTTCAAAGATCTCTGGAGAGAAAATGGTCGATTTGAAGCACAATACAAAGAGCTTGAGACTGTGATATTATCTGCTACATCCGTCGTCACTTCTCACTTAAACTACTCCCCTTCATCTTCATGCTTTATTTAACATGGCCTGAGTCAAAATGTGTTTGCTTGGGGTTTCAAAAATATGTATGGAAGACAGATTGGCGAGATACAAAGATAGAGAGAGTCAGAGAGATTGGGGGCGGACTGAGAAACTAATAGAGACAGACACAGACACAGACACAGAGAGGCAGGCAGACAGACAGAGACAGATATGTCAGAAACAGAGAAACTGATAGAATAATCTTGAATATCAGAGAAATATGAAACAAATATGGAAGTAGTTTTTTAAATGTATTAGGTAAGAAGTTACATTAAAATATGAATATGAAGAATTAAATACAAAATCATTTGATAACGTAAGATAATTCATCCTCAAAGAATATCCGTTTCGGTTTAATCAAATTTGGAGTGGACTTTAAAAGATTATTATTATTATTATTATTATTATAACAAATTCTGCAATAAATGATACTCTGTATCACATTATTATAATCAGAATATTACTTTTTCATGCAGTGTACCATTCCTTCTTAATTCAATTGTAAAATAGTTAATGTCTCCTGCGTCATCCTTGATGCAACCTGCCACGGAGTGAACAATTCTACGAGGCAATATCATTTAATAGGAATTGATCGTGACCAATTATGATTGGTCTCAATTATGAAAGAAGCCCCGCCATTTGACCCTTCTTAGACAATCACTTCTATGTTCCTTTATCACCTCAATACTGTATTCCGGCTTGTTTTCAATACAATTCAGCTATAAAAGATTGTGGATTACATATGAAATTGTTAAGGAAGAAAAACTTGTCCTGTGGTTGTTGCACTTTGAGAGCTTCCCGCAAGATTCATTTACAATGAGAGAGAGAGAAAGAGAGAGAGAGAGAAGGAGAAAGAGAGAAAGAGAGAGAGAGAGAGAGAGGGAGAAAGAAAGAGAGAAGTCGGCTTATATTGGTGTTCTGTTTACTAAATAGAAGGGAAAAAAAACAAAATTAGGGACAGGACATATGTAATTGTAAAGCAAGAAAAACTTGAGCTGCGTTTGCTGCACTTTGGGGACTTCACGCAAGGTTCATATACAGGTGAGGTTGATGGGGTATTTTATTCTAAATGAGAGACAGAGAATTAAGGCGGCTTATCTAGGTGTTCTGTTTACTAAATACAAGAAATCCAAACAAATTAAGGGACAAGACCAACTCTTTACGTCCTAGCCCTCCTGGGGCTGGTAATATCATATTTTCCCTGAAGGCATAGCTGGCGTTTTACAGGTTCAATCAGGCGGATTAATGGGAGCATTTCACCTTAATGCAACTCTAAACAGGATTATCCCTGGTCTAGTATTTAATTCAAACCAACCACAGATATAACATCAATCATACCATTGAACCCAGTGGATTATACATTCCTGATTCTAACTGACCTGTACTCCCGGTAATTGCTGAATTGTATGAAGCCTACGGCAAGAGGAAAGTTTTTTGAATATTAATATCATAAAAGATATAGAACGGAAATCTAAGCTAATATGCCAATTGTGAAAAGTAAGATTTTGTTAAATGGGCAGAATAGTAAATGACACCTCACTGAACTTGGTACAGATTAATCAAGCTATTCAAAGTGTACCAATAACCTAAAAATATAATTTTTGTATAGCTAGAATGTATCCAATCCAATCCAATCCAAAAGATATTTGATATAGCGCCTTTTCCTTGCAGTTACAAAGCGCTGCACACACGCTCCACAATGTTTGGGCCACTTAAAAACAAAAGTTAGACACTTCTCAGAGATCAGTAAAGTATATGTATGTATGAAATCAACCTTGGCAGCCGTGCTAAAGCCAGGGTAATAATCGGGAGCGCCAGGAGGGTCAAATCTGACCGACATGAGCGCTATACAAGAACCCACTATTATTATTATTATTATTAACAAAACTGGATCCCGCATTCTATGGGCTAACGGATTAGGAATATGAAGAAAGTAAAGTATAACATAAAACAGTACACATGGAACCCTAGTCGCAAGCACGTACAGGTGTGTCGTGTAGTCTACTCACAGACTGCTTTTATGTTAATTTGGAGTGTATTTAAAGTTGCAAAATATCATTAAAGATGGATTACTTCAAGCTCATATTTTGAATGTAGTATTTCGACATAACTAACATGCAGAACAAAAATACAAAGTATCATTTGGTGTTTGGTACACTTTAAGCTACAGTTCCTGTTTAAATGGAGGCAATATGGGTGCCATTTCCAGCGCTCAAAACTGAAGAAATCAACAAGAATAAATGCCCCTGACACATTTCATATTATCAACCTTCATACACATTGTGGGCTATGTGTCTGATGTGGCTAATGTTTACAATATGTTACAATGATGAGAGGATATCCTTTAAATTTCCAATTAATGTTCTCCAAGTGAAGTGGAAGACATACAGACGGTTTAAATAGGATATGTAACAGCTGTGACATCCTAGATATTGATAAATCTAAATATGTTTAAATGTTAGCATAAAGGTCTAGCCCTATGCTTAGCTTTGCACAGGGAGAAAGCAGTAATACTAGAATTTAATGGTTTAGGGGTAGGTCTACACACAAATATACAAGCTTTGTTTTGTCAAATTTCCATCTTAAAACAGAGTTGGTTTATTTCCTTTTTGTAGTCATTTCTACTTTTCAACAAAAAGTTCAGGCCAATTTAAAATAACAAATTGTTTGGAACTATTGGGTTCAAATCAGAAATTTTGAAATTACTTAGTTTTGAAAAATATGCTTGCATTTACAGAAAAAAGAAGCTTGTAATACTATAAACAATCATGACTATTAAAGCGTACAAGCATATAAGAGTACAAACAGTGCTTATTATTATCAAAGCAAACATACATCTAATTAGGCCTACAAACATGAACATGAGTCCTCTATTTATCTTGGAGAGTGGACAGGGGGTCATTACAACCCCCTACAAGCACCCCTGTGGACAATCTTGTAGAAAGGGGGGTCATTACAACCCCCTACATGCACCCCTGTGGACAATCTTGTAGAAAGGGGGGTCATTACAACCCCCTACACGCACCCCTGTGGACAATCCTAGGTCACATTAATGCTCCAGATTGAGCCAGCCCATCTGGGTCCCATTAATGCACCCACTTGACTGCAGTCAGACTTCATCAGACCTTCTCCCATCAAGGATGATAGCAACGAACAACCTTCTTTCATGGGAGCATGTCTGCTCGAGTCAGATAAATCAAGAATAGGTTGGTCTTCGGTTCAACTTCAAGAAAGCTTACAATTATTTTTAAGAAAGAAGGCAGGCATCATGGGAAGGCGATGAAAGGGTAGGAAGCATCATCGGAACCTTGATAAAACCAGAGAGTTATATCAACTCCTTGGTGGAAAATCCCAGTGAGATAACTCAAGCTTTTTATAAAGATTCCTCTTGCAGCTGAAGAAGCGAAATGAGATCCATGTTGTGCTGAGTCACAGATCATGCTCTAATTGATAAGAACATACTGGGGAATAGGTTGCTATCAGAAGTCGTCAATTATCAAACCACCACACTCTTCACACGACTAAGCAACCTTAATTTCTAACTCATTGCCTGTCACTCCACCAGACTGCCCGCAGTATATTTTATTTAGTTGTGGAGAATGCCAACATATTGGAATACTCAAATATTTCAGCTTGGTCATGAACTCTCTCTCTCTCTCTCTCTCTCTCTCTCTCCCTTGATATTGCAATGTTCAATGCCCAGCTTTTGATATTTCATGGGTGGTGAAAGTCTTAACCTGTCTATCTTTCCCTCCTTCTTTTGTTTATCCCCCCCCCCCCCCCCCCCCCTCCCCTGTCTTTCTGTCTCTCTGTCTGTCTGTCTCTCTCGCTATACCTTTTTTTCTCTCTCTCTCTCTTTCTCTCTCTCTCTCTCTCTCTTTCTATCTCCATCACTTCCCTCCCCAGTCACTTTACTCTTCCATGACCAATGTTAGACAACCGATGTCAATATCGGCACACGTCTAAAATCTAAAATGGTTTAACGTACATGGAGAATAATTCCAAGATATCGAGAAAAAAAGCATGAATACGTAGTTCGAACACCTGCAGGAAAAAATACAGTAGCACACATGCAGTTTGGTATATCTATTATCTATCAATAAATAAGTAAAGGTATGTTGATATGGATAAGGGTTGAATGGATGGAACAGATCCTCATATCCTGGTACGACTATTACTGCATTCTGCCAACCAGTCTATCAAACAGGTGGATTTATTAAGGGTCTGAAGAACAGTCCAACCCTGTTCTTCTCTTTTCTATCCGTGTCCTTTTCCCATTTTAAAGTTTTCTTTCAGTTCGTAATTGTTTTTATTCATGAATTTGCCAGTTTCTTAACCTTCTAATCTTTATTCTGTTTAAGTATTCTTTAATTTTCCCCCCTTTCAGCTCATTTTCCTAATCCTAAAGTCTCAAATATTATATTTTCTAACTTCTATCTCCGCTTCCCCCAAAACAAATCTGTAACTTTCGAGTTCTTTCAAAGATTTCTACTCTAGCAAATCTCCTTCTTCTTTCTTGAAAGTTTAATTATTTGAATTACCTAGCTTAATTGATTCGTATCTAGACTTATGAATGAAAAAAAAATCACAACTTAAAAACAATACATAATACATAGTAGCAATACTTTTAAAGTCTAGTACCTACACATGTATCTCAACTAATTTTCTTAACTAACCATTTCTGTATCCTTGAACCCGTCAATTGCAAATCATTTTTTTTTTTGCTCTTCATCATATTTCTCTAATAGCTTTGATCATGTCATTCTCTAGAATGAAATTCAAGTCTCTTCCATTAACAAAACTATTTCATATTTCACATCCTACTTGCCTTGCTTCTTTTCAACATCTCTCTCGAACCTTACCCCTTTTTTTTTCTTCCCCCATCTCAATTTTCCTCTAATCCCCACCCAACGTTTTACTTTAAAACTCAAGAAATTGGGCACTGGTGGGAAATTGTAGCTGCAACTTTTCACAGGGCATTTAAATCACCAAACACTTTCACATGCGCTGGAGTATATATAATGAAGTCCCATCGAACATCTTCAGCCACGAGAGTCTTAGAATACCAAGACTCTACCAAGCATCTGGAATTCTCCTGAGAATCTCCTGATCTATGTGGTGGATGATGAAGAATCCTACTTCTCCACATTTTCTCCCACTCATCATCAAATCATGATCCTCTCTAGAGAAAACCCCTCCTGAAACCCCTGTCACATTGACGAGACCAACGCAACATCGGATAATAACGAATGACATTACCCTGAATAACTATGAATGGTCGGTTTTGGAATCAGTTTAGCAGTGTGACTGGGATATGAAGGAGAACAAGAGGAGATTGTGATGAAGGTCAAGATTCTAGGAGCTAGAAACCCACTTCATCTCCAGGGATTCCAACCATCCTTCCCTGCAAACATGAATGATTTAAAGCCCCGCTGCACTAATTATAGCTCCTTGCGCCCTCTATATAGCAAACAATGCTTAATCGGTGACCATTGGTCCCCCATTGAACCATTTTTCTTATGTTAATTGACAGCTGATTTGATGAGATAACCACCTGTCAGTGACCATGCAGGGAGGTCTAATCCCTCCTGGCCAAACTACAGTGCAGTGGGGCTTTAAGCAAGTGCTGAATGACGAAAGTGGACAACAAGTGATGGAGGATCTCTTAACTTCCTACAAGAAGTGGGACACTTGCAACTAAGCCATTCATTCACAATTAGCCACTCCATTCCAAGAATGAGGTATAGTTGGAGGGGGGGGGGGGTGTGAGCAATTGGGCTGGAAGAAAAAATCTTTCCTGAAGAGATCTGGTTACTACATGCCAAAAAGTCTCACCAATAAGGACTAAAATCCAAGTTTGTGTTGGCCACAAATGGTCAGATCCCTGCAGTAGAGTCTCCTCTTTATATCTCCAGTGGAAAGTAATTTAGGGGTTGGTCATATCTTGTCCACACTGACCAGGTCAGTACTACCAATTATTAAGCAATTTTGGTGCACTCCATTAATAAATTCTCAAAGTATATATAAACAGGGTCTAAGAAATTATCAAGGTAAAGCATAGATTATTAATTTCTAGAAGGTTTAAAGTACAATAAAGAGGGGAAAAATTCATTACCTGGCACTTTGATGATCATGTCTACATAACTTCCTGTATTAGATCATCTTGGGATATGTCTAACCTCATACTTCCTCCTAGATAGCTTGCATGGTCAAGGCAAGACTTTTATAATAAAGATTCTCAACAAAAGGATTAGTTTCTTCTATCGTCCCAGACCCAGTTTAAGAAAGACTTCCTTTCGTCCTCTTGCTAACCTTTCAAGTTTATCATTTTCAATCTTTCATCTGATAGTTTGAGCCTCGCTACGTTTTCACATTCTAGAATGAAATATCACTTATGTCTTTAAAAAACACTATATCAGCATGTCGGTTGCAAGTAATACGGCTCTCACTACTATTAACGATATATAGCTCTCAACGGCCTTCTTGCAGGTCAGCAAACAATTATGCGGCCTAGCATGACGCCCTGCTAACTTTAATATTCTGTAGAACTAAACAAAAATAGATACTATTGTTACATGTTTAAAGGCAGGCTTTACTACTTCAGCCAGAAGGGATTAGACCACCAAGCGAGCCAGCGAGGTCACTGTGACAGGTGGCTATCTCATTAACTCAGCTCTCATTTAACATAAGAAAAAGAGGATCATGGGGGACCAACAGGCACCGATTGGGGAAGTTTTCTATATAGAGGGAGCAAGTAGCTACAAGTAGGACAGTGTGCCTTTAAAATAAAAATGACTGTGTGATAGTCCGGTCATGCTATAAAGCAAATCCAAGCTGACCAACAATTGGAAAAGTATTAGCAATTTTAGGGTAATGTATTTTTATTTCTAACCAGTCTACTGTCAGTCTGTTATGGTATTGTTGGTTTTAATAATAATAATAATAATACTCAGTGTTTATATAGCGCTTATTACAATCACTAAGCGCTTCCAAACTTGGAGATTATTACCCCGGCTGTGGTATGATGATCAAAGTGTCCAAAATCTGCGAGCTTTTCTCATAACTTATATCTGAATATTGATGAAGCAATGATCAAGCATACCCTTTAGAATTCAAAACTGTGATATTTGCTAAATGGAATAACTTCATTTCAATACAACTGGAATCCCGGTGGGTCCGTTACCCTATGGCCTACTCATTTCTGAGTCAATAGTTTGAAGCAGTTGGAAATTATTCTTTGAAGAGATATACAAACTATTTATCAGACAGGTTATTACACAGACAGGGAAGTGACGGAACTTTAATTCAAACTCTTGAGGGACCCCAACCATATACTATCAGTCTAGAGCTCCTATTGTCCTGAGAAACTAGACAACATGGTGAATGACAGCCAATGCCTTCTCCAAAACATATAATAGCCTTCTTTTCTACGTGTCATGATTTCACCAATGATATTCAGTTAGCATTCATTACAATTGTCATGGAACAGGAACAAATATAAAAGCATTATTCCCAAGCAGCATGCTGGTCTGTCAACATCCTATTCATGGCCGGTTGTATTTGTACAGATTACCCGTTTGGTGAATAGAGGGTTGACAATGAACCAGAAATGCACACATTAGGCCTGTCCTCATCAGCTCCAGATTGTCAAATAGCCCGCTATTTCTGATTTGGGAAATAATCCCAAAGTTACAAATCATGTCTTCATCAGCTCCAGATTGTCAAATAGCCCGCTATTTCTGATTTGGGAAATAATCCCAAAGTTACAAATCGTGTCTTCATCAGCTCGAGACTTTACCTCAAAACTTTGAAACTCAAGCTTAAGATATTTTGCTCAGCATTCGTGTCTTTGGGCTGGTGAAGACGCGGGATATTTTGCAAACTAACCCCAGATATCTTGGGATGATTATCTCGACCAAATATCCCGCTAATTGCAACTTTAGGCTGGTGAAGACGCAAATTAACTGGATGATTTGCGATCGGGATAGTTAAAATAGTGGGCTATTTGGCAATCTCGAGCTGATGAAGGCAGGCTTATAGAATCTAGACAAATACTCTTCTTTGAGCTTCCTGCAAGAGACCAATTCTATTTGACTAAAAAAATCAAGGTGTGAATCTAAATACTGATTGGCGGAAAGGTCCTTTGGTGTTTGTTTATAACCTTGAGCAAATGAAACCATGCACATTGTTTTGGAGCTCTAGTATATGTTATAGGAAGATCCAACACATTTCTACTATTTACAGTAGCCTCGGCCGTCTTCAAACAATGTCACACGTTCGGATTCATTTAATTCAATACATCCATTTCTATACAAAAAAATCTATTGATCAATTCCCATGAGTGACATGTGTGACAAAATGTTTCTAAACTTGTGGGAATAACATTAACAATGTCCAGGGTTTTACTTTTCTTTTCCTTTGTTTGTTTTGTTTTGGTGGATATATTCTACATATATTCTGTGCTGGGAAAATGTAATCTCTCCAGTAATATGATGAAACACTACACTCTCATCTATTACAACTGAAAAAAGTGCACATATACTTTCCTTTGTACTATAGCTGTACAAAAGCCAAATAGCTATACTTTAAGTTCCATTGTTCTAGTCTGAACTTCGTATACAGAAACATCATATAACAAAATACTGTACCCCGAAACTCACGTTTCAGCATCATTTTTTAAAATTCAACAAAGAATCTGGATCCCTTTCTTGTCAGCATTTCATATCGTGAGAAAACCGTATAACTAGGCATGGCTTATCGTGAGCATGCACTGATGATTGGCTATCGGTAGCCGTCATGTCAAAAGACCTCTTTAAAACAAATTTCTTTATACAACATTTTTTTAAATGTAATATTGTTATATATACAGTATGTTTATTACTATCGCTATGACGATTCTATACACGTTTCTTTGTACTCTAAGGTATGAACAGGCCATCAAGAAAAGGGCTTACGTGATCTTTAATGCAACCATTTTGTTTGAAATTTAGAATCCATAACAACCCACGCCTACGTGTGATACGTGTTCAAACCAACAACATGCTGCATTGGTTTGGAGTAAAAAATTAGTCAACGTGGTTAAACCAATAACATATTTATGTATCCGTTAGAGTAAAACGAGTAAATAGAACGGGTAAACATGTCAGGATTTATATTCAAAGCCTTTCTTTCCAGCCTTTAGTAGTAGAGGGTAAAGGTTAATTCACAACAATATGACATGAAAATACTCTAATGAAATGGAAAAGTTGTCTTGGTACAAATATCTTTCTTTCTTTCTTTTACCTGTTCTTTCCATTTCTCCCATCGTCTCTCTCACTCTTTCTTCCTCACCTATCTCTCCTTCTCTTTCCTTCCCTCTCTATTTCTCTCTCCCTCTTCCTCGTTTTCTCTCCCCTTCTCTCATTCTCTCTACAATCTACATTTTACATCAAAACATTTCCTTGATTTCTCTGTATACTGGATCAATACATTTTTAGAAAAAAATTCTGATAAAAAGTAATGGTTACGTCAAAGAGGAGAATGTTATGGAGACATTTTCCTGTAAAACTAAAGTAAGATACCAAACATACATTTGAAGACCAAACAGTTCATACTAGATTTAGGGTTATAATTAAGCATAGTGGTGGGTCCATACACAGTTGAGATTAGGGATTCAAGTAATGTATGAAACAGACCAGGGGGCCCGTGCAAGTGTCATAGGAGCATTCGTGATGATATTATCATTCCTGGGGGGTGTTTCACAAAGATCCAAAGTCGAACTTAAATCTAAGTTGGACTTAAAATAAAATATATTCAAAAGCAAAAATTCAAGTATTTTAGACTTTTCATAAACTCCAAATGAAGAACATGAAATCTCCTTGATAATAGAAAATATGTATGATTTAAAACACCATTTTATGCCTTTTAGAATAACACTTACAAAATATTTTCAAAGATGCTAACGGCTTTCCATAATTGTTAAGTCCAACTTAGAGATAAGTTCAACTTAGGATCTTTGTGAAACACCCCTCTGGAGATCTTCTAACATGCAATCCAAAGACTTGATAAGAATAGCATACCTTGCATAGACCATCATCTTGGTAGCTAGCGCCTTGCTGATGCAGAACCCTGCTCCTCCGGTCGCAAACCAAAACGATACTCTCTGAAAAAAAGAAAACAAAACAATGACAAATGAAAGGAGAGAATAAGAATTCATAAAGTTATGAGGAGTATAAAGAACTTATGGGTATATGTGAATCATACAAATCAGCACCATATCATTCAATGATTAATAAAGAGAGGTAATACAAAATTATGGGATTCGATAACAAACCAAAAGCAGATATCCATTTGAGGTTTCCTGTTGAGTTACACCCTAACCCACAATGAGATGTGAACTTTAATGAGAGGATTATTATTCTATCTTTCACACATTTCTCACAAAGGAAGAATAGGATCAAAAACATCAAATAAATAGAGCAAGAAATGCAAGGACACCTGTTATTTGTTAAATTTTGTATTGAATGATGATGGAACAATCAGACAATTTGGTAACCTTTCTGAATTCATCTACAAGTACAATTCTTCTTTCATATTCAACAGCAGAAAATCCCCTTTCGTTTCAGCCCTATATCTCTGGTGGACCATGTCTGTTTCTATTGTATCGATAGCTTCCGTCTTACAATACTGTTTGCAAAATGACTACAAAGACGTTTTATGTTTGCTCATCATCAAATCCCAGTATCGTGTGAAATTCTCTCCTAATACCAACCATTTAAAGACCTTTTAAATTCCTAACTTTTTTCCCTTGATGTCATAATCTGTCTATAGCAAATCTAACGTTTTCTTCTGTTGACATGTACTGTGTAGATCTATTTCAAAGTGTTGGAAAACTGATGTTAGAAAAAAAAAATCAGAAGTGGTTTTGTTAACCCAGGGTTGCCACATCTTCCTGCGTGCCCTGCAATAAGTTTACTCAAGCATTGCCTGTACTCATTTGCATGTACACCTGGATGGAGAGTGGCAAATGTGCATGGATTAATGTCTTGTCAAAGGACGTTAGTGCCAGGCTGGGATTTGAACCCTCAACCCTTGGCTTGAGAGTCAAGTGAATGAACCACTAAACCATGGCACATCCACAAAATGATTATTGTCAAAGATAAATGTACTCTCTTATGTTTATATGCATTTATGGCTTGAACTTTCAGTTATCATCTGAAATTTCTTTTGCAGAAATATCTAATTTTACTTCCTGTATGGCTTCATGCTACCCCAACAGAAATGGCATTGACTTTTGTGTCAGTTCATTTTCAATGTGAAATTATACTTTAAAGCACTTTACTACATGAAAGGCAAACTTAATCATGATGGATAGATCTCGTTAATTCTTCTTTTATCAATCTCCTTCCCATTCAATGTCCTATGCCTGATTGACTATGAAAAAATTGAGTAATCTTTTGATAAAAGTCAAGCAATTTTAATTTGGAGTGAAATGAGCTGATAGTAGGTTTTACTTCCTCATTCTTCCAATGTCTTTATAAGCACCATTTTTATTATTATTATTATTATTAACGTCTGCAAGTTTAACGCATTACCTCAAGAATCAACTAATAATTGAACATTTGTCATGCTCATGAGAAAGAAACGATAATGCGCTCAACGAACCACTTGCAGTGACATAAAACATCTCAATCAGAGAAGAGAGCAATGCTTATTCCGTTTATCATAAAACTTCATTTATCTCTTTTTGAATTTTCAAATTGAATGAACATTACAGTTTTCTTCTGATAAAAGTATTGCACTTTTTCAGGGTCCTTTGCATTGACTGAAAATTCTGAACTTGAGCACAATGGTGCTTTTTATTCTTGTGATTCTTTAAATAAATCTGCTTTTTAAGTTTCCTTCATTATGACATTTGTTTATTGTGTCTTTCCCTGTGAGTGAAATCACATTTTATTCCTTATTGCTGGATTAAAGTTACTGTACTAAAACATAATCTTTACTTTCTGCCAAAATGAAATGAAACTGCCCATTACAATGTGGATTTTACTTGAGTTTTTTTTATTTGAATGATGGTTTTTCAAATTGGTTTTTCTGTAATGTAAATGAGCCAAGAGATTCCTCCAGAAATGGCTCATGCCTCCACTTCCTGGGTTCTTTAATCATTCTCCTTGATATAATCTCTGCTTCGTTTCCTCTGCTTGATCCCATCTTTCGTTTCTGTCTTACCAAACCTCAATCCCTTCAAGGAAACCTCGCTGGCAGAAGACTCCTTTATGATATTGAACAAATTGCAGTAGAATGAAGCTACTTGCAGCAAAATGTTGCATAAATCATCACATAAATGTGCTTACTACCAAATTGTATTATTAATTGTTAGATTCACAGGAGGGGGGGGGGTATTTAACCAGCATTCTTAATGATTGTGATAGTGCTAACTAATCTATATCTCTTTCAATAGCTTGAATGGGCTCATAGAGGCTCACTAGGCTAACTATGGGGTTTCTCTACAAGTATTTGCAAACACTGTGATGAAGACTGATGGGTTTTCCTAATTTTCATTTTAATCTTTAGCCTCTACAAGTAATGGGTTACTTTACCAGTCTTTACCTGATTTGTGTCTCTATCTAAAGCTTTTATAGGGTGACTGAGGCTTGTTCCAACTCAGTAATGTGTTACTTTACCAGTCTTTACAAAGACTGTGATAGGTTCTTACCTGATTTGTGTCTCTATCTAACGCTTCTATAGGATGACTGAGGCTTGCTCTGCCAAGGTAATGATCTTGATTGTGATCAAACTGCCTGAGTAACTTCATCAGCTCTGGTACATTGAGATAGTTGTCATCATCAACATGACATAACCACCTGAAGGATTGAATTAAAGCACATGAAAACATGTTGTGTATTGTTTCTAACATGATGGCTGATCATGTCTAGTCTGATGAATTGACACATTTAGAAATAGAGAGGGGACAGGGAGACATGAAGAAAGAGGGAGGACTGGGGAGGGGGAGAGGAAGAGAATGGGAGATGGGGAGAAGGAGATAAGCAGGGGGGATAAAAGGGGGAATGGGGGGGGGGTAAGGGGTGAGGGGGAACGGGAGAGAGTGGAGTGGAAGAGAGGGCTAAATGGGGAGGAAATAATGGGAGGAGGGAACAGGAAAGATATGAAGCTTTGATTAGGAACTACTCAACCTTTATTAATAATGCTTAAGTTTCATATACAGTTTATTTGACCTGTCAGTTTTATGATCGACAACTTTAATCAAGCCCTTCACAGCTAGATCGAGATTGCAAGAGTAAAGAACATTGAAGGTTAATGCAGTAATGTCACGTAGAACATGGTAATCTTCACTGAGTGATGGATGATGAAGCTCTGCGCCCTATAACTTATGACTGATAATCGTGACTTAGCTTAGGGACCCTGATGATTCAATACAGTACTAAGCTAGTCGCAGTCACGGAAGTCACAAGACAACTACTATAATGGTAGATTGTAAATAGCAGCCAATAATGTAAGACAAAACCATAAGTTTCTTTGGTAAAGAAATGCATGCAAAACTTGAACAATTGCTCAATAGCTTTGAGAAATAAAACCCAATAAATTGACCATCTAATAGAAGTCACTTTGGATATATTTTCCTGAACCACAATAATCTCTAGCTTATATTGAATTATTTTACATTTCCTATAGAATGAATAACATTACTACCAATTAGACCAAGAATTGTTCTTTCCAGTCAAAGGTTATCTCGGAAAGCAGGCAATTATATACAAGTAAGTATTGGGAAAATCAGCTGGAATCCACTTTAATATCGCTGCAAGTCTGGGGTTCCTGTTACAGAACTATCACAAGAAAGTATTAGGTTCCTTGCAATAACAAGAGTTGACAATAAAAGTCAGAATTTTAATAAGATTCCACTTTAAATTACAGCAAGTCTGACGTTTGTGTTACACAATTCTTGCAAGAAATAATAGGTTCTTGAATTACTATGATTTGACACAACAAACATGTAATGTAAAAAATTTAAGTAGACTATGAGCGCGTTTATCTAGGCTTGCCACTAGATATGTACATATCGTACCCCACTATCGAACCCCACTATCGTACCCCACTATACGATCGTGATTTGCGGGATGTCGCGTTTATCGACCCTTCACGATTCAAAATAAAGGCCTTGTGTCTGCCCAGCTGTTTTGACCCGGGAAGCAGACAGTTTCTCGGAGGTCAACTTCACACGTATGCTTGTACACAACACCTGGGTGGTCTTATTTGTATGTGAGGTTCAAAACAGCTTTGCGTTTATCGATCTCTCAGAAACATGATTCTGGCTGTATGTCACATTCAAAACGCACCTTTTTGCGTCTTTAGATATGCCCATATCTAAAGACGTTTGAAAAAGGCTTTGCGTTTATCTACTTCTAAATTTGCCTGAAAGACGTTTGAGAAACCTGATTCTAGCCAAAAATTTGCTAGATAAACGCAACCTAAGAATGGAAGAAGAAACCTTTTAAAGCTTAAAACTTAGTCCACTGTACATTATATTAAGTCTGATTTCTATACTACAGAACTATAATAGAGAACAAATATATGATTTATGAATATATTGAATAATTGGTTCTTGAAATTTTAGAACTGAAAATAAATAATGCAGTTATTTAAAACAGAGTCCACTTTGAATCACTCATGCCCACCAGTCTGAGTTTTGAATTCAAGATTGAGGTTATTAGAGTGTTGAAATAATAGGAATCAATATCGATAATGAAAAATGCATTTATAAAATCACAGAAAGTATGGGTTTATATTACAGAACTTTTATTAAGAGGATGAACATATCAGGTTCTTATCTTAATAGATATTGATAGTGGGTCCCATAAGAAAATAAGTGGTTCACATTACTGCTTCAACAAGCAACAAGATGTATTGATAATGTGAAATTGATACAGTTTTATCATCATATCTAATGTATAAAAGCTTGTTTAGACTCATTACAGAATAACAAAGTACCTGTTGATAGAAATTAGAGAAGACAATGAAGGGTATGAAACAAAAAGGGAATTGAGAAGGAAACCGGTTTTTAAAACTGATTGAAAGCATACAAAGGACAGGTTCATAAGGGGAAAAAATCTAAAGGAAAATACCAAGTAGATAATTTAAATGATTCAATGTACACAAGAGATTCTCACCTTTTATCAGATTTATAAAACATACTGAAAATCTTGGAGGTTTTACAACACAGGGCCAATCTGTAGGGAAGAGAGGAGAAGAATTGAAAAAAATAAGCCTCACCAAAGATCAAGCATGTTTACATCAAAAAGACAAACCATTAAAAAAGTAAGATCTATTTTTTTCTTTCAATTTAATTTCTTTACGGTAGAAATCAAAATCTATTCATACTTTGAAACAATAACGATTGAATACATTGATACAAAACAATCAAATACACGACTGTACTTCTTTATGGATAATCGTTATGAATAATTATGGATAAAACTACAATGAAAAGCTGAATTGCACTAGAATACTTTCTAAAATATCAGAAAAAATATAACTATACCCTTCACTAATTTACCTCACATTTTAGGAGTCTTAACGGAAGAGAATATATGGTGATGACTGATTCATTTAATTTCTTATTGATACCTGAATTGCCTTTGCGGAAATGAAATATTATTGGGAAAATTCTCTATATATTATTGGGGAAATTTTTACCTTGAGTGTGTTCCCTGGCACTCTGTGTTAACCATGTGTCCATCTGAAAACAAAGATAGAATTATGAATATTATTAATACTTCATACAATACCCTTATGTCTATTTTGTTGATCCATTTGAACATGCATGTAACTATATCTTGAAAATAGGATTATATCTTGAAAATAAAATTATGTACATTTAATCTCTCAATCCAATTATCCTCTACATATTTGGTGACTGGATTCATGGTGTCTGCATATCAATATATTTCTAGTGAAAGCCAGAAGGGAATTAACTCATATTCTTCTACATTAAGTGACATCTTTTTGGCTCCTAATAGATGATAATACTGCTAAAAATAAATGTTATAATTCTTTTTATCACAAGACAAGTCCATGGCCTAGCTCAATAAAAATTACTCATAAATAATCAAACACAAATGAACAGATGAATTGCATTTGTGTCATGTAATAACATTTCAAATGGTCACTGTGAATAAAGGCAAAATGACCTCTAAGTGACCATTAGAGTCATATTGACCACACACACCAATGGGTGTTGTATCATGATGCAAACTGACCGTAGGAAATGAAAAACGGAAGGCTCGATCCAGCCGATTGTCAAAGGTCGGTCAAGAGTCGCCCAGGCCTAGTTTCCTAGAGACACCACGGTTCTACAATTTGTTCTTCGCAAACACTGGTATCACCGTCACGTTATTCAAACACAATCAAAAATGGTAATTTCAAAATACCTTCCCCTATACCTCATAATAATTCTAACCAAAGACTTCTAGAAATGGGCTTACATTGAGGAGGAGGAAGTTCAAGGGTGTTTGTTCATCATATTTTGACTGGATGGATCAAAGGATGGATCAAAGGACGGACAATCATCTTCAGAGTCGGCAAACACTCCCACTCTCAAAGAGGCTTCAAGAAATCCACCAGGACAACACACAACCTTACTAGTCAATATTGGTAGGCATTCCCCCGAGGCTATGACACAGGTTGCATAGGAATTGGAATGCTATGATACCGATTAATATTTTGAGATCAAAGAATGGGAATTCATCGGAATCTGTGCATCTCTCAAAGAGCCCCACCTTCATGTTTTGACGAAAAAAATTGGTCCTCTCTTTCACATCTTCAACATGGATGATATTGTATTTGCACTGCAAAGTACTGAATATTTTTAACCTTTCTTCTCTTAGCTGTCATTCATTTTGACAAGTTTAATCGTCATATTAAGTGGTTCCTGAAATCACCTCATGATGTTATTACAAAAAAGATTCAGTTGAGAGGGAAAAAGGATTGAATGTGATATAGTGAGACCAGACTCTGTGTCTGTTTTTTTTAATAAATATATATATTGGTCTTGATTTTACCCCATGATCATTTGTTTTTACCCAACTGTTATAAAAGCATATGATGAAAACATGCTAAATGAATCTAAAATCAAAGCATTCCTCCTATAGTCCTGGTGTTAGCACCCTAAGTCTGGACTACACAAACACCACCAATTGCCCACTGCCCCACTATGTTTGCAAATTTGTTATACATACATCATTTTCCATTTTGATTCTCAATTACATTTCTAGCTTTTCAGAGTCCCATCATATACCCCTGCTAAACTCTGAGTAGAGGTCGATAAACAGAGGAACTTCACAACAATATTGATCACTTCTTTTACAAAGAAAAGAGTGAAAATACCATCACGAACCAACGAGCACGCATCTGATCTCACCGACCAACCAACAACTCACTATTTGTTCCTGGATTGCAAATAAAGCTACCTGATGATCCATTGAGTTACCTTTGATTGATCATAATAAGAACTATACAATTCTACCTGCTCTCCATTCCATATCATTGAATAAAGACAAGTTTGTTTGAATCACTTGATGATAATGGGGCACAAAAGAATGTTAATACAAAGCCTTGGTGAAAAAATTTAATCACTGCTTTGCAAACAATTCTACAAAGATACAGTGTGTATAGGGTAAAGAAAACATGTGGCCATCCAAATACCAGAACAGGTCTTTCTTTTACAATATCTCTCAGCCTAAACTAAAAGCTAACCATTAATCTGTCTCGTTGAAAAATAGCAAACATTAATCTACTTAACCAAGTGTGACTGCAAACATTACTGGTAGAATTGCAAATGGTCCCTTTAACTGATAATATTTACCGAAAAGGGAAATATACGGTATTGCGCTGAGATAATGACTCGTTGAATTGAATTTTTGTCATAATCTGAATCAGAATCCCCACTCCCCTCTCTTTATAGTACAAATAATTTGACTATTTTGAATGTTTGCCATTGTGGAGACAATTACATTTCCACATACCGTATATTCTTTTTCCCCACAGATTAAATCCAGAATAATCTTGGGCTTGGTATTTTAATAGTTTAAAAACTAATGTAAATTTGACATTGGTAATATGATGTGAATTTAAATGGATGATTTGATCAGTTGAAAATGGCACATGTGTTTTCTTTAAACTCTCCAATAAATTGCATAATGTCTAAACACCCACTTATCTCAGGATATTGAGTAACTCCACCTTCCATAAATATGAGGCCAAGTTTTATTTGCTTTAGGTTTTGGATTGATTTTCCATCTCAATGACATACCAAAGTCACTCTTTACCTGATCAATTTCTAAATAAATCAGTCCAAAAAAGGAAAACATGGATAAATGTTTGAAAACTTGTGCTCAAGACAGTTAAAAAGGAAATGGGGTATTTAAACTGATGAAAAACAATAATTTCTAAGGTGTAATTTTGATTAAATTCTTCTGGAGGTCAGCTCACTACAACCATTTTGCAAAGGTTGAGCTCCATGGACCCAACCACGCTCCTTCTATCCTTGGCCCTTTTCTTCTTCTTGGATAATAAGGACCCTTTAAATTCAGAATATAACTTTGGGGAGCATAGGAATGGACACCAGAGAGTACTACTGAAATCACATTGAACTCTCACAAATTACACTACTACTTCAAAGTGGGTCAAAAATATTCAGAAGAGCAACAAGACATTTATTCTGATTTTGGAAAAATTATTTGACGAACATTCCATTGTTCTCCCGGGTATCATTTAGGATGATTTGATATTGATTTACTCATAATAACCTCAACCTGTTCTCATTTTTTATGAAGGATTTATGAGCGCGTTTCTCCCTTCTCCAAGCTCTGAACAGATGGTAACTATTGAAAACCAGACAAAGGTACAAGCAAATGGGAGTTTTATCGTTTCTTTTATGTTTTATTGTTTCTTTTATGTTTCAAGTTTCATCTGTGGTGTGTTTTCATTCCATAATTTGTTTGTTATTATTGCTATCTTTGGTTAAGTTCACTTGGGAGGGTCGTAGTTTTAAACTTTAATTTTGCGAAACCTCAAAGTGTTAAACACAGCCCACTAACTATGAGAGTTTACACGGACCAAAACAATGTGTATTCAAGGTTTTAAACTACAACCTGTGTATTAAAGTATTCACTTAAAATACAAGTTGGCGAAACCTTCTAGTAAAACGCATCTCCATGGTTCATAACTTCAAGCCAGAACCCCCTGCGTCTCGTTGCGATGTCAACCAGAAGATCAATAATGGTTTGAGTACACTTGCACCTTATTTGTGTGTTCACACGGTCCACAACTACAAGATAACCTCAAAGTATATAACCATGACCTAAAACCCTTATGTTTATGGACTGTTGTGTGAACATAACTTTTGTACAGAGTAATTTGCCAGTTTTATCACCTAATACTGATGATGATGATGATTTGTCATGCTTCATTATCCTACAATTTTGTCTTTCATATTTGACCGTGTTTTTATAGCACCTTGGTTCCAACAGTTTTGTAAGATCATTATCCAAATGTATGTGAATAAACTAATCTGTTGATCGATAAGGGCTGTGGTTGAAAGTTAGGTGAGGGAAACAATGTTTCAAGATGAGAAAAACATCATTAAGTAGTTTGATAAACATGTGCTTAATATTATGTAGACTTTTGTAGTGGAAGCAATACAATACCATGAGAACATCATGGAAGTTGATAAAGTATGATGGAGTAGGAAAAAAAGAGAAATTGGACAGCAAGGAAGAAGAAAGATAGAAAGAGAACATACAGTAAAGAAATATTACATACAAAATGAAAAAGAGGTGGGATGAGAAAGCAGGTATGTGAATTAGAATATAGCAGTCATGGGTTTCTTTATGAACAGATAGAAATATAATTCTGCTTTATTGTTGAGAAGACAGCGGGAATGTAATGGGGGTGGGCCAGGGTACAAAGAAGATAAATAGAACAACAATTTTAAGTAACGGAACAAGAAGAAAAAAAACATGAATATTACTTACTTGATTTCTCCTGATAATCTGAATCATCTACATCTGTGAAAAAGTATGTCTGTAAAATAAAATAAAAGAAATAAAGAGAACAGTTAGTTCAGCAAACAGATAACAAAGTCAATTTGAGAAATCAAAATACTCAATGAGTTTAAAAATAATTGTTCAACATCTAAGCCTTGATGTTACATGAGTGGAAGTACAACTGATATCCATATATTATGACATACTTTATCTTAATGCATCCTTGACAACCTTGACATTAAAACCTTTATCTTTTATAATAGTATATCATATCAAATGAACATTTATTGTATCAAAAACATGATGTATTTCTGTAAAATCATTCAATCTCAGGTTTACAGCTAGAACCAATCATCACTTAATAAATCCTTTCCAACAGGGACCAAAGCAGGAAATACATTTTTTTGTTTTGTTAAAGATTATGAAATATTCCCACTATTCTGTATCACATGATTTGGAATTCTTCTGCCAGAATCTCAAGTATGAAAACATATATATCTCTGTTTTTTTCATCAATATATAAGCGAGGTACTAGGTAGAAAAAAAAGTAAGATGTAAACAGGTTGTATACTCCCTGCCGAGGCATTGTGGTAGCTAGCGTGAGGTTAGAATTGAGATATCGCTCGTTTAATTCTAGCTTATTCGGTCAGAAAATACAATGCCATGCAATGGAAAATCCCCTCCTCAATAACACTGCCGGTGAATAGAATAGGTGTCGTTTGTGCAAATATCTTTGGGTTCGTCACCGGCCTACAAACAACCTACCCTGATTTTGTCATGTCTATAAGCCATTTCAAAGAGGAAATGAAAGGTGAGAGCACTTCTCTCCAACAAGTTCAAGAAATTCAATAGGACTTAATTTAAATTTTAATAAACATGATATCATAAAGGTAGATTTGAAGTATGTTATGTCCACAAACCCAAAGTATATCCCTGGAACTAATCCTTGTATATATTACAGACACATTTGTTTTTCTAACTTGACATAAAATGATCATTAAATACATTATCAGACAAACAAAATCCCTACCAAACAAAAGTTAAAACCGAACATAAATCTTCACTCAGAGTTAGAGCTTCCTTATCTAATCCTAGAGGTGTGATAACATGTGAAATAATCCATGAATCAAAGATTTGTTAAAGACTTAAAAGTCAATATTATTGCAGACTTCTCTTTGACTGTGAGCAACATGCTGAACTAATGTGAGTCACTTCCTGCCACAATGGTTTAGAGTCTAGATCTTAGGTCTTACAAAAGAAAGATATCAAAAAGAGCGAGACCTTGACATGCTATGTTGACCTTGGTTCTTTACCTATCTGTGTTGTTGTTTGATACTTATTATCCAAAGCTACAGGTGTGCTTCAGTCTATTTTTCGATCTTTAATCTTTAAAAATAATTCCGGAATCCTTACAAAGTATATTTTGTCTGTATTTTTGTCTTGGTACCATCAACCCATCTCTCTATCTATCTATCTATCTGTCTGTCTGTCTCTCTCTCTCTCTCTCTCTCTCTGTGTGTAAGTCTCTGTCTGTCTCTCTCGCTGTATCTCCGTCTCTCTCTTTCTCTCTCTCTTCCTCTCTATCTATCCAACTTCCTCTCTCTCTCTCTCTCTTCCTCTCCCTTCTGAATCCTTTCCCCTATGTTCTTTTTCTGAGTCTCTTTTATCCTCTACTTCTCTCAACTCCACTTCTCTTGTCAGAATTCCATCCATTTAAACAAATGTATGTCTATCCTCCTTTCCATTTAAAAAAAAAAGAATTCATGCTACAGCAAATTCATTTATCAAAACTAAAATGTCCAAGTGCGTAGGCATACAGAGTGCACATACTTCAAAGGGAAATCATGGCGATGGATTCATACTATGACGGCATTGGGCTGACTTTACAAAAAACCCAATGCATGGGTCTACCAGAGTTATCTTCATAAGATAGTGACGTTGTCCCCCACAGAGTGCCGTCTTATAACAGGTGGGTAACAGGTGTCTACTTGACCAACTGCCATGGTGGGGAGGGGGAGGAGGAGGGGGGAGGGGGGGGGGGGACACCAGTCCAGGGGCTTCCTACATTGAGCCTATGGGATTCAGGGGATTTGGGAGTCAACAGGTTAAGAAAGATACAGACCAAACAGCATGGATTGACCACAATGACGGGCTTCCACAGTTCTTGCATGAAAAAGATGCCTTGTGACATCATGTTGTGAAGGAAATGGTTAAAGCAAATGTTGGTTTTAAAATTGTTGTGAAGAATGAAGAATTTGTTTAGATTGTGAAAGTGATATAACCTTTGATACTGTGAGGAAAAGAATAATATCTTTGGTCATGCATTCAGCCTGCATGAATGATTACATCTGTAAAAAGTTTTATTTTTCCTACTTCTCATCACATTTTGAGATATTCTGGCATGGCAACGGGACATTTTTCAGGGAGACTGCTAGATGTAACCACATCCATCATCTAACCCTCATTTCTTGATTCCAGGACCATGAATCGCAGGCAGTCAACAGTTTTTTTTCTTCCTAACTCTTCAAAGAAATGCCTACTACTTCAAAACAAGGAATATAATTCTATTTGGCATATCGTTTAGCTGATATTCCGGTCAGTGACCCACTCTACAGGAGCTCCATGGGCACTAAGGACCTCATGGGCAAAATAAAAAGCGATCAAAAGTGGTTGGATTGGGGAGAATTTCCAGCCTAGCAAGCAAATCCCTCAAGCTATAACAAGGATGAAAAAGGTCAACGAGAAACCTTGGTAGAATAACTCCTTGGTAGCACCCTACACAGCATGGAAATACATCACATTCTCTGCTTACTTTTCTTTTTGGAGTGCATGGGGAAAGGGAAAAAAGGGATTAGAAGAGAGAACATGGTTCATTTCAAGTTCAGCAGTAACTATTATGGGATGGAAAGGAAATGGAAAGAACATGAATTCCATCACCGTCTTGTTTCAATATGAGCGACACCACATTAGAGCATGCCTGAAGGTCCAATGACTTCTGAGGCATATCTTCTGATGATGATTGCTATTGTTACAACGCTAGATTTGCAAGAATATCACACTATCAACACTTCTTTTCTCTCTGTTCTGGAAATTCTGTTTCTTGTTGATCTCTAGGCCTGTATCATCTGCTGATCGGGAGCAAGAAGGGTGTTAACTCTTTGGACATGAGTTAATGCCCTTCTGGTTCTATGAAGCAACTCTGTGTTAGGGAATTTGTTTGAACGCCCATCTGGACCTAAATGGGGGGGGGGGGAGGGGTATATTATTTATGAGCCAAGTTGCCTGCTTCACGAAGGACTATCTACCAACACATGAACATCTTTAAAAAATGAAATACAAAAAATCATGCTTCTTTTCTGCACAGTTTCTACCTTCAATGCCATCATCTCAGGGTTATTTTTATATTTGTATTTTCTTTGATCTCGCAAAAATAGACTACAAATACAATATTAAGTGCTAAAACAACATAATCTAATCATCCTATTCATTTCCTGGAATCATTGAAAGTGCATCAAGAAGGTGAAAATACAATAAAGTAGATAAACAAATGTGATATTTTTAAAAAGCCACAACCCACTTTCATTTCTAATACCTGGGAAGAGGGGGAGTATCCTGGGTTTTTAAAGTCACGTACAGCAACTAGAGAATAATTGATTAAAACTAATTGAATTGTCGAGCCTTTTCTGAGGTTAGCGAGCAGTCCTGGTTAAACTCTGGACGATCGTTTGGTTGGGAGACGGATTAAAAGTAAAACAGAGAGGTGAAGGTTGGGGTTTTTGGCAGGAGAGTTAAAACCTCAGCAGCGGTGGCGGTTTGATAATCAAAAGTTAGAATTATGCGAAACGTGTTGATTTTTTTTTTAAATGCTCAAAAATAGATGTTTAACCTGCCTAGAAAGGCCACCTATCTACATTATCCACTTTTTCTGTTTTCCTTGTCTGGTCTGACTATATTTCCATACTAACTCTGAATTTTAAATCGCTGATACCAGAATAATGAATAATATGATATTAACATTACTGTTATAACTGTTGTATTAAATCATGATCAATTCCTCATTCAACACATTCTAATGGTTAAAGAGCATGAACCTCGGAATACATATCTAGCTCATACATGTAGTTTGTTTGAGCTCTTTTCACGCCAGCGTACCACCGCTTGTCTTTCTCTCTACACCCATAATCAAATTATGGAACTATGGCGAAAACTGTCTATCTGCAAGCAAAAGCTGGAAAGTTCCCACAAACCCTGCCAGCTTATGGACTCGACGATAGCGAGGAGTCTCTCGGTTGGAGAATAAATGGCTGGATCATCATGGTGCCTGGTAGTTGATATAAAATATCCCAGGTCTCTGTCTCCTCCCCAAGCATGCAATATATTTCAGTTTTTCCTACTGTTTTCCTCATTGGGGGAGGGAGGAGGGGCATCCTTTCCTATGAAATGTACTTCTTTTGCTATGAAAACTGGACTACTGGTTTCAAAACAATGATGTATCACAATAAGTTTCAGGTAACAGTAAACCTAGTCAAGTACAGGTAAAAGTCATAGGCAGCAGACCTAATTCTGTGTTCAGTAATAGGCCAAGGTTAGTCTATGAAAGTATGAATCATAACTCACATATTTTCGCCTGTATTCAGTTATTCACCAATACAGAACTTTGATAAGATATGACACCTGTTTTGTTTTTCACACCTGCACTTCTCCGGGACTTTTTTAAAGACTTCAGATTTCAAGTTTCATCAAGTTCCATTGATATTGTCAACTACAGCAGGGAGCAGCGAAAGAAGATCCCCATCTATAGTTATACAATTTCAATGTGTAATTTTTTTACTTTATGTACCCATTTGCTTCGATATTGTTCAAGGAGATAACTTAGATTAGTAATTATACTGTTATTACTCTACCAATTCATTTTATTGTATCATTTTGTACACTTTTTTTTTCATGTTTTGAGGAAATAAAATTCAAATTCAATTCGAATTTTGCATGTATTAGGCCTTACAAGTTCCAATGGTGATTGATGGACAACTCTTCCTACCTGGTCATGATAAAATTTAAGTTCAGTAACATATATTCTCTCTTTCTTATTGATGCGGGAGTGAGGGGGACAGCTCATCTCCTTGCAGAAAACATATTTGCATTTTTGTAGTTTTGCCATTTCATTGCATTTTTGTAGTCTTGCCATTTCATTCCATTATTTTCATTTGTCCATCTGTGAAACAGACATACCTGTGCTGGTCAACCAATATGGTTCCCATTTTGTGAGCATGTCATCCCAGAATCTCATGGCAGCAAGCAATGATGATGGTGTTTTTGCAGGTGCTTAGTGGTGCTTAGACTTGAGCAGGTGACAATGAGAACAGCCTGGTGAAACCATGAGACTGGGAGAGAAAATGATGTGGCTGAGGACAGAATCCATCTTAGAACAGGACCATGTGGTGAGGATTAAGGTCCCGTAAGCCAGGACCAGGCCCACTGACAGATTTGGATTTCTAAGTACAGAACTCTTGAAAAAACTCTCCACAAATTCCCACATATTTTCTCAATCAGCTATAAAAAAAACAATGCATGAAACATGCATATTTGCAAATCTCCTAGCTTCTCCACAACAATTCTTTACATCTGAAATGCTGAAATTGGCTTTCATGCCAAGCTTCATCTGTTGTGTCACATGTTCATATTTTTAAAACAATATTCAAGAAAAATTATCCATGGATCTTTAAAAATTATTGAAGAATCACATCTCTATTCAGAGGCTGAAGGGCATTAACCCTGTGTAAAACGATATGATTTGACACCCTTCTGGTTCTAGATGATCCATCCTGCATCTTCATATAGGCCATACCATACACTGATACAGGAGAATGGTGATATAAACAGAGGATATCATCGCCAGCCCTATCTCCTTGTAAGTCGGTCACGACTCTACTGAGAATTATAATCTAGGAAGAGAGAAATAGGAAATGGTAGGGCTAGGGTGAGGGAGGGGGCAGACACCTCGAGTCATTAAGGATTTCCCCCCTTCTTCTCCGGGCGGGCGCTCTGACTATTTACATCACGCATAGTTAGAAACGAACTGAAGCGGAGGGAAAAAACAAGTTGTCATCACGGCCTAGCGTTGCTCATCTCACTCACAGCTAGCTGCACTGACAGGATGTGTACCCTGTTTGTCTGCAAGTTTGACTTCAATAAATATACTGCGAGCTAACTGTGTTTCCACTTCAAATTTAGATCACCTCCATGTGTGCTCTATTAACAAAGTTAACACTAACTAAATAATGACCTGCATCATGAATACAAGCTAGCCTACATTGTAATTTTTGTTTTTACAATGAATAAACAGTTTTAGATCTATATCATCACAGGTCAACAATTAAGTACAAGGCAGACCTAACATTATTTATGGTTATTTTATGTTTAATGCAATAAAACAGCTATAAGATGGCAATTCATACACCCCCTATATGTCTATAGCCTTTTAGGACACGTCAGATTATACACTCTTCAAAAAAAAAACTTCCTCATCACAAACAAGAAAAAGATTTCATGAGCAGGTGAATTTTAATTAAATGTAAAGTATTAAATACAATGAAGTTCATGGTGTATCCTTCCAGCGCCCTTTTAAACTTCACGATAAAGAACCATCCCTAATCCCTCCAAAACTTCAAACCAACCATTGGATGACTAATGTAGCTTGACCTAACAATGACCCATACTGATTTCCCCTTCACCCAGACCTTACCCCTTTCACAAGGGACAGCCCTCGTCTCATCACCATGGTAACCACATCCAGCTGGCCTGAAGATGGGATGAGTCCCTGTCTCAAATATCAGGAAGGAGACAATCAAAGATAATCATATTTGAGATCTTTTTCAAAGACCGCTCTTGCTTTCATTGTCCCTCAATTTCAGGGCCCTGTTGCACAAAACTTACCATTGATGGTAACTTTGGCATGGAAACCTTGATTGTGATTGGCTGTTGAGCCCTGTTACCATGGTAGTTGCCATTGATGGCAAAGTTACCATCAATGGTAACTACCCTGGAAACCTTGATTGTGATTGGCTGTTGAGCCCTGTTACCATGGTAGTTGCCATTGATGGCAAAGTTACCATCAATGGTAACTACCCTGGAAACCTTGATTGTGATTGGCTGTTGAGCCCTGTTACCATGGTAGTTGCCAGTGATGGCAAAGTTACCATCAATGGTGAGTTTTATGCAACGGGCCCCAGGTTTTCACAAATATTTATTTCTATGCAATGTTAGTGCATGCTACAATATATCTTGAAATTCTAACTGAAAAATGCCTTCTATAACTCTATGAAGTACATTATTGCATTCATTCAATAGATCTGTTAATTATATTCATCCATATAACTTTTCATTGGATATCATCTAAAAATGTCTCATAAATTGGTTAATAGACTACTTTCCTCTCAACCAAACATCCCATGCTACCGTTTCTTTTTCCCTTTCCCTTTCTTTCTTTCTCATCTCTCCCTCTCTCTATCTCTACTCTTTATGTTCTCCATTTCAGGGGGTTATATTCTACATAAATCTTCTTTCAAAAGTCACCATTTTAAGGTTGAAATGTAACAAAGATTGAAGAAAACAAATTTGGGGCATGAATACTTGTATGTTTCGAAGCATAAATGTTTAATCCGGAAATATGATGATGAACTACATTCCTACCATTGTTACTAGACAAAAACAGAAGCGGAATAATCTGAAAAAGATAAGATCTAACATGAAGGTCACGTTCAGTCTCAAGTTACAGCTCCTCTCTCTGAATTTACAAAATCAAAACATAGATTAGACTTTACATGCACATGTGCAAAAACTAGTGATCTTCCGTTTCAAAACAACAGAGATAATTAAAAAGGCCAAGATAAAATGTACAAGTAGCAAAATAGCCTTAAAGAGAGCTTCATGAAAGGAGGATAATACATGTATACATTATTTTGAATGCCTACAACAAATTGTTTCTGCCAATAAATAATAGATACGGGAAATGAACGATCACAACAACTTTAAAGTTTAATACTGCATGCTTCATTCATCAACAGACGCTACCCAGTACCATCACTCATAACTCGATTCTGAATCGATGTACTGTTTGTGACCTGTGTTTTCTTTTTTTAGTATCCATTATTTTGATCAATTTCATTATAAACTGCTCAATGTATAGACATACGTACCTACCCTAATTTCTTCTGATGTTAAATACAATCAGTATGAAATATTGTACTCATGAGCTTACAATAATCTATTTGATAATGTGTAATCATTTGATTGTAGCACATTGTTATTCATATACGTATGCATCAGAATCTACAGTTTCTTTGACTTTGTGTACATTACTTCCACCATTGTTATCTATCTACTTTTTATTTTTTTGGTTGCAATAAAGAAAGAAGAATAATAACATTATGAGCTTGACCAAGAATGCCTACAAATGAATGGGTAAATTACAATAAGCGAGTTCATAAATAGCTCTGGAACGTATGACCCCAAAATATCCACAGATCTAAAGCGTTGGTCACATCCCACTGTGCGTGTTTTTAGTCCGTACGGTTTTTGGGGAGGCCACGGCCGCCACGTTTTTCTGAAAACGTAGGGAGGGAGTGGCAAAGGCAGGGAGGGAGTACCGGCAACGCGCGTCACACGCACTGTGTAAGTACGTGGCCCGCACGCCACGCCGGGCCGTGAACGGTTGCGTGCATCGTACGTTGCGCACGTGGTAAGTGCGCTGTACGTGCTTACAACGTGTTTACAATGTGCTTACAACGTACGGTCTCCGTGCGGTTGCCACGTTATCGTACGGAGGCCGTACTTACAAGTGCTGCTCACGTACGGTGTCCTTACTCACTCGCATGTTATAAGTGCGTGCACATGCGATGAACTCAGTGTTTATACACCTGTTGCTGTTGCTGCCTCAAGATGCCGCCCATTCCACCGAAGAGACTATATACTGCATAAATCAGTGCGAACAACGTGCGTTGTAAGTGCTTACTCGGTACGGTCCACGTGAGTTCTGCGTGCTCATTGGATAGCTGAACTGGGGAAGTGGCGAGTAAGCACGGACAATGCACTTATCACGTGCGCCTTTAAAAGACGCACGGAGTCAGTGCGTTGTGCGCTCGTTGGCAGTACCGGGCACGCACGTCACACGCACTGGGGTGAATCGTAGCCCGAACGCAGCCCGAACGCAGCGAAAGTTCCTCGTGCACTAAAGTGCTACGGTGTGTCTGCGTGCTCCCAAATCCGTACGGAGGCGGTACTCATCACGTACGGATACCCACATTTTGCCCACGTTTTTGCACGTAGACAGCACGCACTTGCAAGTACGGCGGGATGAGACCACCGCATTAGACACGTTGGATACTTCCCACCTGTGCATTTTAGAATAATCACTGCCAAAGTGATGGAGGTGCTTCATGAATACCTTTTGTTTGCCTCTTGAGAAGAATACTTCCACCTGTGTATCAGATAAATGTACTGTTGGTGCATAAATGAATACTGATTACATAACTTTAATGAACACGATCGAGTATTCGTCTCAATGGTTTTACAATTTGGGTACGAATGACCTTTATCTGCCCATGCGCAAATCCTAATTACGAACTCGCTTATTACAATTTGTAAATCAACCTCTTCTTTTATTTCTATCAATGGTATTATGTTCACATCAACCAAAGATAGGTTCTGGAGGGAAAGTAAGTATCGGTAGTGGGAGGATGAGCACTTTGTCATATTTTCTCACGGATGCAAAAGGAGTTTTCTCATCAGATTATTATTACTAAACAAAGGTACTTGAGACAAGCCACATATAAACACCAGGAAATGGATGTCATATATGGAATAGAATCACTTATTTTTAACTCTGGACTGCGTACATGTACATGTAATTGTTTTCTACAGATGTACTTCAACAGAAGCAAAATAATGATGTAATGTTCATTAATAATTATTGATTTTCTTTGTATGGCTTATTTGATTGTTCCAAAGTAACAATGAAAACTATTTACTTACGCCAGTCTGATCAAGGATTGTTTAAAAATACAATTTGGAAGGTATTTTCATAAGGCTCATCAATTTAACACATGTATTTAAATCAATAAGATCAATATCGATTCAGGTGATGGAACATGTTAAGTTTCAGAAGTAGGCCTACAGATTTAGATAAACTATATCTCCATTCATTCGTTCTTTCTCTTAAGTGTTTAATATGAAAAAATGTTATGCATTTTGTTAGTTTTTATCAAACTGAGTGAAAGCGTGGGTATTTCTGTGAGTGTAAGACACGTTTCCTGCCGTTAAGTTTCACAGCAAAAGAAATTACTTGCATCCTAAACCCTTTCCTGAAGACAACACGCAAACGGAAGCTTTTCTTTGCTAACTATTACAAACTATTAATGAACGATACTTTCATTTTCGGTTTCTCACAGTTCTTGGATTACAAGAATTAATGACTAGATTCAAAGCAGGATATACATAGTGGTCTACTTTGTTGATCTTAAGAGTCCACTTTGTTGATTTTAAGAGTCCACTTTAATTGATAAATGGAGAAACACCTGTATAGTGTCTTGTGAGGCATGATTAATGATGGGAAATGGCAACCAATTGACAAAGGTTTACAGCTTGCATAAGCACAATTAGCTTTAACTTTACAAAGGAAATCCTATTTAATCATTACATTACCCAATTGACTGACTCATTAATCTATCATTGTCTGTCATATTTAATTAGGTTATTAAGACAATACATCAGTCTTAAAATGAATATTATACCGAGAGGAAAAAAATGAGATATTGAATAATTAGATATAGTTGGATACTTTGTGTTATTGTGACAATTATTGACCACATTCTTTTGCTAGAGATTTAAAAAAGTTTTACCAGCCAACGAAATAATGTGATAATTCTCTTCTGTATTAAAAAAAAACATTTAACCCCATTTAAACTTAACTCTAGATATTATCAACACAAATGTGACTTGTCCATGGCTCAATTCATAATGGTCATTTCTAGGTTTGCACTGCATCACACAATGTATATATTTTCTAAATAAGTAGCAGGTAACTTCTACAACTCAATCATGTCTTTTGCAATAACGACAAAAAGTAAGAAAACTTGGAATACATTTGATCCACCTAGGCATAAACTAATTTGATTTAATAAAAACTCGTATTTTCAACAGAGAAACCCAGCACATGATATCTTTGTGTCACTAGTATATCCATACTTTGACCAAGGAGGTCATGTATTAGCTGAGCCTAATATCTCCTTGCTTTGGCATAGCCACCAATGCATTCATTTAAAGGTAAAGACCAGTAATGGTCATGCGATTGCATTGTGAAAGAAACGTTGTGGAATCGATCAGAAAAGGTCGATCATCTAGCATCTAGCATCTGCAAGGTTCTGGAATCATCAAAATGATAAGAAATTTGGCCCATTCTTCGTAAAGTTACAAGCACTATACACAGAAAGATGTATATGGGACTACCCTATCTCTCTCACCAGACCATGAGAGAAATAAATTTACCAAATATATGAATTAGTAGGCGGTTTCCCGGCAAATTTTTTATCATCATGTATTAGTCAAAACATATTCTTTCACATGATTGGTAATGAGAGCTTCCATTTCATTTTTTGAAATTGGGGCGTTGCCAATACTGGTCTTTACCTTTAAGCCTATATCACGCTGGTATGTGGAGCAAGCGTTGACATATATACCAAGTACGATAAACAAATATTGCACCTGCTCTGTAATATTGTATATTAAAGATAAAGGCCAATTCGGTTCATGCGATTGCATTGTGAAAGAAACGTTGTGGAATCGATCAGAAAAGGTTGATCATCTAGCATATAAGTATTGGTGTGTACTGCAAGGTTCTGGAATCATCAAAATGATAAGAAATTTGGCCCAGTCTTGATAAAGTTACAAGCACTGTACACAGAAAGATGTACATGGGACTACGCAACACGTGCGTGATATCTATATGGTCCAAATAGATATAATAATTTACCAAATATATCAATTAGTAGGCGGTTTGCCGGCAAAATTTGTATCACGTATTAGTCAAAACATATTCTTTCACATGATTGGTAATAAGAGCTTCCATTTCATTTTTTGAGAGGGGGGCGTTTCCAAAACTGATCTTTATCTTTAAAGCTGATATAGTTCTGCCTCTATGCATCCATGGCAAGATACAAGCGATGATGGCCTTCTTACAGTTCACTAATTATGATACGGCTCTCTTGAACTGACAGATACACCTGTGTCTCCATTCATCAAGCACTTGACTTCATACCTTCTGAAAGGCACCGCTCATTCATGTCACTGTACATCTATGTCAGTGATAAGCACCATCTGTTCAGAGACAGAAGGGCATTATTACAATGCGAAGTATAGGAGTTAATGCCCTTCTGGCTCCAAACATGTCTCCTGTTCTTTTCGGTAGCAGGGTATACTTGTTACCATTTGTGACATTAACTGCAGAAGGGAGCTGCAGAAGGGAGTCAGCTCTGCTAAATTAGACAACTCGACATCATTATTTAAAAGTACCCAGCTACAGAGCTAAAACTATATAGCATTTTCCTGATTATGAATTTCACCTTGCCAAATTACAGACAATCTTTTTTAATGAAACATTTGCTGGGAACGAAACGATGGGTTGACAATTCACATTCTAGGAATATTATTTCCTCTGAAACTGTCAAACCTGGATCTTTCACCGGGTATTACAGTACAGTGCGTCCTAGAAAAAACGAAACCGAGAAGTATCGATGTTTTATCATAACTTAATCACAACCATAATTAATGAATGATACATATTTGGAAAGGTTAGAGTCTCCTCTTTCAGTTGATACTACTCAGATGATGCATATTTCACGCATGAGTGATTAAAAGCAATATGAAGGAAGGAAACCAAAAATACATTTGGCGGGCGGTATCTGAATTTCGAAAAAAAAATCACATTTCTAGAAAGTTTAGTTTCTGCCCTTTCATATGACACCTCAATCAGGAAAAATGAGCGAGGAATGACAAAGTTCCGTTTGTTTAAAGTAGCCCTTACATTTTCATAATTTTTACAAACGAATTCGTTTTCACTGGGTGACTGCCGTAGCAAAAAGCAGATTTGACAAAAGACTTAACTCCGTTTCGTTGACAATCAGCCATGCATGAAGACTCTCGTCTACGGCTGATTGTCAACGAAACGGAGTTAAGTCTTTTGTTAATTTCGTTTATTGATACGGCAGGCAGCCAGTGAAAACGAATTTGTTTAATAAAATTATGGAAATGCAAGCACTACTTTAAACAAACAGAACTTTGTTATTCCTTGCTCATTTTTCCTGATTGAGGTGTCATATGAAAGGGCAGAAACTCAACTTTCTAGAAATGTGAATTTTTATTCGAAATTCAGATACCACCCGCCAAATGTATTTTTGGTTTCCTTCCTTCAAATTGCTTTTAATCACTCATGCGTGAAATATGCATCGTCTGAATAGCATCAACTGAAAGAGGAGACTCTAACCTTTCCAAATATGTATCATTCATTAATTATGGTTGTGATTAAGTTATGATAAAACATCGATACTTTTCGGTTTCGTTTTTTCTGGGACGCACTGTATAGTTATGTGGCAACCCTTTTCATAGGATTGCAATTAATCTCATTACATTTGTTCAGAGCCATAAGGGTGTTAATTAGCTCTGTGATAGGTTATAGGATTCAACGCTATTCTGGCTCCAAAAAGACGATAATTTCTTCCTATTCTTCCTGCTTCCCTTTGTCCTCGTCTCCTTCCTCGTCTTCTACTTGGTCTTTTCTGATCTCGTCTTATCTACTTCCTTTTACAGCAAACAGCAAAAACAAAAAAGACTGCGATGCCCTCACCTTTATTTACCTCACTTTTTGAGTTGAAAGAATATAAATCTTTGGCAATAACCATGTATCATAATAACCTTTTTTTGGTTAACATGACATATTATTTGTCATAACAAAGTAGAGAGACACAACCTATTGCAATAAATGTCGAAACAAATCATTTTGATCAAAATAATGTAAACAGACTAGTTCTCTCATTGGTGAATACTGGTGAACTCTTTCTAAGTTTTCACAGCCTTGGAACTCGGTGAACAAGTAGATATTATGGCTGGCTCACCTGGAATATAATACTCCAATGTTTAGTTATGTCCCTTTTGTATTTTCCAAGACCTATAGAAGTCACTTTTCAAGGTCATTAAGTAGTCTGAACTGTTATGACGTGTCGTCTTACAGTCTTTTTTAGAAGCTTTTATGCTCCTTGGCTATACTTGCTCAGCTACTGCTGGTGGAAAATTGTATTATTCTATACCATCCAATGTCAAGTTTAACCTTCAACTCTTCACCTTTCTTTTCTTATTTTTACATGTATCCTCTCCTTTTTCAGCCTTTTCTCCTCTCTTTATTCCTACATGTAATTCCAATCCTTCCTCTATACCACCTTTCATCTTTTCTTTGTTGATCTGATCCATTTCTTCTATTATTTCATCTACCTTCTCTTCATCCTCCTTCCTTTCTCTATTTCGTTTCATCCTTGCTCTGCTTTTCCTCTCACTCCTTCCAAAGGCCTCACGCACCAGTGACAGAATGGCAATATTTTGACAGATCCATCATTTCTTTAAACTCATATCTTAATTTGACACCTCGTCATGTCAAGTGCCTATTGTTCACAGAGATGTTTTGGGATCGTTCATCAAACATTGAATCACAGCTTGATTGCATTATTAAGAAATGCAATCAAGTGATAGATGTTGGGCGTGACTAGCTAGTCTGGGGATCCAGACCCACTTCAATTCATCACAGCAGATTCTGAATACCGGTACATCTAGAGTGAGATTAGAAACTATTCTCTGCTTATATGATTCATCTGTTTGCAGTCACAAGGGTGTTAAGTCATATACTTGAACACAGAGTTAACACCCTTCTGGTTCTGTATAGACAACTTTTTTTCCCCCACTTCTGCAAGCTTTGGCAAGTTTTTATCAAAATTCTAGTAACATATACAAAAACTCTTGCAATGTAGACTTCTGAGAGAGTAAACACATTGGCATAGACCAGTCAAATACCCTTTGAACTGAAGAAACAATTTTTTTGTGGTCAGATTTTCTCTATAAAAAAAAATAATATTGCTATCACAGCTTTCCACCGATTTTTCAATTATATGTTAATATTATATGTTGTGATACAGCTAAGGCCAACCTTGCATTGACTGACAGTGACACAAGAGATCACTTTGCTTTTATATCTACATTATGTATAAGAACGAAGACCAAAGACCGGGAACCCTCTTAGCCCCGCAAAAAACTAGTTGTGAAAAAACGGTATCAGTATTGCAGAGTTTTGTCATGAATATGATTAGGCCATCTGGGTTGAATTAGTCCTGGAACTAAAGCACATTAAGAAGTGTAATTGGGGGTCACATGATTGGGTGAAGGGGGCATTAAAGTGCATTTGCTAAAGTTGAAGGTGAATGCAAATTGAGTCAAGATGCAGGCAGGTTTCCAAAAAATAAGCAAGAACTGCAAATTTCAACTGTGTTATGACATAATAAAGTCTTAACATAAAGAAACAGATATTAAAGGCATTAATTGTTTAACAATATTTCCAGTTTTAAACATTTTAAATATCTTTGTCACCTCAAGAAGAAGGAAGAACAAAAAGTTATTAGACAGTGCTTTTATCAAGTATTGATATTAAGGAATGACAATATTCTTTGACCAAACTCAAGCTAAATATCTATCTACCACCACCCCAAGAATGCACTCTACAGACATTGGTTATGTAACCTGGGGATATTACTTCATATTAGGGCAACTTCCTTGATCAGAAATGCTGAAGTTAATTTTATCAGTACAGTCAAAGAGGTCAGTTTAATCTTGTATGCTGCTGTAATGATATGAAAGTCATGCACATACAAGTAATTAAGGATATGTGATCATTTTCCCTTTCATTCTATAGGAGTGTTTCCCCAATCCACAGTCATTTCATTGATTCTTAATAGAAGTAGCATAGAATATGTAAATGTACACAAATATTCATAGGGATATAATAATACAATCACATAAGCCTACACAACTGAAATAATATCAATGAACCTTAACTATTTCTGAGTTTTGTTTATATGAATGTTCATATTTGATATGATGCATCTATGAGATAATACATGGTGTTTTCTCCAATTCCTGTACAAATTGGGATGTAGAGCCCAAACTCTCCTTACATTAATCATTTAATAAGCAGTATAGTTTGCCTGCCTGACAACTCATTGGTTAGCCACTTAGCCTTTTGTAGAGTGGAGCTGTGTAAACTGTCAAATGTGACTATATTAAAAGTAACATGAGTACACTGTATTATGTAGAAATCCTCACATCAAAGTCACCAATCTTCACATTTTCATTCACCAGCTCACAGGTCCCATCGCCTACACAAGTCAATAAAAAACAAGACACTTGACATTGGTAGTTCAAACTCAAATAATCGACCGCATCACACATGTTATTTGCTTTGGGGGTGTATGTATGCTAAGAAGTACCGACATGAATTCGCTAGCCCCCAGTCTATTGTCTGCACCGAGTGCTTCCTATCGACGAGAAACATCTTCATATGAATATCTTGATAATCTACAAAAAATATGGGCTTACAATATGTAGTGTGTTGAGATTTGAGAGCCAGAAGAGTACTATGAACTACCAGTATGCTTAATAGCCCTCTAGCTTGCTCTAGCTCAGCAGATACATGTATTTAAAAAATATAAACAATTGTTTTGAAATGTGTAAACTTTATTTGACAAGGAAAAAACACTCTTACCTATCTCATCTATGCCTGATCTAAATATTGTACAATTATCTGGGTTTAAACAAACTGTATTAAAACTCTTGAGTTACAATGTGATTGCCTGCACCAAAGCAAGGAGCCAAAAACAATTTGTTCAATTTGCAGAAGGCTAAGATTTATGGAAGGAGATGGTGGTAGAAAGAATAAAATCAGCCCAATACAGCCATGCCAAATGTTTGCAGCAACTAACATTGGAAGAAGTGATGAAAAGTGGCCATGTGGTCCTCATCTTGATGTGGGTTAGCACAGCTTATCTAAAAATCTTTTCATAATCACAACAAATAAAATCAAAAGCTATAAGTTAAAAGAGAAGAGATCTTAGCCAGCTTCTAGATGGAATCACCTTCTGGATTCCTAATCCCTTCAGGTGCACATGGTATTTACATCTCAACCTTACCGCTATTACTTTGGCAAATCACAAGTTTGTTTTCATTTTCTTATACCATGAAATCCCATAATCATATATCTATACATGACAATGTATGCTGTGGGTATTTCATCCCACAGATTACTGTTCTCGCTGATGTAGGAATATTTTCACGAATTTTTCATAGGATTGTATAAAACACCAATAAGCCTTCAACATCATATCCCCCTAATGCCACTAGGTGACCTCGTTTGACCCCTGAGGCATGAAGTCTGTCATTTTCTCTGGTTGCTAAGCAACAACGAGCTTTGTTCTTAGAATGTCTTAGCTTGAGGTCAATCAGCAGCTAGGCTTTATTTAAAGTATGTACTTATACATGAACTTGTGCTGAACTAATAACAGAAATACATTTACAGCTGTATTCTGAATTCTCTTCCAATTTTTAGTGATTTTTTTTTAGTAAAACAGAGAACTCCAGGGTTCTAATGTTTGCCACATAGAAAGACAATTAAAAACAAGCCAACGCCCTACATTACATGTATGTTTCACACAAACATTCCAACGTTATTACAGTCCCAGGAGCATAAGATTTTGTTCTTATTATATTTCCTGGGGGGTGTTTCACAAAGATCCTAAGTCATACTTAACTCTAAGTTGGAATTAAACATTATGGATAGCCATTTGTAGCCTTACAAAACAACATATTCAAAAGCAAAAATTCAAGTATTTTAGAATTTTCATAAAATTCCACATCAAGAACATGAAATCTCCTAGATAGAAGAAAATAAAAAAGATTTGAATCAACATTTTATGCCTTTTGAAATAACTTTTACAAAATATGTTCATAGATGCTAACGGCTTTCCATAATTGTTAAGTCCAACTAAGAGATAAGTTTGACTTAGGATCTTTGTGAAACACCTCCCTGGTCTGCATTGTAAGACTAGCATACACATTAATGGGCTGATCTCTGATGGATACCATAACAACACTGGAACAATCCCTACCCCCTAGTCATAGGGACTATCGTGAATACAAAATATGATATTTGAGCAAACAAGTTGACACCCTTGGGTCTCAGCTAAGCAGTTCCTTTGTGTGCGTGCTAGGACCTTGTACCTGGTTGATTTTCAAGGAATTTAGACAAAAGATTTGTTGAATATGAAACTTAAATAATGATAAAAAGTATTAAAAACTAATGGATATAGCAGGCAGTGAGCTCCTGTGCAATTATCTCACTATGTTGTTTTGAGTTACAGAAACTTAAGCTTGCAGCAAGTTTCACTCAAACATAAAATAGGAATTAGGAATAATGTAAAATCATAAGCTTTAGCAAATTGCATGAATTCAGAGTTGTAAAATACAAATATCTGTTTGCAGCATGAAAAATTTCATCAATCTGGACAATTTGTGAGAGTTTCCTGCACTAAAATATTTCTGGTTTTAGAGTAAGCTAACAATTGAGAATCCTGTCTGACAGATAAAAGTATTCTCCATTTGAGACAGTCACGAAATGCAAGTTGATCTCGGCAATGAGTTTTCTTCAAAGGGATGGCCCTTGGCAGACATACCATGAAGTTGACAATGTCTGCTATGGACAAGAAAAACAGAACTTCATCCTCAGGCTTAGAATGTCACTTTTGATCAACTATTCAGTTTATGAGGTTTAAATGCATCAAAATATTCAAAGATTACTGTGAGTTGGATTGAAGACAGACATGGCAAAACTTTTTCTGTAGACACAGTTTGTTGCTTTTTGTTGTTATTGCTATTGTATTTTTTAAAGGTAGTTTAAAGGACTTTCTCACAAGAATCCAGATTTACAGGAGTATTCATCTGCCAGGCTAGGCAAGAGGAATTTCAGGCCTTTTGAATAGTCAAATCTATGTAGTTTTTTAAAAAGCACCTTTAGTATTGTTTAAAGGCACACATATTTACTTTTTGATACATTATAGTTTTCTGATCTAAAATTAAAAATAGACTAGCTTTAGTGCTTAAGTGACTGTCTTCCCCACCCAGGGAACTAGGAAGGATAATTCTACCACCTTGAGGGTTGGAAGCCTTATAAAACATGCGTTTATTGCATTCCAAATATCCTCTTTCCATACACTATAAATAACCTCCCTTATGAAAATGATAGCACAAACAAGTTGAGCTACAGACATCCTCTATAATATGCTGTGGTGGAAGAAGGTATACTCAGGAGGAGACATAAGATAATGAAAATATGTGAATTTATTATCTCCCTTTAAAAAAATGCCATTTACCCCCCCCCCCCCCCCCAAAAAAAAAAAATGACAGCAAAACAAAAAAGAGACAAGGAAAGAGTAATGATTTCCTACATACACAGGATCAAGTCAACAAGGTTAAGTACAGACATTGGTCCACTCTGGCCATGGTCATCTTCCAGGAACAACAAACTGGGATAACCTCCTCTTCTTTTCAAGAGGATGTAATATGTCTTCTTCCAAAGTACATTTACAACCAATGTTGCCATGGTAACATGACATACATCCATATATACGAAACTTTCCTTGGATGTTTACTTTGAGACCTCACATGAGACTGGATGAAATGGAATCTTATGACCACTGCTAGCTGTGTCCTGGGTGGCCAATGACACCCAAGAATGTTAATGCCCTGCAATAAGTTTTGCATCAAAGGGTGCGTTCAATCGAATTTTCGAAGCTAGAATCACAAACATGAATCACAATTCAAAACGCCGTTATAAAAAGCAAGGTCACTGCGGTTTGCGTTCAAGCGATTTTTCATCAACGCTGATTCTAGCTCATTGCGAGCCAAACCACTGCGCATCACACTGCGCAGTATGGCCCAGGAACTTCGGCGCGCGCTTTCTGGAATTGTTTACGGCCGACTGTCGACTGCTGTTTTGAGCATAGATCGCAATAATAAGACAAAGAATGAGAAGGTGATAGAAGGAAGAAACAAAGAATAACATAAGGAAAGACAGAAAGATAAAGTCGATAGAATGATTAAAACAAAGAATAACATAAGAGAAGGTGAAAGAAGGAAGAATCAAAGAATAACATAAGGAAAGACAGAAAGACAGAAAGAGAGAGTGATAGAATGCTTAAAACAAAGAATTACATAAAAGGTGATAGAAGGAAAAAACAAAGCATAACATAAGAATAGAAGGAAGAAACAAAGAATAACAAAAGAGAAGGTAATAGAACGAAAAAACAAAGAATAACATAAAAATAGAAGGAAGAAACAAAGAATAACATAAGGAAAGACAGAAAGAGAATGTGAAAAAAGGAAGGAACAAAGAATGACATAAGGAAGAACAGAAAGAGAAAGTGATAGAATGATTAAAACAAAGAATAACATAAGAGAAGGTGAAAGAAGGAAGAATCAAAGAATAACATAAGGAAGGATAGAAAGAGAAAGTAACAGAATGATTAAAACAAAGAATAACATAAGAGAAAGTGATAGAATTATAAAAACAAAGAATAACATAAGAGAAGATGATAGAAGGAAGAAACAAAGAATAACATAAGGAAAGACAGAAAGAGAAATTGATAGAATGCTTAAAACAAAGAATTACATAAGAAAAGGTGATAGAAGGTAAAAACAAAGAATAACATAAGTATAGAAGGAAGAAACAAAGAATAACATAAGAAAAGACAGAAAGAGCAAATGATAGAATGATAAAAACAAAGAATAACATAAGAAAAGGTGATAGAACTTCAGAAGGAAAAAAACAAAGAATAACATAAGAATAGAAGGAAGAAACAAAGAATAACATAAGGAAAGACAGAAAGAGAAAATGATAGAAGGAAAAACAAGGAATAACATAACGGAACAGGCCACGATGGTATAGTGAACGCAAATTGCATGCAAAGCGGGCGCGCGGTTTTTCCCAAACCGGAAGAGGCTTCGTCATACAATCATGATTGAGAACTCCGTCCGTTCAATCGAATTTTAGCGACCGTGATTCTTTTGAATCATGATACAAAACGCATCTTTTTCAGCGTTTCATGTTTGTGTTTTCAAACACGTTTATTTTTACGACCGACGAAAAAATCGCTTGAACGCATTGCGTTTTAAACTAAACGTCTTTAGAAACCGTGATTCTAGGGTGAAAAAGTGTCGATTAAACGCACCCAAAGAAGCTCTGTCTTTCTCATATAGAACCAGGAACATATATCATAAACTTTCTTCAAATGGAGGATGGTAAATGTCAACAAAATGAATAAAAACAATCAAACTAACAACATCAGTAATCCTACAGTTTAATGCTGCAAGTAGATTCATAACAAACTTCTGGAAAACCTATTGACACAGAAGGATTGACAAGATTCTATTCACATTCAAAGTTTTAAAAGTTCTTGGATGTATGAATTTTGATTGGTGAGGTAACCTTGAAATATTAGAAAGTTGTAGAATTGTTTAATGGTGAGGAAAGGGTGAAACTGTTAAGTTGATCATGGACCTACTACCGGTACTTTAAATAGTAGGTTCATGGGTTGATTGACTCCTCCTAATCCAGGGAGGTACTTGTAGTCCTGCACCAAACCATCAGTTTTTAGCCAAATGATTGGCCAATCTCCTCCAACAATATCAAACGATTCCCTAAATAGCAGGCCAACACAGACAGCTCTAAAATTCATACAAAAGGCAAAATATAAGGAGTGGTAAGCAAAACTATATCCTAGTGACACCTATTCTCAATATAGGTCTTATTAAAGGCAGACGCTGAGGTACGTTAAAGTCTTGCCTAGATTTGGAACCCTTTACAACTTGACGAAGGTGACAAAACTCTTTCAATTTGCTATGTCCATCATCCAGTCCCTATTCCTCTCATTGTGAAACGCTCTCAATACACCTGTCACACACAAATTCATGGTCTTGAGAAGAAGAAGAAAAATATTGAAATCTATTATTTACGTTTGACCTGTCTGTGTAATCCCCTTCAGAGCAGCAGCGTCTAGCCCAGATTCGGTAGAAAGGTGTGAATAAGGGGAGAGTTTCTTTCTGTTGGTTTTGGACATGTCTTGGGAGAGCGTTATTCCTACATGACATGCTCCCTCTTGACTTCTTTCAATACTGTATCGAACTGGAGACCTGTCATGTTAAAAATCTGACAGGGTTCCAAACTATTTGGAAGAAGAGCGTGGCATTATTTTATTGCACTGAAGAGGGAAAAGACCATCTAAATTGGGGACAAATATATAAACAAAGTATTAAAGTTTAAAATTGTGCGTTTACAAATGTGAATGCTACGCTATTAGTGGAGATTGATGTTTGAAAAGTGCAAGTAACTTGTCCTGCATTTGAATTTATTGATTTATTAACAAATGTATTGATTGGTCGCTTTAAAAATCAACTGGGGCTTAAGAAATGACTTTCTGTAAAATGCTTTTTTTGTATGAATTAAAAGTTGTTTTGCATTTTCCTCCCTTGAATTTTCAATTCCATTTCAACAAGAAAAAACTGTATTTGATGTTAGACTTTCAGTTAACTTCAACTTCAGTTAAACTCATATTCAGGACATGCAGATTCGGCACACAATGCACACAAAAAATCCTACAAAAGGCATGAAAAGTAATTTCAGAATTTCATTAAAAATTGAATATTGTAACTTAATCCTAGAAAGTCTTAGCAATCCTGTTTTTCCTTACAACAATCAAATTCATTTAATTTATAACTGATGTAGGCTGACTATGTAAATGGCATGCATATTCCATCTCGTTTACTTCAAAAGACAAGAGTTCATAGAGTAAAAGTTCACACCAAGTTTCAGAAAGGAGAAAGTTGTTATCATACCTTCAAACTTGACCAGGAGCACTATTTCCCAATTTCAAAAGATCAAAATCAAATTCTCCACCAAGTTTATGCCACTTTCACAAATTTGGATGGCAAATTTAACAAAACAGTGGAGGGACTTTGTATGGTGTTCACAAGAAACTTCTTTCATTGCAAATTTGACTTTCTCTCAGCATTATAATGGCCTAAGCACTACTTGCGATAACAAACATGGCAATGTCAATACAGCACAAAGCCTGGAGATCTGAGCTTACTTGCAAGACGGCTTATTGAATTCTTACTTCGAAAAGAGTCCATTTAAGAAGGAAAACAAGGCAGAAAAGGGGAAATTTAAAGGTAAAATTACACTATTTGACTAATATCAATGTATTTAATTCTGAATAACACTTTTATTGTTAATTTCCTTCAATTTTAAGCAACATTTAAAGACAGCCTGATTCTACACTAAAGTATTATGTACATGTAGGTCTACATCTTATACACACAATCATGTGAAATCTGAAAATCCGTATGCACAATTTACTGTTGACAAAACTTTTTTAAAGGGAAAATAGGCTTGTCCAAATTTAAAAGGGTAAATAAAACATGACTGAAGTAAAAGCAGTATTTAGTGAGTAGTGAATATAACAATACATTTCATGTTGTGACACATAATTAAGGTCATTTTACAGATTTCAAATTTTGGAATAAAAACTATTAATCAGCTACAGTAGTCAGCTTTTTAAAATTGTTAGAAAGCCATTTGTGATGCTCCTCTGTGAACTATACATACTGCCCTTGATGTTTTCTTAAAATTTGATTCGTCTCTTTACCTAAATATATTCTATTTTCACTATAAAGTCGAGATGAAGACTCGTGCCGACACAAGACACTTTACAAGACCATCCTTACACAACAGCACCCCGTCAGTTGTCAAGTTACACCTGAATTTTTGGAGTAGTTCTTGTTTTGAGGCGAAACAATGTATTCATGAGGGAAGTTTGGAATGGTTGGAATAAGGGTCGGAGAACCCAGGAGGTACTATGAAAATAGGCAAAGTGTTTCTGACGAGCTTTGCTCTGGTGCAGAGCTATCAGGATGGTGTTGTTATTTGTGTGACTGGGGATTGTTATGAAGCCAAACAGCGGTTACATGTTTTAAGTCAAACAGACAGACTGAGAGAAAGAGAGGATAACCGAGGTGTTTCAATGCCTGGTGATTGAAAAGAATGAACAGATATAAATTAAAATTCCATCTCCATTCTGTTTTATTTCACTTCACTCATAGAGTATCATAGTGCTTCATCCAGAGCATAACAAATATAGGCCTATATTAAACATAAAATCAGTTTATTTCAGATGAAATCATTGATCTTCCTAGCAAAGGAACTTTATTACTTATTATCTAAGAATTCCTAACAAAAGTGTAGCTCAGCCAAGACTCTTACCTACCACAATATGTTTTTATCTGCCACAGTGCATGTATCTTTACATGTACCCTATGATGTACATGTAGGCCAATATCTAAATCAAATTTGTAATCAGAAAATAAATAGAATCATCGACAACAAAAGCAATAACAAAATGAAAATAAACTCCTCTATTCCTCGAAATTCTTTGTACATTGTGGTCAGCTTTGATAAGCATCAAGGTGTTTCTACGCGAGCCACTGCTCGTGTGAGGCATCGTCCTCAGGTAGCGTGACCATTGAGAGAAGCGTGTGGCATATCACCTCACATATATTCATTCCCAGGGTCTGTCCCATCCCGCCATCCATCCATGAAAATATATTCCTGTCAATTGAGCTTCCCTAGCCAACCATGCCGTAAACAAAGCACCTTCAAAACAAACCTGAAAACTAACTGTTTGAGGTTACATACGTGCATGTAGAGGCGTATTGTGAAGAGTGCTTTGTGGGGCTCCCATTGTCTACAGTGAAGATGAGGCTTGGATAAACAACAACTGAAAGTTGCCTAGAACAGAGAACTTTCAAGTGCAAAGAGTAAACATAAACGATAAGAGAGCTAGAGTAAAGATGAGTACCGGTAGACATTATTTACTGGCTAGGTATAGTCCCTACAACATTTATGTAAACTGGTGTATTGATCAAAATGAACAAAGAAATGTACATTCTACACGAATGCGATGAGGGTTGCCTGGCAATGAAACTGTATGCAATTATTAGCCCAAGGCTAAGACAGGATGTGAATTGTAATGAACCCTGTCTATACTGCCATGCACTTTGAAATGAACACTACCAAGGGCCAAGTTTTGCAGAATATGACAGAAACATATCAATCATCCATATTTACTGAGGAGAAATAGGAAAACACATGCAACATAACAAATAAAATACAGACAAAATGTTATTGAAACATAAGAAAGATGATTTGTCTGAATATAGGCTTAGTCTAGAGGCCTAAAGGAAAAAATATCTATGAAAAAATATAAAAGCGTGGGCAACTGGGCATTGTGCAGAAATGGACGTTTCTTATTCACCAATGTTCTCCTATCATTCACCATCCGTAGACATATTATGAATCAAAGATTTATTTAGCTAGACTAGGTTTCCACACCATGGAGAGTTAAGGCAAATAAATACATGTTGGTTAATATAACCGTCATGTGAGAACTTGTTGACTAGACAGCACTAACACTGTATGCCGCACAAAACCTACGCTTGATTTGACTTTTTGAGAGAGATATCAAGTGAAAAATCTCCATTTCTCCTCATCTTATCCCAAGCTCTTTGTCTCCCTTCTCTCCTTACATGCCTCACAACACTTTCATCCATCTTATTTTTCTGTGTCAAAGGTACTCTTTTCTGTTTAACAGTTTGACATGATCTAAAAGGGTATTATATTGTTGAGGTAGGTAATATTGATTTTTTTTTTTTATATAATTCATTCAGAGTTTTTTCATCAATACATTAATTAAGATGATTGTTTAGTAAAAAATAATTGTTTGATGTTCAACACTGTAAGAACAAATAATTCTATTTGGATACCTCATTAATAATAAAAAAAAATACTCTAAAAACATACACTATAGATATCATACATGTATGACTAGAAGAGAAATTTTAGTTTTCCACACAAATGTGAATATGTCACCATCAAAATAATCTTCCTTCCCATACTTTTGAACCAATCTTTCAAATTGCCATTTCACAATTTCATTTTGTTATTAGCTTCATAATAGCTTTATCATGTAAAATAACATAACAATATTGCTGATCACTTGATGCAGTTTAACCATTGAAGCAAGTCAAATACAACTCAGCACATTCCGAAGCAAGCAATAGTAAAGCTATTGATGCAGATGACAAACAAATCTCAATGGGACATAGACTTTGCCTTGCACAGATTTCATTTGTCACTGTGACCAATACTGATTATAACAGCGTTGATATACTGATAAGAACTATTCAAACAAGTTCAGTCTCCTAATGTAAGCTGAGCTATTAATATACCAACAACAGAATGATCTTTAGGCCATTTTGATTTCAACAGCTTTAAAGAAAGATGTGCTTCATTTCTTTTCCCTAGACTAAATGTATCATGAACCGAATTCAAGTCTTCTGGTTACAATTTGTTAAATATGAAGACTATTTTGGACTGAAGAAAAACTATGGTATGGATATTACACATATCCCTCACAATCCCCATGCTGTATTGTTCTCTCTTAAGAATTCCTATATTTCACTTACAGAAATTACATAGTCTCACCATAAAAATTGAGAGAAAATCAAATAGAAATGCAACAAGTGAAGGCGCCCACTTATAGAATCAATCATTGCAATTACTTATGGCTATAATCACTAACATCCCAATAATTGCGTGGACAGATATTGAATTATGTTTGATTGCTGGGGTCAGAACAAAGAAACACACAGCCCGACGACAGATCACGGCTTTCAAGGTCATGCGATCCCATGGCTAATTACTTGTCCACTATATGCCAATTAAGAGACACATCATGTTCAATTATTCCAGCCTGTGAAATATTTTCTCTCACGCAGCTTAGCTGACAAAAATCCACTTGGCTGATTAAAAGAATTATGGATTAAATTTAATTAAGAATGAGTATATTTTGAGTACAGATAATATGCTGTACATAAGATCACGTTTACAGCTCTCATCACTCAATAAGATAGCATGGGGTCACTTACAGTACAGTATTTTTGTTATTTTTTCTGCAAAATTTCTATTTGGGGTAAGCAGAACAGATGTTACAGATGTAAATTAAAATGTAAGACCTTCCTTTTCCTTTGAAAATCAAATCAGTCCAGCTGAAGCTCAAAAAGGGCCAACAAATTAAAGAGTGCAAATCAATTAATATGACACATTTGAATGAAACAGCTTTTACCACACAGAATATATTGCTGCTATTTTTGCTCGAAATAAATTCCTCTCATTTGTCATTTAGTTTGATAGACATACAAAACAGAAATAAAATGATAATAATAACGATAATAATAATAATAATATATTTTTTTTAATTCATAAAAACACTAATAGAAGTTAATAAAGGTAGCGTATTCCTTTTGCAGCCAACATCAAATTCTGTAGAACTTTGCAGGAATTATGAATATGTCATGAATGTTTAGATATATGTCCTATCTGTGAAGTTTAAACGTTAGAAGTGTCCTAGTATTCAAATTATGCAAGGAAACCTGTTTACTTTCTAAACTTCACTGTCAGATACTATTCAGATACTATTGAGTGACTGACTGGCTTCTTTTTTCTTTGGTAATAACATACATAAAATGAGATGTAAAGGGTACATGAGCATATGTCTACATCAATAACCCACTACTTGTAATGGCCAAAATTAAATTAATTGAATCTTTGCGATGAAATCCCTATTTAGTATTTTTGTTAACGAGAGGATAATTTGGCCTTGAGCATAGACTCAGCCTGATATGCTATTCCAATGGTTCACTGGATATGAATAACTCATTATTATCAGAGTTGAAATCATCAAAAAGCAGAATACTTAAATAAATATTGACAATTTCATGCTCTATTTTGAAAGCATTGTTTAATCAATTTTCTGCTCTAATAAATGCATTTTCAAACTACAGAAACATATCGTTTGTTCAGAGCGGGAAGGGTGTTAACTCTGTGTAGTACATCTGAATGATTTAATGCTCTCCTGCTCCAAACCGACAATTCTAGGCATACCTCATATTGATGTTGAGTTGTAAGGGGTCTGCAAGTGATCTGTACAACCACCAAAATGTGGCATATTTTCTGACCTTTAAACAGTACGGTGTCTGTTCAACTTACCTGTAGAGAAAGATAAAAGTGAAAGAAAATCATTGTTAGAATGTTAAATTTCAGGGTACAACTTATCGGCATGATTGTATTGTAATCAACAAATTACAAATCACAGCTCCATGTAGCTTCTGTTTCAATTCTACATGAGCTGCACAAGACACTACATACACATGTAACCCTATACAAATCCACACCTAAAACTAACCCTAACCCTCACCCCAACTCTAAAACCAACCCTAACCTATAACCCTATATCAATGATGAAATAAAGCCTTGGGCTAACATCGCCAGAGCAAATGTCGGACCATATGTTTCAACATGGTGGCAGCGGTGGGATCGACACATAGCATATTGAGTGAGATAGTTGTGACATGTGCATGTACGCATATGCAACTGCGGCCATAGCTGAACTTATGGACCTCCAAATAAATCCCTCCCATACATGTACAAGATTCTCCATACAAGGAACTATTTGAAGCTCCATGAAATAAACTCCTAATGAGAAGAGGCTTCTGCTGTTGTGACTATAATTTACTTAAATACCTATGGATATACAGTTCTACACCTACAGTATGCTAACGAGTGATTGGTTAATGTGTCAATCTTTTAGTACAGGTAGTTCCAACCATGCAAGTTGTGCTTTTCATTCGAATGTGATTTCATTTTCAGAAAGTTTTGTTAATCTATTTATGTTTTCATGGTTCAAAGTTCAAACAAAGTACATGTAATTAATAAGACAGACAATTCAAAATTACAAGCATATTTTTCAAAATATGCTTAATGCTATTTAGAGAGCTCATGATTGACTTTAACTGCTGAAATCATCAAGAAAACTTTTACATCTTCTGATGAGAGCAAGAGAGATGTTGCCTCAATGTTAAGTGTTAATTTGCATGTAATGCTCTTCTGGCGCCCAATAGACAAAATTTGAAGTTGATTCAGCCAACTTCACAAATATACATGTAGTCTTGAAAAGTACTTGTTAATGCGAATTGCAAACAGGAAATGTTTCAGATTTACTACTGTAAATGTAAGCAAATTTGTGCGTCATACTTATGAAATGTGCATAACATTTTGAGCAAATAGAATAACAATGATGTCAAAAATATATCTGTTAGACGGATGGAAGAACATATCAAAATTGACTAGCGAATTTTATTCATTTAACTTCCTTATTTCTGTATTGCATTAGACATGCTTGTGTAATAGAATTGTTATCAATATGACATGTATTCTACCAATAGGACCAAGCACTCAAAATGAAGAAAGAAGGCTAAGCATTACAACAAAATCTTTAAAATGTATTAATCAAATGGTTACCCATTTCTCTATTGCACAAATTTAATAGCACACAGATTCGAAGAAGAGCCAAATCAGTGTTTGGTGTGATAACATAATAAACTACATGCGTACGGCCAAATGAGAACATTTGTGTTATTCCTCCTGAAAAGCTTTGATAGAGATATGAAGACTCAAGTTTAAGAGAAGGTTGAGTTCTGGGAAGAGATGAAAAATAATTTGTGAGCGTTACCATTGTACTATGCAAGTGTGGAAGAACTTCAGATAAAAATTGTTCCCTGAAAAGCATGGCTCTTCAAATGCCTTAAAGGTACTATATCCCTATTGCAGCCAACCTCAAATTCTGTAGAACTTTGCAGGAATTATGAATATGTCATGTATGTCCTATCTGTGAAATTTAAACGTAAGCAGTGTCCTAATATTTAAATTATGCAAGGAAACCCATTTACTTGCTAGACTTCACTGTCAGACACTATTGAGTGACTGACTGGCTTTTTTTTCTTCTTTGGTAATAACATACATACATAAAATGAGCTGTAAAGGGTACATGAGCATTTGTCTACATCAATAACCCACTTCTTGTGATGGCCAAAAATTAAACTGATTGAATCTTTGCGCAGCATAAAACGTTTGACCGTTCGGTACAATGGTCTGAAAATCAAGACTATTACTTATTGGCTCTATACACTATGAACATGACTGACAAAGAAAGCGGACAAAATATACAGTTCCTCAGGTGGACAAAGGAACATCCCTTCACTGCTATTATGTAAACATGTGTAGAACAGGTGTCACATGCATATTCACCTTTTTACATAATAGCAGTGAAGGGATGTTCCTTTGTCTACTTGAGGAACTGTATATTTTGTCCGCTTTCTTTGTCGGTCATGTTCATAGTGATAGCTCCTAAGTCGATTTGACAACTAATAGTCATTATTTTCCCACTTCAAGACATTTTCAAGCCCCACCTTTTTTAGGGAGGTTCTAAATTAGTATTATCTTTCAAATGCCATTGGAATTTAACCTTTTAATTTTTTGGCCTGCAAATGGGACATACATGTAGTACCTTTAATATTCTAAATATGGCATGTTACATCATAAAAATCAGGACAGATATTTATGCCACATGTTCGTGTAGTCACATACATTTTTCTGTGTACAGGGCTTCTAACTCTACCAAGACTGGGCCAAATATCTTATAATTTTGACGATTCCAAAACCTTGCAGTCCACACCAATACTTAATATGCTAGATGATCAACCTTTCTGATCGCTTCCCGAATGTTTCTTTCACAATGCGATCTCATGACCAGAACTCAACTTTATCTTTAAGTCTATTTAGAAACAATTTGCATTACATACAATAGTATTGGATTAATGTTTGGCTATGGTTTATGGTTTATAAGTGAAGCGTGAAGTCGTCGTCCCCAGGGACTGCCTAATGAAATGACATGAGAAGCTTGCGTTCCTCATTATCTTCCAATTATAGCAGGCATTAGCCTTCGTTAGTGGGGGTATCATTACACGCGACTTCACAATCCAAGCTATCAGTCTGCTTTGTGAGGAGGAGTAAATGAGCGTGGGAACAAATCCTTTGAATAATATGAGAGACCAAATCTTTTTCTTCAAGCTGTAGGTCCATGGATGAATGCACTGTTGTATTCAACCATTTCATTCATAACATTGAGCTGGATTTGCATATAAAGGGCATAGCAGATTAAAGTGCTTTTAATTTCCAAAGCCTCAGTTGAGGCTTGTTGTCTTGTTGACTTCCCATACATTGTAGACTATTTCAAACAATGCATTCTTTTATTTCTTGCTTTTTGTTTAATCTCTTGCTTCACCATGTTACACTCTGTGTGTCTGTCTATTTTCTCCTTACAATATATACATGTATAATTTACATTTTATTTCTTCTTCCCCCCCCCCCCCCTCCCCTTCTCTCTTTCTTTCTTTCTTTCTTTCTTTCTTTCTTTCTTTCTTTCTTTCTTTCTTTCTTTCTTTCTTTCTTTCTTTCTTTCTTTCTCCCTCCCTCTCATTCTCTCTCTTTCTCTCTCTATTTTTCCAATCAATTATTTTTGTCTACATACATTCATAGATATAGACCTAAGCTGACTTTCATCTTTTCTCAGCCATTCTATCTTTCCACCACAAAAAAATTGACTTCAAAGCGGCTCTTGTCAAGTTTTCTCTTCTAAAAGGTGATATTTTTATATTTCTAATTGACTTTAGCTCTTTAAAATATCCCAAGCTTTTTGGTGCTTCCAAAAGCTAAATCTGTGTATAGACCTAAATGTAGTTAGTGGCCCTAAGTATTTTCTTAGTGATGCATTTTATTTGATTTTCAAGCAAACTTCCCACCTATTACACCTAGATCAGCTTACCAGAACTGGGCTACAAATTGTGATGTTCTATATTCCAGGTTCATCCATTCATTGAAATCCCATATCCTAAGACTATATACCATTCAGACTCCTTTCCCATACATGTAAACCAATACAAGACGTAAAAACCAATCTTGTGAATAAATAGCCAACGCATGCGGAAGAAAGAGGGCAAACCAGCAATGAACTTCCTTTCCTTTTCCCTTTAATTCTTCACCTGCAACTCTTTCACGTTTTCAACTTTTCTCACACATGTATTCATCTCTCTCCACCGAGGTAAACTCTCTCCTTTCCTATTCAGAGATGGATGTCCACCATCACCGTGGCGCGAAAAAGTGCTCCGTTGCTAAGCAATTTGTGGGTTTTCTTACACATTTCCCACCGATTTGATTTAAAGAGCTATTGAAATTCACATTATAGTACTATCCTATTCATGCCCTGTTCCCATACATGTAAGTTTATACCCACCTGGGAAACTGATATCTCACAAAGAAAGAGAAACTTGGAAAAGCCCTTCTTTTCTATCTTTATCCTTTCCACTATTCAACGCAACTAGTCTCGCGAAGGAGTCTTGTAGATCAGACAACTGAAATGATCACCACTCATTTCTAGTGGCTACGACCTTATCTGTTCATCGATGATCAGATCCTCATAACTCTATCAACATCATACTGTAGTTAGATAGCAAGTTAGCAACACTTGCTGAACCATAAAACAAATGTTTTTGTGTACTTTACTTAATAAATTTGTTTTTGTTTTGTAAATATCGCCTGTTTAATAGTTTAAATACATTGTAGCTACACTTTGTCATTTGTTGACAAACAAAGTTAGCTAGGGGCAAACATTTTAGGATAACACTTCCTTGTTTATTATTCTGTTTAATTTACTGCCATTAAACTAATCATGTACATGTACCACCTTGATAGCATCTACTAAGGCCAAATAAAAAAAAAAACATGTTTAGCGTCCTGTTTTTTCGAAAAATAGGAAGGAGGGGGCCCTTTTTATTTTTTATTTCAAAATGGCCGCTCAAAATGGCCGCTCGGTACATTTTCCCTGACAGTCGGGGCTATTTTTTTTCAAGATGGCCGCCGACAATTTTTTTTTTTTTCAAATCAGAAATAGAGCCATTTTAGCAGTGTTTTTCATGTTTTTTTTTCTTCAAAAATAACAAATAAAAAAAAATAGGAGGCGGCCCCCAAAAAGGAAGCGGGCGGGGACGCTAAACATGTATATTTTTTTTAATGGCCTAACCCTTTAGCCTTAACGTAAATATCAAACTAGAAGGCTAGGTTTTGCAAGACTATATATACACCTTTAAAAGTAAAACACTGACTGGAGAGTAGTACAAAAGCCCCCCTCCCAGTTTCTCACGGTCCCCTCATTCATTCCCAATTTAACCCTTCAGCTGCCCAGTGACCTTTTTCACGGTTTCCTCCGGGGCATCTGCAGGTAGGAACCAAGATTTGTGTGGATTGAAGAGGGGTAAGGTGGGGTAAGGTGGGGTAAGGTGAGGTAAGGTGGGGTAAGGTGGGGTAAGAAGGGGGTAAGATGGGATAAGAATGGGGTAAAAAGGGGGTATGAAGGGGGTATGAAGGGGATAGGATGGGGGTAAGGGTGAAGGTAAGCACGGGTGCTATACAACAAGGAAAGCTTGGAGCTGGAAAGTCCCAAAATGGTCAAAATTATAATTGTAAATATGTCTGGTCTAATTGTAATAATACCCAATGAATGCAACAACTCACAATAATTGTTACAGGGAAATCCAACCCTTGTAATAATTTCATTGAAAACTTTTAGCGGATTAATAATGTTTTCTTTTTATTATTCTGTCATCAGGCCTTAAATTAATTGACGGCCATCGACGGCCAGGCCGTCGATGCCCCTATGACTGGCCGTGGTGCCCTCCCAAAAAAAGATAAATTCACGGCCAAAAAGGCCGTGCCCTTTTTTTCAAACTGGCCGACGTGCCTTTTTTTTCAACTGGACGTGCCCTTTTTTTGAAATTTGCGCTCATAAAACCACCAATTGCGCCCATAATCATCTAAAACTAGACGGCCAGGCGCGAGAGTTTTCCGTGAAAATGCGCCCATAAATTATTAGAACAGTAAAAATACACGAATCACGAACAGTTTGCCGCCCACGAGCTCTCTTCTAGCTTCGTATTTAGTGCTTTAATAAGGCGCAAGTGCCGTGAAAATGCGCCCTTTGTTATTATATAGGCAATGCGCTAGCGCACGTACGTACGTACGATCATGCGATCGCTTGATATAGATCTAAGCATGCTGTTGACGCACGCACGTACACGTACAAATTGAAGGCCAGGATCAAGAAAACAAATCGTCAAATGGAGAAATAAACAAGCATTCAAATATTCATTAGAGATCTGTCGAGGTTTGTTTGTAGGTCTAGTTTATTATTTTATCTCAAATAGAATTTAGAATTATCTTATTAATAAGTTAAGAACACCTACGATGTTCTCGATCGTAGTTACTCTCATTTTGCCACCAGCCGACCTAGCTTCAAAAAGCTACCCCGCCAGCTTCCCAAGACGAACGTTTCGAGTCCCGGTAAAATTAAGCGCTGCGAATCTCCGAGGGTGCATCGGTTTCGCTGGCAAACTTCCAGCCCGACAGCTTCCCACCAAAAGTGGCGAGAGTGTGTGTGCGAGGCACGATTTTGGTTTCGTGAACGCACGTTACGCAACTGAGCTGAGCGTGTCACTTTCAGCTGTCGAATGTCTAAGGACATTTTTACATCTTATTTCATTAGTTAGGCCTATCTAAGTTAGACCTTTCTATACAACAGTTAAAAAGATAATTTCTTCAAATTTGCTCCTACTACCGAGAGTGTGGCGGAAGGTTTGTGTGTGAGGTGCGATTTCGATTTGGGATACCCGGCCCGGTAAACTTGCCAAGTCCTTCTGACTTTCGATGTTTGTGAAATTGACAATTTATTTATTCATTTGCTCATCAATATTTTTAGTTACTTTAAAATACTGTTTAATGTGCAAGTTTGATGTTCTTAATCAATCTTTCCTGTTTATATTGTTAAGATTAAAAAGTTATTAAATTGATCGTTCTATTCACATTATGAAATTAACATTGTATTGTAGACTCTCTTTGAACTTATGATTAGATAAGGGGCCTATCTGTTTTGGGAAAATTGCCCCTTGCTCTGGTAAATTCCCGTGGGCAAGGGGCTACTTAAAAAAAAAATTGCCCCTTGCTCCTGGCTGCTAAATCTAAGGCTTGCGGGCAGCCGCCTTGTTTGTATATGTACCGTAGACCTCTATACATTCTGTGAAGAAGCTGGTGCTAAAAGTCATGGGAATTGATCCCGCACAAGTTTCGTAAAATACACATGACATCTAACAAAAATAGAATCAATTTTTTTGGCCTCATACTCGATGCCCTTTTTGTAAAATATTTTGGCCTCGATGCCCTTTTTGTGAAAATATTTTGGCCTTGGTGCCCTTAAAAATATGAGGTACTCAAGGCCAAACTGGCCTTGCCCTAAAAATGACGAAATTTAAGGCCTGTGTCATGATAAAGGTTATGATTGATGCTAGACTAGTAAACAGCTCAATGTCATAACAATATTGAATACAGGGAAAACACAATATATAGAGGGAATCATTTCTATCTTGATCGTACTGCCTGTTTGCTCTCTGGATGCAAGAAGCTAGCTTTATGGAGGTCAGTGCTGAGCACCATTATATAAATCCTACAACAGGTGAAAAGCTTTAAGTATAGCTTTAATACCTGCTCGATTTATATCTAATAACAATCATACTTCTTCCACGTCTTCATGGCATACTTGTCTTTTTCTGGCAGTAACTGGGGAAGAAATGCAATTATATGAATCCACGAGCAGGTGAAGATCAAAAGGGATGACTTCATCATCTATCCATCATCCTTAAAGAGATCATCTTCAAAGAGCCTCAAAAGGCCGGTCTTTATCAGCTCGAGATTGCCAAATAACCCGCTATATTAACTATCCCGATCGCAATTATCAAGCTAATTTGCGTCTTCATCAGCCCGCAGTTGCAATTAGCGGGATATTAGGTCGAGAAAAGATATCTTGGGCTAGTTTGCAAAATATCCCGCTATTTGTCCGGTGTGTCTTCAACAGGCCGAAGCCTTGCACTAATCGCGAACGCTAATGAAGACGGGTTTTGTAACTTCGGGCTTATTTCCCAAATCAGATATAGCGAGCTAGTTTCAATCTCGAGCTGATGAAGACATACCTAAAGATGCCATAAACAGATGAAGAGGTAGGCTTGCTTATACATCCATTAGTAGAGAATTTGAAAGAAACTCAATACCTTAAAACTGAATTGTAATCTATGCCTAACATTCGTTTTTGAGTGGGCAAATTTGCAATGATTAACAGGATGTTTAATCCATATTAAATAACGTAATGTGCATGAATAAACTGGTGTTATTTGAAGCTTGTATTCCAACACTCATTATATTTGCTCTCTGTACAAATATATGGCAGGTGTCATTTTCACCTGACACATGTTTCCATTTGCATAACCCTAAGTTATCTCTAATAGTAGAGGCTGTTGAGTCCAGGAAAAATGTGAAAATGCCATAGTTCGTTGCAGTTCGTGCCTACATCCAATTCTTAGAATATAGTCAACTTCATTAGGACTCGTCAGGTACTAAATAAAATGTAGGCCAAACTGTTATGAATGAAAATTGGGATTTCCATAAAGAACAAATTCTGATTCGATCCATCTTCAATTTCCACTTAACCCAAAACAATGTGAAATATCAAACTTGGAAACTTTGGAAGAAAAAACAACTTTATCTAATTCTACCGGATAGTGATACTGAGATATATTTATGTGAAGGAAATTGAACCGTGATATTCGAGACCTATAGTCCTCTTTTTTTATTTAAAAAGAGCAACTTCCAATCGTATTTGGAGCTTTTGATGAAAGACTTCTCTTGAAATTGTTCATTTGAATCCTGTAAAGCATCGTGATTGAGTGCCCTCTCTGATGACACACTCATGAATTGGGTTTAAATTGGTTTCAGGCCTTGCAGGTATCCACCAATAATCATATTATTGGTTGAGGTTCTGTTAGGTCTTTATTTGGAACATCCGAAGTTGATCAGAGTTCTCTGCAGAACTGTAGATATCAAATGGCAACCTTGATTAAATAGAACATGGACCTACTTCTGAGTAAGCCTACAAGATGGAAAGCCCCAGTCAAAATGTGTCATCTTTCACTTCAAACATACCTCAATCATTTCCAAGGAAGACAAAAATAGAGAAGACATCCTAGCCTCATTAATTACAACTTTAGTTGGAAATGATTTCTACCAAGGACCTTATGTGGCATACGATTGATTTTGTTACTTCGAAGCGTAGAAGGGCAAGTGATCAAGCCCTATTTATTGATGTCAGTGAGTAAACTATCCATCTATCTCCAAAAGCATAAAAATAGGAGAGGACATACGCTGTGTTAGAACAAGGAGTTATGAGGCTGAAGCCCTGGGGATGGGGAAGACAATTCAGACAAAGAGAAGAGATCAGAGATGGGAAGGAAAGCCTTAAGAAGGATAGATTGGTAAAAACAAAGACAGTTCGTGAGGGGAAGAGAAGAGGGAAGAGATAGAGAGAGGATTGGAGGTGTGATATCCTGCATGTTTGGCATTCCTGTACGAAGGTAAGACCTCTAGGAAGTACAACTTCCACTGTCTTCCTGGTAAGACAAAGGCAGGTTCAAGTGTGAGGTTATAGGAGGAACGATTAGGGATACTCCCTGAGAGACGCCGGATAAATGCAGCGAGTCATCCTTCGGTCAACTAGCATACCATCTGGACCCCTCACTGGCTCATCCCCACTGCTCACCAAGCTACGCAACGGCACAGTCAACCTGCGCGAGGCTTTGTAGGGACTGTGTACACAACTGATCGATCTGCACCACACAATAACCAGTACAGGTTGCAAAGGTTTGCTCGTGAGAACAGCCTTGTCTCTAAAGTGCAATGGAGTGCATTTTTTCATTATAAAAGACCATGTACAACAGGAATTAAATATGGACTGGTGATGATACGATTGAGTGATCTAATAGAACAATTATACTGGCAATAACTGCTTGTGATGAAAGGGGAATTCTTACGATTGAAACCACAAAGATGTGGGTTCATTTAACCTCTTGTTTAGTCTCCAGTGGCAAAGATCACCAAATCAAAAACTTCCATCAACTTCTGCTCCAAAAAGTTGAAGGCCAAATTTATACAAAATGATCTTATTGTGGTGGTTTCAAGAGAACACCTGGATAGGATATGAGATCTGAAAATGTATACAAAAATAGGGAAATTACTTTGATTAAAGAATATTTCTACATCATGATCATAAAAGACATTAGACACAGTCCAGATAGACAGGCTAATACGGGTAATCCCCCCCCCCCCCCCCCCCTCCAACAACAACACAAAATACTTTTTATTGGGAACATCAACTTTCCGCATGATCATCATAAATTCCTAAAAGGTGAGAACACCTGGGCGGGACATGTGATCTGAAAATGTACAAAAACAGGGAATTTACCTCTGATAAATAAAAATATTTCTACATCATGATGATAAAGGACATTAGACACAGTCCAGATAGATAAGCTTATGCCTGGGTAATTCTCCTCCAAACATTCCCTTTTAATAGAAACATCAAATTTCCGCATGATCATCATAAATGCCTTAACTGCTTAATTCAATCAAATAAGTTCTGACATTTATCAATCTCCTTTATTAAAAATTGCAAGGTTATTTCTTCCAACCACAAATGTATTTCCCATCAAGAAAATGAAAAATGCATGTCACCACAAAAAAATGAATAGGCTGAAAGCTTAAGGATAATATAAATTCAAGCGGGGTATACGGCATACAGCGACTCCAGAATATTCAGATCACAAATACCTGTGAAAGTAATCCGCTCTTTTGATCGATGAGAGAAGTACCAGAGGATGGCATACCAGAAAGATGAAAGGTGAGGATAGCATCCATTATTTATGAGATTGTGGTAAAGCATTCACTGTATTATTTCCTACAAGTTTTTTCCCAGATCCTTGATATGAAAGTAATAAATAATATTAACAGAGGCATATAAATCTCTTTATGGTACTTCACTTCTTGAAAAAAAATCCCAATCAGGAACCAATTTGAATTCTCTTAAAAAAAATATTTTTGTATTACTTTGCTGCCCTGATAAAGACAGAGATTTCTTCACCTGGGTTGGGTGTGCCAATTTTAGATTAATGTCTTGCCAAGGGCATTAGTTACATGGTATGGTAGGGGTTTGAACCCTATACCTTGTGATCCACAGTTCTGTTAGGCTGTATCTTACTGTCTACTAGAGCAAGGAAACTCCACTATGAACTAATATTCCTCTTCATGTATTCATCACCATCTGAAGCATTCGCTTTGGAGACTTGTGGTTGAATTCCCTCTCAAGCTAATGGTATGGACGGTGGATGTGGTATAGAAGGTGATGGATTAATGTGAATATGATAGCTCATTAATTCATCAAGCACCATCATGGGGATGGTACTTCAGAACATGGCACTTTGGATGATCTTTGATGGTAGTCTTTGTGAACAGGCTTGATCCAATATGGTTTATAAAGTATTTTAGTTGCTCTGGCTTTCTCAAATATATCACACTTTTTCAGAAACGTCCTAATCCTACTACTGGTATATTTTGTTAAAGATATAGTGTTAGGCACTAGGGATATAGTTGCACTCGAGTTTTAGGTTAGGTTTAGTGTGTTGTTCAGGATTCAAGTTCAGAATTCAGGTAGTGTATGATGTTGAAACTTGCGCAATTTTTGCTGTAGAACACTTCTTACAACCAATCTCTGTACAATTACTATTCCTTTGTAGCATTCGTGTAAATGTCAAAAGAGCTTACATGTACATGTACATTGCATGCAGAAGTTTGAAAGGTGAAGACAAGATAAGTACTTTCTGTACTTTCTGCACTCTAACTTAGATTGCTAATGGTGACACAATAACAGTCTGTAGATTGAGACTAGCCAGCCAGCCCTCATTAATGAATAATGATCATTTAAATGTCAGGCCTAAAGGCACGTGGCTGGCGTGAAGAGAAGCATCTTCCCTTTGCGACCGACATGTCGACTCACGTCCACGATCCACTCATAACTCCCCAAGTTCACAATGAGTAACAACCCAAAATAAGTTGATTGCCATGATGACATTGCTTCGTGATTACTCATAAATAAATAGACGAAGTGGTATTGCCCCCTCAGTCTGCCCTTACCAGTTGGCCTTCAATGTGAATTTGTAGAACAAAAGCAGAGGTTGTGGTAAGGTCAGGGAATTAACAATCAGAAAATGATATCATGAATCATTATCACTTTCTGTATATAAAGCTGACAAATCTGGCCCAATAATGCATTACATGTATCTTAGGTTCTATTATAATTTTGGTTTACAAAAAAATATTTCATTTCCGTGTCTTCAACTAATTGATGTATTCATTGTGAAGGAATATTGACATGGAATTGTGAACCAGAATTGTTTGTGTGTGCTGAATTTAAACAATGAACCAATGTGTGAATCCCGGCTTGCAAGTACTCTTGAACATTCTTTGTTTTTAAACTAAAAAACCTAGTGGTACAGGAGGTACAGCTCTTCATAACAATTAATATGATGCATGGTTTAATTGTCCTCATATTCAACAAAATACAAATGATTGATAGCAGCCTACTTTCAAAAAATTAAGAAAACAGACCGGACATTTCAAATAGATGCATATCATGATTGTCAATGGCAAAAATATTTCAATACATCACATTCCTTGAATTGGCAACAGTGTTGCTGGACTTTGAAAGAATTCCTAAGTCAGTGGTGTTTATTAAAAACAGTGTTTACAGTGACCTCGATTACAACCCTAACAGGTCGTATCAATCTGCCTTGTAAACAGCACCCATGAACTTCAGGTTTGCTAAAGTGGTCCCCAGATATTTTATGAAAACACATAAAATCTTGTCCTTTCGCCCCCAATTTGGCTCCTTAAAATAAAAGAAGTTGACACCGCAGATAAGTGTACACGTAGGTGGCTGATACTTTGTCTTGTTTCAATGTTCTTTCTTCTTCTTCTTTGTTAATAATACACATACAGTGTATAGTCATTTGTTGAGACTTGAGAGCAAAGAGGGCATTCACTCTGTGTTTTAAAGAGAAGGTTGAGTTCTGGGAAGAGGTGAAAAATAATTTGTGAGCGTTATCATTCTTATTATGCAAGTGTGGAAGAACATCAGATAAGACATGTTCCCTGAAAAGCATGGCTCTTCAAATGCCTTTATATTCTAAATATGTCATGTAACTCGTAAAACTCGGGGGGTAGGTTTTTTACGCCACGTGTTCGTGTAGTCCCATATACATCTTTCTGTGTACAGTGTTTGTAACTTTACCAAGACTTGGCCAAATTTCTTATCATTTTGATGATTCCAGAACCTTGCAATACACACAAATTCTTATATGCTAGATGATCAAACCTTTTCTGGTCGATTTCACACCGTCTCTTTCACAATGCAATCGCATGACCAGAACTCAACTTCATCTTTAAAGCACAGGAGCTATTACCCTTCTGGTTCTCACTAGACAAAGTCCTGCTACAATTAATATTTATTCTAAAAAACATGTTAAACCTCAATTGTTTGTTCAAAGGTGAATTAAAATGGTTCTAGCAACCAAAAGAGAGAGAGAGATTCAAAGTGATTTATCTTTCACAATTTTTTTTTTTAGTGGAGACCCCATGACACAATAGACAGCAATGTTTTATATGTTTTTGATAATTTCTTGTCTATATTTTGCTTCCTCATCTGAAAGAAGAAGATTATGAAGCATGTACACCATGTACATGTACTAGATGGCATTACAAATATTTGTTTTAATTATTTTTTTGTCTGTTATAGTTTGATAGTAGCATTGAGTTGTCCGCAATCCATGTGGATATTTATCTTCTAGCCATTCATATGCTGGCTGGCAATGAAATAGCTTGAATGGAGTCCAAACTTTATTTCGATAAATTCAGGATATCAAACATTTCCTGAATTCGGGTGCTACCGAGGGCGTCCACTAATAGACATGTCTGCATGAGTGAGTGGGCTGTTTGGTTTGGTCTGGTCTGCATGGTGAGCTCTTAATCTATGTCAGGGCTTGTTAGCTGACAAAGAGATGTTATTTTACACATTGAAACATTCTTGTACATGTAAATACTTTCTACACAATGTACATTTTCGTAAATATGTAGAAGTAGGATGACTATTTTTGAAGGGCTGATTTGAAGCTAAACTGAACCAGTGTATAATTTTTCACTGAGTATAGTTGACACAAACTTGAGACTGCTGTTTTCAAAGAGATTATAAATCTGTTATGTTTCCATGTACAAGTACTAGAAGTTGAGAGAACTTTTTATAGTTTACTATCCAAAAATAAAAAATGCAGCTCAGTAACCTTCTTTCTCCTGTCTCTTTCTTGGTTGTCTGAAGGGTTAATGAATACAACAAAACTATTTAAGAATGCTTTTCACATTCTATAGTCTCTTAACTTGACCTTTTGATATTCTTTTTAAATTTCTCTTCTCTTTCAAGTTTTCTTGTTCCAGTCTCCATAGAAATGAGAAAAAATACTTATTACAAGCACAGCAGGGTGAGTCTGAGCAGGATATTATCAATGTATAGGACACAGGCAAGTTAAGAGGCGTTGAACTATGTTCTCAATAATAATGATAACATAGTCTGGTCTTACATGCACATACAGTAGTAAATAATAATATTTTACAATTCTGAGTGCTTTAATTATATAAATTCCCCTTTCATTCAAGATTTTTATTTGGAGGGGATATCAAAAAACCTGTAGGCCACCAATTACCGGTATGTGAACGATTGTTGGATCCCGTTAATAATAGAATGTACATGTCTTCAAATAATATGAGCCCTAAATTCTATAGGTCTATAGTTTTATTTTCCTTAAAACATTTCAACTCGATAATACATGAAATGTGCTTCTTGTTGGCCTTAATTTTCCATAACAGCTCGCAACATACATTTAATTTATTTGTTATGCAGCAGTTGAACATGTTGGTGCATCCTAGTTACTGGTAGAAATACAGAGGAAGCTAGCAGGAAAAAACAGGAAGAAATTAGCATAAAGTGTGAGGTTCCATGGAGCTTGAAATGTATGCTCTAAAATCACAGAGGAAAGACATTTAATCATGTTTTGTCACCTTCCCAAACCTCAAAACCTCACAGCGAAATATTGACATACGATTATGAAGTACCATCAACAAACTGTTCGTACTGGTGATAAAACACCGTCCACTTTATTATCTCTCCCTCTCCCTCTCTCTCTCTCTCTCCCTTTCTGTCTCTCTCTCTCTCTCTCTCTCTCTGTCCCTCTCTCTCTCTCTCTCTTCTTCTTTCTCTCTCTCTCTCTCTCTCTTTCTCTTTCTCTTTCACGCTATCCTGTATCTTTCTCTAAACATACTCATTTCAATTTTGTATTTATTTCCATTGTAAAAAACACAAATGTATACATAAATACAGACAGATCTACCTGTATGCATGGACATAAGGTGAAATAAATTATATTCATACACTGTGCAAACCAAAAAAGAAAAAAGGAAAATCTGTACATTAGAAAGCCAGTTTGAGCAAATGGCAAGTTGAAATATGAATAAACTAGAGATAATTGCACTACATGTAGTGCATACAGGGTTGTACATGCACTTTCGCTGGTCACAATTATCTCTATGGCCATAATTAAGGGCCAAAAATGAGAAACTTTTTCAGTAGACATGATGGAATGATTATCTATTTATCTGACCTCTCTGAACTGTACAGATTGTCCATTCTGTAGTTGAGTCATTGCCCAAACAGGTCACGGACAGAAGATGAAATTTAGGGAAATAGGACGTGACTTTGTCCAGAATGGTGGTTTTCGTTAAAAAGGTACCCTGTGGACTACAGGATGCTCAGAACTTGAGTCAGAAGGAAAAGACAATAAATGTATATTTTAGAGGGATGAGAGAGTGCATGCAGACCTTGATTATCAATGGATAACCCTAACTGGATTATCAACAATAATAAGAAATAATCACAATTTCTCAGCCCAAGCTTAAGAAATAAGAAATTGCGAAGAATAATGAATGAGTGAACTCCAGAATCAAAGTAAAATTTTGACTACATGTAGGTAAATTTTGTTTATCTTAGAGATCAATTTAAAAGGAATCAATGAAATTGGATAAACATATCATTATCTAATTTGCAATTGATTGATGGTAGTTTGTAGTTGATAATACTGTATAGGAAATTAATGACCAAATATCTTGGACTTGCCCACTAGGTAGATAAGAAGAGGAAAAGGGTTGGACGACATACATGTATTGAGAGAGTACTCCATTAAACTTATCAGAAACCTGTGAAGAGCTATCAGATGGAGAGACCTGTATGTAGACGATTATTTTCAAGCTCGAGACAGAGTGAGGCACCCCTTGTTGAGTTACCAGCCGAGCGTGTCTTACTTCATTTATAAATCAATAGAGATGTCTCTCTCCGTCCCCCTCTTTCTCTTCTGCTCCCCACTCGTTTCCTCTCTTAACCTTCATAACAAAGTGTACTTGATAATGAATGCAATATAAAGCTGTAAAATGATTCCAGCTTGTTCCAATAAAAAAGGTCAATGACACTTTTAGGATTTTACTTGGTGTAAATAGACTACCAATACCCCCATTACTTTTCTTTTCTTGAATTTTATGTTTAAGGAAGTAGAACCTATTTTAAAAGACTGTTCTGATAAGTACATTACAATTTTTACAAACAAGACAAGTACACTGTACATCTACATGTCGTGTGTTTTGCACCATGAAGGGCATTCCTGACCAAACACTAAAGACACGATACTAATACTGGACTTCAGTCGTGTCTTTCAGTTCCGATATGAGACAGAGGAATCATCTATTCTTTATTAAAAAAAGGATGACACTTGATAGAGGAGTACCAGACATGACCTAGGCAGGCACCAATCTCAAGACATCAGCAAAGCCTTCTTGATTGTTTATACAGATTCACTTTAGCTCAACAAATTCTGATTTTCAAATTCGTGTTGGGTTAACAAAACCAGCTTTTAGCAACAAACATGGCTGTGAATGTTTAGAAAGTGCAAGTTCCATGATAAATCAAGCTAACAACCGTTGGCACAACTTTCCTTCCCCCTGTCTCAGTGACCTCTGAATCTTAAGTCAGAAATGTTATGTTTTGAATGTATGCGGTCGGAGATGTCACAGTACAGTACATGTGTAAATCCTTTTTCTCATTTTCTGCCTCCTCCATTTCTGATGAATTTGTTTTTTTCTTGGGAGTCTGGAAGGGACACATGCTTTCTCATCTACTGAGCTTTGACAAGTCACGCAATGTTTCTCTTCTTCTTAAAGACCCCCGAAAAGGAATGGGAGCTATCTAAGATCAGAAAAATGGAAAAGACCACCATGTCTTTTGGCCTTTCATGATAAAAGATGCAGTTAATACAATTTATCCAGTACTAAGGCACAGATAACAATTGGAAATGTGTGTTCAATAAAATTGACACCACAGTAAACACTTTACTTGTTTAATGTACTAACAAGTTCAATATTACACAAAAATTTCAACCATGGTTGGTGTAAAATACTTGAATAAAAATTGGGCTGTGATGGAATGAGTGATCAATCAAGAATATGAGCAAAGACCGGTATTGGGGCATTGTTGTTGTTGTTCCTTTTTGCTAGGGTAGTCACAGTACAAAAACAAGATCTTTTACCACCATGCAGACTTCAAAGTTCATTGATTTTTGTTTTAAATTGGAACCAACTCAAATTTGATTCAACCCATTTCACTTTTGTTAAGATTGAATCATAAGCATTTTAAATAACATCTGTCCCTCAAAAATTAACCCAAGACAAAAGAATTCAAGAAAAATAAATTAGTAATCAAATAGTGCATGGCCCTCCTGAACAATGACCTAAATATTTGCTTTCAAAAGACAATTACCGAAGAGTCAAAGACAATAGATAACCACTGAACAAGTCATCCTTAAAACAGCTTAGAATCATCATGCTTGAAAGGAAAATGAGGCCTACTTCCTTTTTGCTAAAAATGACCGGTCTGCAGCCGGCTCAGGAAGCATGAAAGTAAAGTTTCATTCATAAACTTATCCAGTTGACATTCCATCAGTCTAATAGGAGCTGTGACTATGAATCAATATCGAGACTTTTATCGCCATAGCAATTTCCTGCTTCCGTAGAATTCATTGTGGGCACTACTCCTGATAAGGCATTCGTATATTTTTTAAAGTCAGGTTCAACGGCAGTGTGACGTGCTCTAGAATACTGCTCATCATGCCCTGATCCAACAAGTATTCAACACATGGTTGATTGATTTCTTTTGTCTACACCAAAGTATTGATCAATAAATTGTTTTACGAGTCTGTTAACCACAACGCAGAAAATCAATACCAGAATGGCCACATAAACGGAGACAGACAGAGATACAGCTGTACATTACAGCTTTGTAATCTTTAAAAAAAACAATCAATAGTTAAAACAATTTTCCCAGGTGTATCCAAATTCAATACACCTACAATATGTACAAGTGAATAAGCTCAGATTAAAAAATGAAAGGCAAATACCAAACAGTTCAAACAAACGACGAGCTTTCACATCACTGCTCACACTCATCTAATCAGGAATACACCTAGGTACATAACCATGGGGTTTTAAAGGGTATCTCCTTGTCATATCTACATGTATCTCTCCCTGACCCTTAATTGATATTCAATCACAATTATAGCTTCAGCCAGCTGTTGCTAATCCACGCACCCATGTTTTCATTTAAACTGACACAGACAGAGTCCGTCTAATTAGTCGAGGTCAACAAAGAAGACAGATTTTAATTCCCTGTCTGTACTTGGTATTTGAGGTTAAGCCTGCTCAGCTAGTTTATATAGATCTAGAGCAGAGGTCTGGATTTGAATCCTTATAATACATGCTAAATGATGACACAATATGACATTGACAATCAGATCAATCATCAACTCAGGGCTTTGTTCTAAGTACGTTCAGGTCCAAAAGAATGGGGTCGTTTGTGAATGTGTGTATGTAAGAAATCCATAATAGAGAGAGGGGTATTTTTTGCACTGATTTGAGTTTGACTCAAATATCTTTCCATTTTGAAATAAATTCACCTCGCATCAACTATTGGTCCATGACTCCATGACTTACATAATCTATTTCACCTTCAAATTTGAAGTTTATTTCAAGGTTACCTGACGATAACAGTACATGTATAGAGCACAATATGCACCCTATTGTTGAAATCCTGTCTACTGTATCTACATGTAGATACTAACCATGTTTACTTCTGGACAAAAATACATGTAACGTATAGCACGTTATACTCCGTGTACAATATATTCACATTACAGATTTTATCTTAATGAAGTATAAAATATACATCTACATGTATACAGGCCTACTGTGACTGTATAAGCATGTCTATTTAAAAATCAAGTTATTACATTTTAATTAATGCATTTTCCTACATGCAATGTATGTGTATGAATATCTGCTGTTCTATACTTTAGCCGTTGGCTTGGTCAAAAGATTTTGAAATGATTTCCTCCGTGGCATCATCGCCCATGCATACACTTTCCAGATGCTCCATATTTCAGCTGCGGTCATTTTCTCTCATGATTTCTCTTTATTTACCATCACTGAGCACACCTCTCTCTAAACATCACAACAATAGGCAGAAGTGTGCTCTGCATAATGCACAATCCTTTCTGACTCACGCTAAGCTATCAACGACAAATGAGGCAAAGAATAGAATCAATATATCCATGATCATATCTCAGCAATATTCTGTATTATGAATGATGTATTTTTTATGACGTGTCAAGGAATTGTTGGAAACTGCCTTGTTTTGGAGTTTATTTTGTTTACCGTACAGTATGTTTGTGGGTTTTTTCCCGACAATGTGTCGAGTTGTGAACAATTTGAGCAAAGAGTTTTGTTGCATAGCCCTGGGTTTAGGTAACAATTATAAACATATTTGATTTATTATCAGGCTACATTTATATTTCAGATTCACAAGCAAGTTGACATTGGTTTATAATTGTAGTCTTTCAGCTGATTCAAATAGGGCAAGTGCTCTAATACATCTATCAAATATCTACCAGTACACTTTTGCAATGTTTACTCAATTTTATGTGTTTCAACATCCAAGTGCAAATCACTTTACAAAGCAGCACAAACTCAGACTATGGAATTAGGGGTAAGATACTTGTCATCCTTGACAATAAGAACATTTAAAAAATCCAGATTATTTTGATCTTCACACATTGATTTAGACTTCAGTAAAAAATATTTTAAAAATCATATATTATTCAAATCACATGAATAATTTACTTTGTGCATACTTATACAATTATGTTTTGGGGAATGATGAATTGGTAATACTGATTGTGTGATAAAGATGAGACTTGAAACATTCCCTTTACTTTCACTACCCCTCCCCTTTCATTTAGATTCACTACCCCCTTCCCAAGTTCCCCTTCCCTTTACTTCAGGTCTAAGTTATCATTTTCATGATGACTTTAATATATCACAGGAGATAATACTTCACAAACATTTAATATCAGTCTCTTAACAGTAATTGCACCATTTTAAAAGGGACATTGTTTGATAATTCATTTGCAACTATAAATGTAGTTATAGGGAAGTTAAGGTTTGTTCAAAATGTAATTGCATTAATAAAAGCTTTATTTATTGGTCATACTCATAATCTATATTTAAATTGCAACTCTTATACAGATAACTGCTTTAAATCATCGATCTTGGTTTCACATGAATACAAAAAATGATAACATCATGCACAAAAGTTACAAACTCATCTCTCCCAGACAAACACTTCTATAAATAATCATGACAGGATTGAACCATCTATCAGCATGAATGAATGTATCACACTCACCTGTTCCGGAGCTAGTGAATACCAGGTATCCAAGATGAGCTGCAGTCGACTGCTGTGATATTTCTCTGTTGTTTTCACGCCAATAAACACATCTGAAAGTTCTGTTTGTTTGTGTGCTTGTACTTGCTTTGAATGGTTGTCTCCGTTTTGAACTATAATTGTAAAATTGGATGGAGGCTTTCTTGCCACTAAATCAGACAAGTTTTTGATTTGCAAAGGAGGATTTGGATTCTGCACAACTTTTGGTTCCTCAATAGTTACAGAAAATACTTGATGACCTTCTGACTTTACTTCTTTCTCGTTGGTCTTTGGTTTAGCAGCTTTCTCTTGATTAACTCTTGCAGCAATCTCGCTAGAGTTCTTGTAATTTGATGAATATTTTTGGAGTATTAAATTTGCAGGTAAAACTGGCTTAGATTCTACTTCTGAAGCGACATCCCTCTGCTTCGCTCTCACAATTGCAGCGTCCACTTGTTTGTTTTCCTGCCATAACGGTTCACGTCCCCTTGCCCCTCCTCCACCGCGTATACCGCCACCACCACCATCATCGATTCCCCCTCCCCGGCCGCCTACCGACCTTCGGACAGGACCATCCGGTCCCTCGTTCACGCCCGCAACAAGTGGCTGTCCTCTCGCCTCTGCTTCCAAATGCGAGGATTTCACCCCATGATTGCCGTCAAGTCGTTCAAATTCTCGCCAAACCAGCACGACAACCGTGGCAAAAAACAAGTATTGAAGAGTCTTCTTTACTTTAAATCGCACCATGTTGTCACATTGAAGAGCAATCTCGAATGAAGTTGAAATTGTCCATGTCTTGGTATCCTCTACCGTCTACCTCACGCTGTACCTCTGTTTCACCGGCACTCTTGCGGCTCTCTCCGTGCAGTACACACGGTAACGATGTTTATCCTCAAGATCACACTCGGGTGCACAGCTGTACCGCTTTGCCAATTGTTTTCAAAGACTGGCAGCGTGGTTCAAACTCAAGCTGGCGTTTTCCAACAAAGGCCAAATTATGCAAAGAGAGCAAGCTCTCTTCAGAGTACAATTAGTTCTCTCTCGTTCTTTGTTTTGCTTGTCTTTGCTTCTTCTATCTGAGGATGATGATGATCTTTTTTTTTAACTTGATTTTCTACCAATATGTATTTCATTTCTTTGCTGCTTGGTGATGTTTTCCTGTTCCTACGTTGGAATATTAAATATCTTAATATGAACAAAATTGCCTGATTTAATCAACATATTTTCCCAAAATCCTCAAAACTAACATCCCGAGTTTAAATCCAAGATTACTTACGGTTTCCCACGAATATATTCACATTCTTGTAATACGTGTAGACATATTTCTTCTTCCCTTTTTTTTTACAAAAGGAGCACAAACGACCTGAAGTCAGTCCAAACCGCTAGAAATCATGACTCGTATGAATAATTCTATTGAAAAAGTGTGTATAAACATTTCTAATTAGAATTCTCTAAGTTTAATATCTACAATACCGTTCCTTGGCCTATGGATAATATTAACGACGTCTTTAATAGACAACTCAAATAACTATATTAATCTACCGGCTACAGAAGAGACTTCAATTTTACTGTTGAGAATGAGAATGCGTTGAGACAATTTCATTTAAGGGTGGAATTTTATCTGCGAGCACAAAAGAGAACTTCTTCCCTATTTAATTCCTTCTTCTTCTATTCTGATATATTGCATTTGCTTTTTCTAACTAAAAGAATGTTCTCAAAAATAATTATATTTCCTGCAATACATTCCATGACCTATAACATCTAGATCTAATCATATAATGTGCATCCGATTTTAGTTCTCCATCTTTATCAATTATAATAATAATGTTCAATCAAAATTCACTATTGATATATAATATTATCCGAATCGATTCCCCCCCCCCCGGCCCTTTGGCGGCCCTGAGAGACAACGCGACGAGGAGGGGGGGGGGGGCGTACTAGAAAAGGCAGGGAAAGGGAGATGAAAGTAACTGCGAAAAAGGGGAGGAGAAACAGGAGGCCAGTAACAAAAAGAGAAAAGAAAAAGAGTGAAAACGGGACGAGAAAGAACTAAAAATACGGGGAAGTTATACCCTGACTTAATGAGACTCAGATATGCAACTATAGGAGAAAAGAAAGTGGCTTACTCTATCAGCCAAAATGTAAAACAACGCAAGGGCAATTTTGTATTTCGTTTGTAGGAAAAAATCTGTGGAATAATATCCCAGATAAAATTAGAATAAAAAAACATCGAGGTTATCTTTCCGGAGACATCTTTCCAACTCCATCTATGTAATTGACGTGGGCTCAATCCCACCCCCTTTCGTTTTTCCTTTTATTTTGCTTGTCTTTCTTTTATATAATTATGTATACACTTGCTTGTTAAAAACCATTACTGTTCAATCAACATTACTCTTATGTTATGTATACATGTATCAGTATTATTCTTTGTATTGTATGATTATTTTTAATATAATGTACTGTCATTTTTGTGACGTGTTGTTGTTATTTGTTAATAAATTCAAATTCGAATTCAAAACTCGAGCTGCAGGAAAATGTATGAAATACGTTGATTTGAACACTAGATGGCGCTGGACAACAATTAATTTTTTAAAACTTAGATCACGCAATGTGGGGCATTCATGCCTGTTTGAACTTAATTGTGCCTTCTGAGACTATAATTATGTCTGACGTAGTAATTAATAAGAGTAACGAGAGGATGCGGGGGCGGGGGGTGGGGGGGGGGGGGAGGTTTCAGCCTTGCAGCTTTATAAGTGTATAATTCGGATTGCAAGGTTGTGAATTATTATCTCACTTAGTTTAATGGCGCAGCGTAATTTATTTTTTAATTACAGCGCGATTCGCTCACTTGCATTAACAAAATTTTAAAAAATGAATATTGATATTCGGTTAGAAGCTTCCCCCTCCCGCAATCTGATGGTAAATTAAGCCCGCCGTAAGCCTGTGAGAGTAGAGTTATAGTATAAATGGGCACTTTTTCTCGACTTAAAACATTTGAATCATATCAGTGCAATTGTTTAAATATCTTGCACGGGGAGGGGGGGGGGTCACAGTGCACCCAACCTTTTGGTACCCCAAAAGTGCCCCCTTTTACTTTAGATATGTGTCCCCTTTTCTTTCAAACATGTGCCTGTTCCACGTTCTTATAAGTGCTCCTTTACGCATTTGATAAGTGCTCCTTTACGCATTTGATAAGTGCTCCTTTACGCATTTGATAAGTGCCCCCTATAATTGCCCCACTCATATCTGAGAGGTGTCCTTCTTACTTTGACAGGTGCCCCTTTTCCTTGTTAAGAAATGCCCCTTCCTCTTCTAATAAGTGCCCCGTTTCACCTCTAATAAGTGCTTCTTTTTAAATTATGAATTGTGTTTCTTTTCCTTTCAAATAAGTACCCCTCATCTTTTTTAATAATTGCCCAATTCTCTTCTCATAAATGTCCCTATTAAATCCGAGATGCCCCTTTTCTTTTTACTTTGACACGTGCCCCCGTTTTCCCCTTTTAATAACTGTCCCTTTCCCTTTTGATATGTGCCCCCTTTTCCTTTCACCATGAAATCTCCCCCTAATTAAAAACGCTTAAAGGTAATACGCTAAAGCGCTAATTGGAAGGAAGAGTGGAAGGAAGTAGACCTAGAGGGAGACCCAAAATCAACTGGGAAGAGAATGTCAGGAACTGGAGTGGACTAAAACTGCAAGAGTGCACCAGAATGGCAGAAGGTAGATTGAAATGGAAAGATGGTGCAATCAACCTCCGAACCGGGAGAAGATACTTAGATAGAAAGGTAATACCCAGTTTTGGAAACGCCCCCCTCTCAAAAGATGAAATGGAAGCTCTTTTTACCAATCATGCAAAAGAATATGTTTTGACTAATACGTGATGATACAAATTTTGCCGGGGAACCGCCTACTAATTGATATATTTGGTATATTATCGTATCGATCCGGCCTGCGTGGATAGATATCGCGAATGCACTTCAACATTGAACATTTGGGCCTATACTTCTGTTTTTGCGAATTAGGTTGAAGTATTGCCATTTTAACCTTTGGAGACATCATTTAAACAATATTGAATGGATATTTTGCACCCAAAACCCTTGAACCGCAATTTTACCACTTCCGGTCTTTACCTTTAAGAGAAACTTTTCTTTATCTTCCCTAAAGCTCGCTCTCATTTATAGTTGACAAAATAATGTTTTATATTAAAGTTCTTTACACCGGGTTTAAACCACCATCACGAATTGTGTCCCTTCCTCTTTTCTAAGATGTATTTTTTCGCACTGCGACCTCACAAATCTTGAACAATTTTGCTCACTCGCAAACGAGTATATTCAGACCACAACATCCAATGGTAAAGTATGATGATTAAGTAGTATCTTGGACCATGTAAAAAGAGAAACAAACATTGAAATCACCCCTGATAATGTAATCACGATGTAGGGGTAAATACCAAAGTCTAAAAATTGTATTTCCATTTGTATAGGTGCCCTTTTTTTGTTTAAGGAAGTGCCCTTTTGGTTGGTGCCCCCCTCCCCCCTCCGACTATGGGAAAAAACGATCCACCGCCTATGATCTATATAGCTGACGGTATAATATTCATATCGCCCGTGAACCAATCAATATCATGATTATATGGCGAGTCAGAATAACACATTTCTTTTTTAAATATGTAAACATCAAAGGATATAGCGATCGATCACTAGAGTTGGGCTGTCACTTAATTATTACGAAGTAGTGATATCTCAGTTGATTTTATTCCTCCTGTATCAGCTAGGCTTCTTCTCGTTGTCTAAGATAATTATGACATATGCCATGAGTTTTAATATTATCTTTATGAAGAAAAAAGAAGAATTTTTAATGCATTTATCAGATTGCCAAATGAGAGTGACGAAATAATTCATCTGTAGCAATGGTGACTTACAAAATAATATGCTTGCAGTCAGAAACATTTCCATTCAAGCTGAATGTAAGCTTGACCAAATGATTCTTTTCTTAATTTTGCTATCATGGAGCAGAGGAAATTAATCTTGTGTGTGGTATATTTGTATTAATTTTGCTTTTAAAGGAGTTAAGTGAATAAAGGACAAACTGAATCAAACATGTCATATTTTATATATTTGAAAGGTGTTGGAACGATTCAAGCTCTATTTGTTTATGTTTTCATCACCTTTGCGTGTTCATTCTTTAAACTGTATATAAGTTGGAACTTGTCTTTGATAAAACATTGTTATATTCTTTTTCATGTAAAGTCAATTCAAATGGATTCTAAAGTTGAAAATGGTTTGTTATATTATTTTCATTTTCATGTGATGTTAACTCCAATGAATTGTGAAATTGTGAACATGCATGCATAAATAAATATATTACTAAATGAAATGAAATATTTTAACATAATACATGTATCTGTGAAAGAATAAGTCACTGATAATCTTCCCCTTTCTGCAGGGGCGGCGATTTCTTTTCATAACCGGGGGGGGGGGGGGAGGACGAAATGCGAGGGACGAGGGAGCAGTGGCGTGATGAGCAAAAACGTTTTGGGGCAGAAAAAAAAATCTGCATCACCCCCACTTTTACATGTTACGCAGGCCCTGGGAACGTTTTTCAAAGTTGGGGGGGGGGGGCTAAAGCAAAGCAAAGTGGAGCGTAAATTGGCGTGGGGTCAAGGGGCAAAGCCCCGGCGGGTGTCAAGGGACGGAGCCTCATGAAGCTCAGGGGTTTTAGGCATTTATTAAGGTTAGGTTAGCATCCTGGGGACGGAGCCCCCGGAAGCTCAGGGGTTTTAGGCATCTAATTACGGTCAGATGAGCATATTTTGATACCTTATTTGTGACACTGGCATGCAGGTCATATAGGAGTGGGGTCCAGGGGGCGGAGCCCCCAGAAGCCCAGGGGTTTTAGGCATTATTACGATCAGATGAGCATCCAGGATCCGCCTTAGGGCCCTTGGTGGGGTCCAGGGGGCAGAGCCCCTAAATAGGCACGTAGCCACGGGGAGGGGGGGGGGGGGGGGGTACGTGCCCTCCTAAAATTTCCAAGATCGGTTGACATTTTTTATACCCCTTTTTTTGACCTCGATCGATAAAATGTATGTGCCCCCCCAAACATCGAACTCTGGCTACGTGCCTGCCCCTAAAAGCTCAGAGAAAAATCATGCCATTTCAACAACATTTGTAAATCACTGGTATCGAATTAGAAATAAACCACGTTTATTTTTTTTTATTTTTTTGGGGAGGGGGACTGCCCCCAAAGCCTCCCACTCAACATTGGCGAAATTGAATGACCCTTACGCATTTCCAAATTGACTGAACCAAGCTTTAATTTGAATGTGCATGCTTAGAAAATTCGGTGACTCGAAACGAAATTGAATGCAACAAGTTTAAAAATAAAACAGGGGAGTAACGAGTGGAGAAAATTTGCTCGAACATGAATGCACGTTAATGAAATTGACTGCTGCTTTTACGAATTTGGCCGGGAAAACCTATAAAAAGATGTAAAAATGAAAAGAAAGAAAGATCACCTACTCAATCAAGATTGATCAAAACAAAACATTTAAAAAATTCCCCCTTAGGCATTTATAATGAAAAATTTGAAGATATGAATAAAGTGATGTTTCAACAAAAAGAATGTCGAAAGAAAGAGAAAACATAAAATGCAATATAAATATATCAGATAAATAAAAAGATTGTATAATTTGAAATCATGTCAAAAAGATCATAGAGAAAAAGAATAAATAAATGAACATGAAATACTGAATATCCGAATGAACATCGAGCCTCATACTATGATAAGGAGGTCTAGTTTTAATCTGAATGAACCGATTGCGAAAGAGGTTGCCCATAGACGAACATCAAACCGCTATTCGCCAAAGAATTCACCTCCCACTCAACATTGGCGAAATTGAATGACCCTTACGCATTTCCAAATTGATTGAACCAAGCTTAACTTTGAATGTGCATGTTTAGAAAATTCGGTGACTCGAAACGAAATTGAATGCAACAAGTTTAAAAATGAAACAGGGGAGTAACGAGTGGAGAAAATTTGCTCGAACATGAATGCACGTTTATGAAATTGATTGCTGCTTTTACGAAATTGGCCGGGAAAACCTATATTAGACACAGAATTCGTTGTACCTTTCTCGACTCTTAAATCCATATCTGTATTCAGTCCCCCTCTTTCGAAGCGCGGAAGCTTTGACGTTTCATTAATTTATTAGAGAAAGAAGACGATTCGATGTACCGTTCTCGACTCTTAATCCTTATCTGAATTCAGTCCTCCCCCTCCTCCTGCGCGAAGCGCGGAAGCTTTGACGTATTATTAGACAAAGAAGACGATCCGTTGTACCTTTCCCGACCCTTAATCCTTATCTGTATTCAGTCCCCCTCTTTCGAAGCGCGGAAGTTTTTAATTGACGTTTCATTAAATTATTAGAGTAAGAAGACGATTCGTTGTTTCGTTCTCGACTCTTAATCCTTAATTTGAACTCAGTTTCCCCCTTTCCGCGCGAAGCGCGGAAGCTTTCACGTTTCATTAAATTATTAGAGAACTCCTTTTCCCTTTTTCTTCCTACGTCCTCTTACTTTTTTTCTTCTCTTTCTCTCTTTTTTTTTGGCCGGCGTTTTTGGGGGGCGACCGCACCCACCGCCCCCCTGGCTACGCGCCTGCAAGGGAGCATAGTGAATGAGAGGGTGAAGGTGACGGAAGTGACTACCCCCTCACAGGTTTTTGAAGTTTTGTTGTATTAAAAAATTACATTCCTTAGTAAACTAAAGTATAAAAACAAGCAATATACTTTTTTTTTCACACATCAATTTTCTCGGTATTTACTTGTACATTTTAAAGGATATTATGCGAGGGAGCGTAGCTACCGAGTGAGAAGATTTTTGCATTTGTATTTGTCTAAACGCTGCACTCTTCGGCCTTCCAGAGCCTAAAAGAAAGTGTGTTGCAGTCTTTCGTCAGTATTTGCTATACATTTTGTGTGTGCACTCTAAACAAATTGAGGGCGGATCGACATGTCCCCCCTCCCATCCCCCCCCCCCCCCCCCCGGATCGCCGCCGCTGCCTTTCTGACTGTTTTAAGGTTTGTTGATCTTGTCAGCTCTTACTATTTATATGCATTGGGATACGAGGCTGGGTGCATCCCCTCCAGTTTGGAACTGCATGTACAAATAATTCGGGCTTGTGAGAGATCATCCGAGATGGGTACGATTTAGGTTTATTGACCCAATCCGGAAGTCAATATACTGTGACTGGGGTACTGCGATTGCGCATTGGAAACAACTTTTCCAACACCTGCGAGAAATGACTCTATAACTATCAGCGGAACGTTATATACATGTAATACTGTGCTGCACTGTTGAACATACATAAACGTTATATACAGCTTATGGCATACACTGTATCACCTGGGGAGCTCATACAGTATAACGTACATTCTTATTGTGCGTAATTCATATCGCGTATAACAAGGGAACGCTACTTCAAAACAGACACGTTAGCGGAGTTTAAAAACACTTGCACTAATTGCGAAAGACAGCTTATTATTTCTTTTCATGGATTTTTTGACACAGTGAAGGACCTAGGATCATGATGTAGACCTCGGTTTTGAAATAGGGATTGACCATTTTAGACATCGAGTGATTGAAGTTCGAGCTAGACTGGGCTCGTTACCGGTTAGCAGAGGCTTGACACGCGGAGGAGTGCCCCGCTAGACTACGAAGATACGGAGTCGAGTGGACGAAGCCAACGGGCAGCCGCTGCTTAGTATGAGCTTATCGGGCTGCCCGCACGTAGCTGCCTTCAAGAAGAGCAAAGGAACAAAGCCGTTTAGAATTATTCAAGCGTTCTTTGTGTCATGTAGCTCTGTCGAAAATGTTAAGAGAAAAGTGAGCATTACTTGTGTCCTGTTGACGTTTGCTTAAAAAAAATGATGAATGAAGAGTTCAAGAATTTCTGAGATGAAAAACAGTGAATTCAGCAGCGTTATTAATATTCTTTAGATCAGTCAGTGTTTTGTGAATAAAGAAATATTGTATTTCAGCAATCTCTCATTCTCTTGTATATCCTAGCCGTAATAATAATAATGCTACCCTTTCTTAGTTTGATGAGGTATGAGAGTTAATCCTGGAGATAATGCCATCAAATTTGATTGTCACTTTATCATTTTTATCAGTCTAGATAAGTAGAAGTTAATATAGGGTCTAGGCCTACATACATTTTGTTAATGTTATACCTCAGTCGCACCGCCAAACCGACTCCAATCTGAATCTAAACTGATCAATCCACTGTCATCGGGGGTAACATGATAGATTGTTTACTCTGTAGTTGATCAATGCCCTGTTTCATAAAACTTATTATCAATAACAAATTTGAAATTTCTATGGCAAATTTGCAATCAGCCGATCATATGCCAGGATTTCAGTAGCTTATAACAGATATTGTAACTTGTTATTGATTACAAGTTTTATGAAACAGGGCACTAGTGTCTGTCTTGTCGGTGTGACTAAGGTATTAAGCACCAGTATTAATCCTTTGACTATGGTTTCTTTATGTGTCTTTTTTTCTTTGCTCAGGCTCGGGCAGGTAGCTGTCACGTATGCCAGCAGTGTAACCAACGTCTTCATGCGTGCCTAACTTGTGTGTTCTTCGGCTGCTACACCATGGGCCATATACAAGACCATGCCAGATCCACCAAACACAACCTTGGTAGGTTCATAGAGAGAGAGAGAGTCAATACCAACAACATCTGAGGAGAGGATGGATGCAGGATTCTCTGCGGGAACTTCTCAAACCCTTTGTCTGACTCTGAATGGAGTAAAAGATGTGACTGTTTTTGTTTGGTCGATATCAACAGAGAGAAAGGATTAAATTTGTTTGTCCCTTGGTCCAAATTGAGTGAAAAATATGGTATCGTAGCATCTTAAGGGTGGGAGTAGTTTGGGAGGACCAAAGTCATTTTGCAGGTTGACAGTTTGCTTTGTGATATAAAATACCCTTGTCAATAACCTTACCTGGATATTTTACCCTTGATTGTGGGGGGGGGGGGGAGGGGGATCTGAAGTTCTCCACACTTGTTGTGAGTACCAAGTGTGCAATCTATAAGAATTTCTTTATAAACAATGCCCTTTTGCATCTGTGTCATAAAGTAAGAGTCTTTCTTGTTTTGATTTATTCATATCAGTAAGACATTTTCTTTCACCTATTGTTGTAACTTACAGCCGTAGATATGACTCACGGGACTGTTTTCTGTGTGCCGTGTGGAGACTACGTCTACGACTCAGACTTTGAACAGATATCACAGGAGGAGAGATTAAATTGTTCAAAATTCCATGGTATGTATAAACAACGCATGGAGAATTCTCTGTAAAGGGTCGTTCACATATGCTGGGGTACTACTGGGGGGTGTTTCACAAAGACTAAGATCGACTTTAAGTTGGACTTAACTATGGCAGGCCGTTCATGCCACTGGTTGCTCTCACCATTTGTCTCTCAATTATGATCTTTAGATAATATTTTTTCCTTCAAATATGAACTATCAACAAATGTAAATTCTGTAAATTTCTGACCATGATTTGTACTTCCTCTACAGACCAATGCCAGGAATGGTGAGAGAAAATAATGGCATGATCAGCCTGCCATAGTTAAGTCCAACTTAAAGTCCATCTTAGTTTTTTGTGAAACACTCCCCAGGTATATGATTGGCAAGTGGGGATGAAACTAGAAGTTGTGTGCAACAAGGGTCCTACTGATACTCTCTTATCTATGAGATCTACATATATGGTCATTTTCACAGTAAAGGGTGTAACTTTGAAATTTGGACATTTTTTTCTCTAGTGATCTCATAAAGCTACAGAATTCAAAGATATTTTGGCATATGAGTAACCTACTTGGGTGCTACCTTGGGTAGCATAAACTTCTTCGGGGATTACTTCGTTAAATTTTGGCAGGCACATAAGTACCCTAAATGTGACCCTTTTGATGTACACAAAATACATAGACATTTTTGTAAAGCCCTGCATTTTTTTCAGGAACAGTGAGGATTGTTTTTGTTATGCAGAATGTGAAGTTAGATACTCAATGTAAAGTGCGAAAGAAGTTTCAACTGTAACTGCTCCTCTATTTTTGAGATCAGAGAGTTGTTATTTGTCGTTTCGGAGACTTCATTTTCCGTTAACAATAGTTAACAAACTTCATAGCAAGAGCTCTGGTTTGAAAAGTGCTTTCCACCATTTCATTTGTTCTTGATATAACACTTGATATCTATACTTCCAACTAATGACAAAATTTGTCTGATCATGTTGCTTGTAAGAATTTTTTAAAAGCTTGACTGAGTTGCGCCATTTTTCCGTTAGCTGAATTGAAGCCTCCGAAACAAACTATTCAGACAGCTTGTACAAATATTAATATAGGAACTTATCCAATCATTATATCAAAATGTAGCATTAGGACCCCTAAATCACTTGTCAAAAAATAGCTGAGATATTCCCCACTGTTAAAGAATAACAGACGATACAAACTTTCCGTTAGCACTTGAAGCCTCCGAAACACTTGAAGCCTCCGAAACAGCAAAAAGATTAATTTTCATTTTTTAAATACCTAGACCGATGTGTTTCATGTTAAATCTGCATGGCAATCATAGGTTAGGATGTGCTGGCTCCCTTGAAGTTGAAAGTAAATAGATATCCAGTAAATTTTTTTCAAGACTTACTAATAACCAAAAAAACTTGTTTCGGAGGCTTCAAACTGTAGTTAACACCATATTTTTGGCTATTGTGGTTTTATAGATAGGGGATTGTTTACAGTTTTCCTATTGAATGTTTGGTTTTGGTCTATTAAAGTACAGGAATGTGTTAGATGTTATTGGCTTTTTATTTTTTTAATGATTTACAAATAGTCAGTATTTCAGAAAGAAATTTTACACCAGTACTAGGAGTATTCACCTGTTTCAAACCTTGATAATGTAAGAATCATTCACCAAATAATAAAAAAGTTTATACATATAAATCTTCCAAGCTTTATGAATACTTTAATATATAAAGTATTAAAATGAATCACTATATTTTCCCAAATTATAAGACATCCATAATATTTATCCAATTTGTTTCGGAGGCTTCATTTAGTGTTAACAACATGTATCATGGTCTTTGCCAACCCCTTAGGATCAAATGGCATAGGCCATGCCATCCAAAGACCATTTGTAACAGTAGGAGAGAAATTTGGTGGGCAAAGAACCCTCCAGAAATGTTAGGGAAGCAGTGTGTACAACCCCTTTTAAGACAATGGAATAATAATAATAATATTTGGTTCTTGTGTAGCACATATTGAACGTCTCTATGCGCTTCCAAATTTGGAAATTATTACCCCGGCTTTAGCATGGCTTCCATTACGACGCTTAAGCATTTCAAGGAATTAATTCCTGCCAGGTACCAATTTACCTCACCTGAGTCGAGTGTGGCAAATGTAGATTAGTGTCTTGCCAAAGGACATTAGTGCCGCGGCAATAGACCATGAAGATCATGAAGATATTGACAAGGTTACAGCAACATGTGCTAGCAACATCTGCTAGCAACATCTGATACTAGATAGCATCTCTTCCAGACAGGCATGAACACTACAGACACTTCTCTCATTTCCTTACTGTTATCCACAAGAATATAGAGGTAAGAACTGTATAATTTGTCCTTAAATTACTTAACTTGTACCTTTTTTTTTAATGGGTCATTGTAATGGAACTGATGTGTGAAAGTTTTTGAAGTTTAGATTTGTCACTAAAAATATAGTAAGGCCTAGTTACGATCTGTATTGTACATTGTACATGTACATGTACCTTTATCATACTCAATGTTTGTGGTTTTAAAGGTTGGTGACATCCAAATATAGTTTGATTCCTGTTGATGTGCAGCCTAGAAAAATGCTCCAAATCTCATTCATCTTGTGACATCATCTGTAAATCATTAGTGAGCTAACAAGAGACAGTGGTATGTATACATGTAATAGCTTAACCAGAGCTGATCACCTGTTTACAATAGACCATACAATACCAACATATGAGTTGCTATGTCAGAAGTGGTGTAGCATCACCAGGAAAAGAAAGGTAATGTGGAGGTATTTGTGAGCATGTGCTGAGCTGGAGAAAGCTACATAACAATTTCTCTTGTTAGCTTACTAATGATTAACAGATAGATGAATGAAATCTGGAGCATTTATTTAGGGTGGAGCTTAGCAGGTCTGAGAAAATTATTGTAAAATATTTAAAAATCTATGAAATATATTTATAACAAATTATGAGTTGTATGCAGCCCTGCACATAAACATGAATCAACTTATATTTGGATGTCACCTGACCTTTAAGGTTTGCCTCAGTACCAAATGTTTAAATTAGACTCCTGATATACATGTGTGTACATAAACAGGTCTATGGCTATGCACAATGGTAAACCAGTAATAAGGAATGAAATCCTCGTACAAATTACAATTTTGAACAGGTTATTCCTGCAAATCCATGGTCAAAACAGATAAAAACAAGTCTGTCATTAATTAGTACTTAAAGGTTTGTGTAATGTACACATTAAGCATCCTTAGTGATGGTGCCCGTATAGACTACCAAACTAATTCTTAAACAACACATGGATAAATAATAAATTATTATGTAATGCACAAACAAAATTATTGTTTTTCAGTGTCTAAGCTCAGATATATGTATTAACATTGTTCTGTGCAGTACAAACTGCTAATTTCCTATTTTCTTCTCCAATTGCAGGATCAATGAGAGCGATTATGTGGCCATATATTTTGATGCACCTTCATCTTGCAGCAGGACTACAAATGGGGTGGTTTTCATGGCTCTCGTAAGTATTACCCATGTTAGATCTTGGATTATTAAAAAAACATTTAACAGGATCAACTTTCTTTATTTGAGAAATACATAGACAATAAGATCTTTCTAAAATATATATGAGCAGATGTTGTGGTACTGAACAAAGTTAACATGGTGAATGAAATCAAATAAGGGACTGTGAGATATTTCAAGGAAGTGAAATGGATTCTGAAAGCTGTTTTTCTGTGTTTTAATGAAAGTTTGTATTTGCTATATATTCTTATTTTGCTACTAGGTAAAAGCTGTGATTGATGACAATGTCAAAGTCAAATTCATGCACCGGAACAGCAATGGTATGTATGAATTTACAGAGGACTGTGAAGCCCATCAGCCTAAAAAAGATGTAATACAGAAGATGACTCTACCAACCAGGACCCCTACCCCAGCCGGCAGAGCTTACCTTTATAATTTTTAAGGAGAACTGGACATGTTGGCAGATAAATTTCTTTGAAATAAGAAGTAGAACACAAATGTGTTCCAGGACAAAAACCTGTAAATACTTACTATGCTATTGGTTTCAAAAATATGAATGTCAGTGTAAATGTTATAACACATAACAAACAAGTTTGTGGAAGCCACTGTGCGGAAATTTAATTCTTTGCACTAAGAATAAATGATGACAAAGACGCAAGTGAAGGGTAATGATACATTGCTATGAATTAACATAAATGGTTTCTATGTGAACAATTATTTTAAGTACTTTACTTTCAGTTCAACATTTTATCGAATCTTCAAAAGTAAGGTTAAATTTCGCTTTGTATATTGCCTTTGTAGTTGACAATATAGTGTGTTAACATGTTTGAAGCCTCCGAAACACTACTTTGAACTGATCCTATACATGTATATGTTTCCTGAATGTTTCAACTTTGATATGAGAAAAGTGATTTCCTTGGAAATTACATACTTGAAAATATATTTCCCTGAGTATCAGCACAGATTTGAAATCCTCATGGATGCTATTAAGTGACTTTGCAATGTTTGCGTACTGAACAAAAAACTCATTGTATTAAGTAATGATAATTTGTAACATACATGTACCGTACTTTATATTAACAAGTATTTTTACTCTGTAAACAAATTTTTTAGGTGTTATATTAGTAATTTAACATATCATTAACAGTTTAAGTTGAATTTTTCTTAATATGTTACCTAAGTAATGGACAACATTTTATGTTAACATGATTGAAGCCTCCGAAACAGGCATTTTGTTAACCTGAAGCCTCCGAAACACACACATGAGAAATTTTCAACTTCCTCATTTGAAATGCGATTTCTTTGGAATTTGCATGGTAATTAGCCTTCACTGAATGGTATTTGTATAATAATTTGTATTTTGCTCCCCCTCTTGGAAGATAGGTAAATTTGAAAAATAAAATGTCAAAGTCATATTTTATCTTGAATTTGACAAACGCATTGAGTTTTTTTAAAGACCAAATAAGTTTGACCAAAAAAGCTTTATAAGCCTTTAAGTACATAAGAATAGCAAATGAAAAATTGCAATTGAATTATGTTTGGAGAACAAATGTTGTCATTTAAGTTGATAGAATTAAAATGTTGTTTTTGTTCAAATTTATCATATTTGTCACAGTTGTTCATTATTTTTCCAGGTTTCTCATGTAGTTTAAGCTCCAGAACCCCCAAAAATCCATAATTTAGACACTTATAGTACTAATTTTAGTAGAAATGATTATGAAAACATATTTTGAAATTTTGACCCTGTTTGAGAAAAGTTACACCCTTTACTGTGAAAATGACCATATACAAAAATGTGGAGTGTGGTTCACTTGATTTTTTTTTTTGAAGGGTTTTGAACCAACCAGGTTCTGTTAATTGGAGAATACCTGTAAGAAGTTGGATAATTCCTGAGGGAACACTCAAGAAATTACCATATACTACCCATGGATGCGTAGATCAGATTTTTTTTTTTTTTTTAACCCTTTGCCTTCTGGAACAGGGTGGTTCCTGTTAAAAACCTATGGGTAATATGCTAATTCGGTTGTCGATGGGTTTAGTCAGTTTAGAGAATCTAATATGAATTTAAAATAAGTGAGTAACTGTTATAAACTCTTGACTGTAGACACCCACCTGGTAAAATGAAAATTGAAATGGTTTCTGTGTATTTCTTGTTGACAGGTTCTAGTGTTCAAGGCTTCTCTGCTTGGGAAGCCACAGGCTATGAGATAGAGCTTCTCAGGAGGAACCCTACCAGAAAGAAAGTATCAGGAAGCTCTACAATAGGTATGTCACCACAGAACGAGGGGAGAGGGGGGGTGGGGGACAAATGGAGGGGGAGACGGAAAATGGGGTCACAGGGGAGGGGTGGGATGTGATGATCGTCATTTTACTCAAAGTTAGCCCACTTTGGGCTTCAAACAGTCTTCACACAAACTTTCTTACAAACAGAAAGAAAGTATTTGGAAGCTCTACAAAGGGTACATCTCGGCAGAAGGGGGGGGGGGGGGGACAAATGGAGGGTGGGTGGGAGACAGAAAATAGGGTAGCAGGAGAGGGGGTTGAGCCAGAAGGCCATTAACTCACATCATTTTACTCAAAGTTAGCCTACTTTTGGCTTCATACAGACTTCAAAAAACCTTTTTTACAAACAGAAAAAAAGTATTTAGAAGCTCTTCAATAGGTAGGCCATTCTATACAGGGTACTTGAGAGCTCTGGCACATGATTGTATGTTAGTCAAAAGGGCTTTACTACATTAAGTACCCATTAAGGTCCTTTAGACTCTCAGCAGACAATTGATGTTAATCATTTAACAGAGTTACACTATACAAAGGAATGAAAGAAGCTCTACAATAGGTGGGTCAATCAATCGAGGTGATACCAGGACAAAGAAGTGGAGACTGAAAGAGAATGAGTTGTAGATATATTCTTTCAGAACCAGAATTAACCTCAGCTGCTTTTTCTACTCCACTGTGGAATAGAATTCATTGATTTAAGTTTGGAAAATCAGATGGATTTTCATTGTATTTTTTCTTGATTGATTTTTCCGGTAGTGTATTTGATCATAGGTCACAAATATAGTACATGTATTCAAAATTAAGGATGATTATTTTTCTGTTAGGAACCCCATCGTCATCATCTTATGAGGAGTTACTGTGGTTACGATGAGACCTCCACTTCTAGTCTCGAGCATCCTCCTCATTTAGACCAAACTTACTGCTTTCTTTCTTTCTGCACCATTTCTTTCCTTGAAATCTTCAGTCTTCCTTTCAGTCAGATGTCATCCACTTCAGATCCCACACTTTTTTTCACCCCCCCCCCCCCCTGGCAGCCAGCCTGCTGGCAACATACTGCATGTCATATTTGATAGCATGTCCGCAGATGATAATCACCATCAGTTGTTGCCATGTTGGGCAAACGTTTGTTAATCTGTGGGTCACTTAAAGCTACTTTTGTGCCAGAAATATCAAATTAAAAGTACTAATTTGACTATAATTATATGAGCTCAGTTTGAAAATTGCTGTAAAACAAGTAAGATTTCAACATAATTGTCTGTATTCCACTAATTCAGTTCAACCTGACTGCTGATCTAAATATAGTTTAACAAAGGACATTTTAGACCTCACACTAACTTCCTAAATGTTAAACCCAATTTTGAACAACGGCTTTAGCCAAGCGTCCGGTATACATTCCTAAAGAATACAGGCAAAAGAGTTGTATTTTTTTTGTAAGAGAGAGCTCTTTTGGAGCTTTCCAGACCTGAATTAGTAAGCATTCCTGTGTATCCTTTTCTAGTTCTTTTTTTACTGAGGAGTACGCAAAACACTAAGATACATTAGTCAATTTGTATTTGTGAGTACTATATGTCTCTTACATATCATATGTGTTTGTGATTGAAGCAATTTAAACACCTTCTCTTGTATTCTTTTCTTCCTTCCCAGGTCTACGGGGTCTGATCAACCTAGGTAACACATGTTTCATGAATTGCATCGTTCAGGCTCTGACCCACACTCCTCTTCTCAGGGACTTCTTCCTTTCAGACAAGCATCACTGTGAAAACGAACGCAGTAGAGATAATTGTCTTGTGTGTGAAATGACCAGGGTATTTCAGGAGGTAAATAGCTCACAAGCCCCCCCCCACCCCCCCCACCCCCCCCCCCTGCAGACCCCATGTTTTTGCTACTTGAATTGTTTTTGTTTTTTTTACAAATGAATGCAGAAAATCAAATGCAGATTCAGACATTATCAGAGATATTCACATTTGTTCTTAAACTCATATTTTCAAAATGGGCAGTATCAGAGTCCAATTTCGATGCAATCATCTAAATGAATTGCAATACTCCTCACTTCTTAATTGAGAGGAACATTACCAAAACTTACTATGGTTATTGTGCGTCTGACCAACTTTAGGCAATTAGTGCCTTTCTTGACTTTTTTAGATTCCACACCGATTGCAATCAAATCTTCCTCTTTGTAATAGGTTGTAATAGGGCTGCATTACAGAAGATTACAGGGAACAAAGATCTTTAGCAAAAGGAATCTAGAGTATTTCAGAATTTACCTACAAATTTTGTTTGACTGTTTTGACAATCATTTTGTTGTTGCTATAATGCTTGTGGCATATCAACAAAAGCGTTAATGTACAAATCCACTTACTTGTAACTAAACAGAATTCTTTTGTGTATTAGGACTGCAAAGAGGAAACTAACAATGAATTGAATTTGTGTTTGAATCTGTTCAGTTCTATTCTGGAATCCGCTCAGTGCACATTCCTTATCGGTTACTACATCTGGTTTGGACTCATGCAAGGCATCTAGCTGGCTACGAGCAGCAAGATGCCCATGAATTCTTCATTGCTGCATTAGATGTCTTACACAGACATTGTAAAGGTAGGAATAAAAGTGTAAACTTGACATACCGGGGCTCCTCCTTACAAACACTTGTGATTTATTGCAACTATGTACATAAGAGATAAGAGATTGCAAACTTGTGATTGATTGGAGGACAAACGATTGATTCAGATTATTCACAACTCTTTATAAGACGGGGACCTGATATAAAAGAAGGTACTGTAAAAGTAGAAATAATTGTAGTACATTAATTTCGCAAGCGCAAATTTTCGAACTGAAAATATAAGCATGACTTCTTTTGTGTCTTTTGAATGGGCTGAATTGCGTGCAACGCGAATTTAAGAACCAGCGAATATGTTTTGGGGTCGCTCAGGGCAAAAAAATTATCACGGGAAAATAACCATATTACAGTATAGTGATGATTACTGTTATTCATACCACGCTTTACCAGTTACTTAACCATCTTTTCAAAGCACTTTTCAGTGTGTTATTATCTTGGTCGTTGGATTGAATTGCACTTCTGTAATTGTAATGCTCACTTTGTACTCCTCTTGAGGAGCATTCTAGCCAGTAAATATTGTACAGGGGCACACACACATAGAAAATCATTGGTATTGGCATTCGCATACTGCTGGATACCTATTATATCATGGGTAGAGAGAAGCAGTATAGTTGAAATGCAATGTGCAGAGTGAGACCCATAATTAACAAGTATACTGGAGGGAGCATATTTCCAGATTATTCAGAAAGGCTTTCCTAGATGTCAAATGTCAAAAATTAAAAAGGCAAACTTCAAGTTTCGAAATAGAAATAAAGTCGTCATTGTAGAGTTTGATATGTTCACCTGTACTTTTAAGTTGAAGACATAATGATGGTTTCGTGCTGCAAAAACTACTATAATCATTCTTTTATTTCATGTTGCGACAGATTCCAATTTTCACTACCTAATTTCTACCTTCTCAAATGAAGGTATTTTTATTGTAGGCAAAGAGAAGGTACTTTCACTCTTTGCTTGTTTTTGTATTTGTTCCTTTGCTCAAATGACATTCTTCTTATATCTCAATAGGCTATCTTCGTAATGTAACCAAATTTTATGCATACGTCTTTGTGAAGTCCCTTGATGCAAAATATTCTATTCACGTGTTACAAATAATTGTATTTCAATACCGGTAGTCGGAAAGCGAATAGACCATTTTCGTAATGTAACCAAATTTAATGTACAAGTCTTTGTGAAGTGCCTCAATACAAATTATTTCATTCATCTGATAAGAATAATAGGATTTCAATAGTCAGAATGCAAACTGCATATATCAAGTGTTGCTAGGTAGGTCAAGCCATAATGTTTGTCCAACCTGGCAACAACTAATGTATGCAGTTTGGATTATGTCTATTGAAATATTATTATTCTTACCAGGTGAATGAAATAATTTCTATTGAGGCACTTCACAAAGACTTATGCATTCAATTTGGTTACATTACGAAAATTGCCTATTGCATACATTGTTGTTGCAAGGTAGGACAAACAAAATGACTTGCTCTCCCTAACAACATGTAATATATGCAATTTGCATTCTGACTTTTGAAATGCAATTATTTGCAACAGGTGAATGAAACAATTTTGTATCAAGGAACTTCACAAATATGTATGCATTATACTTGGTTACATTCCAAGAAAAAGCCTATTGAGACACAGAAGAATGTCATATGAGCAAAAGATTGGCTTACATAATGAAAATGGCCTATTGTACATATGATAATCAGTTATTTGCAATTTTTTGTCTTTTTTCAGGGCACAATGGAGCTTCAGGCAATAACCCAAATCATTGCAATTGTATCATTGACCAAATCTTCACTGGAGGGCTGCAGTCTGATGTCACTTGCCAAGCATGCAAGTAAGTCTCATTACAAGACATTGCTATAGCAACAAATTTTTGTTTTGATATCTTGAAGGGTTGTAACTTGTATCCTTAGTTAATTGCTTTCTGCACTCAACAGAAGATATATGAAAACTTAAATACAGTCGAACCTGTCTACAGCGACCCCCCCAAGGGAAACACAAAAAGTGGTCTTTGTAGACAGGTTCCTTTAGTACATGTTTCAATGAGAAACCATTTTCAAGGGAGATAAAAAATGTGCTTGGTGTAGACAGGTGGTCACTAAAGCAGGTTTGACTGTATAAATAATATGGTTTGGTTTGGTTTGGTTTGATGTTTATTTTACCTGACTGCTAAGGAAGCATGCGCCTGCTTGTAAGTAAAGCAAGCAACCAGGGGACCGACGGCTTTAAGTCCTCTCCGAGAGACTTGGTAATGAGGATTAATATGAGGACTCTGAATAAAATGAATGTATTCAATATCTTGTTGACAACTGAAAATACATATCTTCTCATCACTTTTACTTCTTATATGAACTTATAACATCCATCATTGCATGCAATAGAGTGGTGAAGTGTGACGTCATCAAAAATCTATTTTTAGAATTTCTCAATTTTTTCTTCATATTCCGAAAGAACATCAAAAATAATGTCCAAATGTCGAAAACCAATTGAATATGTTAAAGTATTGGCTGAGATATGACCATCTGAATGAATATATGTCCTATGGGAACTCAGTGTTATATGCTCTGGCTCCTAACCATTAGGAGCCAGAGCATATATGGCGAGTATATTTATTCAGATGGTCATATCTCAGCCAATACTTAACATATTCAATTGGTTTTCGACATTTGGACATTATTTTTGATGTTCTTTTGGAATATGAAGAAAAAATTGAGAAATTCTAAAAATAGATTTTTATGACGTCACAGCTTCGGTACTCTATAGCTAACCATCATTTTATTGTAAGCTACCATTTTTGGAGACTTGCTTTTTCAATTGTATTTGTTTTATATATACTGTTCAAATAGTACACGGTACAATCATTAAATCACTTACAATTGATTTGTTGTTTTGATATCCTTCTTGACTTCCCATCTTCTCTCTTCAGGGGTATATCAACAACAGTAGATCCATTTTGGGATATATCTCTGGACCTGGGGCCGTCTAGTAGTAGCAATAGCGCACCCCTGCCTGTTCCCATTCCCATCATCGTACCCACCCCTTTACCAGACTTCTCATTAGACAGTAACTCTTCAGGTAAGACCATCTCAGTCTCTTTGGATATCCTAGCTACCACCTCACATTTGATCAGGGTCCAGGGCCTCGTTGCACAAAACTTACCATTAATGGTAACTTTGCTATCAACTACCATGGAAACTTTGATTTTGATTGGCTGTTGAGCCCTGCTACCATGGCAGTTACCATTGATGGCAAAGTTACCATCAATGGAAATTTTTATGCAGCAGGGCCCTGGGCTCTGTTTCATGAAACTTGAAAAGTACCATGCCAGATATTAGAACAAATTATAATATTATTAGATATAAAAAATAATGGATTTTTTTTTTTTTTTTTTTCAATTCTAGATTGAGGTTCATGATTATCTTATACATACAGTAAAATCGAAATTGAAAGTGATTGTTTGCCTCTCAGGAGGAGAAAGACCAAATCACTTTCAGATCAAGGACAGTCTTGTAACTGGTTAGATGTCACCACAATTATTAGCTCTATGGGCTGTATGGTTTAAAGTGGGTCACATGAAATGTATTACAATCAACTTGACTGCATCTTCATGCATTAGAGAAAAAAGTGCATGTTTTCTGAGAACATGATCACTAAAACTTTGCAGGAGGTCCTAAGCCTACGGATGTCATTTGCACAAGCAAATATGCTTAAAGGGGGGGGGGGGGGGGGGGACAGGTCAGGCAGGCCATTTTGTACTAATTACCGAGATCACTAAATGCAATATACATGTCTGTTTGTTTAGTAAGTAGGAGATAACAGTTTAGGAATGTTTAATGGTCTTCAATTAAATTCATTAATTATGGTCTTTAAATAAATGCATTCATTTTTGTGATGGACTTTGTTTGCAGGTTCCAGTACTAGTAGTAGCAGTCTCCACAATGGTGACTCAGGCCTTATGTCACCCCCTGGGTTTGATGACGTACCACATTCCCTCGATGATTGCTTACGAAGGTACTTATGTGTTATCAAGCTAGGTTTAATATGCATTCAAATCAATTAGATGATTGCTTTTAAAGGCATCGTTTAACAATGTTAAAACAAATTTTGAAATGTCGATTTCCAATCATAAATATCTTGCTAATCAGACAGGCGATCGGCTTGTAAAAGTCATGGGGTTCCTGACTGACCTAAAGGTTTATAATTATCATTGCAGCATGATCTAAATCCAGGATTTCGTTTCAGAATCTTAAGACAAAGTTACCAGATCCCTTTAAAATGACATTGCCTTTGTTCATGATATGATACTGTTAAATGTGTGTTTATCACCATCCTTTTAAACACGTGACCTGTTTTTCTTTCTCTATAGATTTACCCGTCCAGAGTATTTGGGCAGCAGTGCAAAGATTAAATGCAGTGTTTGTCAGAACTATCAGGAATCTACCAAGCAACTCACCATGAAGACGCTACCGCTGGTTGCATGCTTTCATCTCAAGGTATGAGATCACCTTTCACTATCGCAGGCACAATCCAAAGTAGAATATGTCTGTTTAGATCCAAAGCGGGGTGTTAACTCTGGTTTTATGAGCAAAGATGAATTTAAGTCCTATTCTAAGGGGGTGTTTCACAAAGATCCTATCTCGAATTTAACCCTAAGTTGGACTTAAACAATTATTGAGAGCCATTTGTAGTCTTAAAATAAAATATATTCAAAAGCGAAAAATTCAAGTATTTTTAGACTTTTTATATATTCCACACGAAGAACATGAAATCTTCTTGATAATAGAGAATATGAATGATATGAATCAACATTTTATGCCTTGTAACTTAACTTTTTACAAAATATTTTCATAGATGCTAACAGCTTTCCATGATTGTTAAAGGGATCGTGTAACAATGTTAAATCTGAGATACACGGCCCTACATGTTATCAGTGTCTGTGATATGGTGTAATATTGAAGCCCTAAAAAAAATGCGCTTCAAAGTGATCAAGAAGTGCCTCAAAAAAGTAAAAAAATTTGAGTGACCGGTTTTACCATACTCGTTTTCCCCAGTAAACTGTAGTGTTATGGCAAACGCAAAATTGGGTTTCAATTTCCAATCATAAATAGCTTGATAATCAGACAGGCGATCGGCTTGTAAAAGTCATGGGGTTCCTGACTGACCTAAAGGTTTATAATTATCATTGCAGCATGAGCTAAATCCAGAATTTTTAAGTCCAGAGATAAGTTTAACTTAGGATCTTTGTGAAACACCCCCTAGATCTGATAACGTTATATGTATGCATGTTGAAATGTTTTGTTGTTGTCTTGTCTTGTTTTGCAGAGATTTGAGCATTCATCAAGGTTTAGGAAAAAGATCTCGACGTTCATCTCCTTCCCTCACGAGCTGGACATGACACCATACATGTCGACCCATCGGAGAGCTAACGGTCTAAGTCATCATCCTAGGTCAAACAGAACAACTACCTCAGATAATCAGTAAGTCTTATCTCTTATTGGAGGAGTTAAGACAAGGTCAAAGTTCATCTCTGAAGTCCTATTTAGACATAATGCATACCTGCCAACTGAATGGCCAAATATTTTTTTTATTTAAAAGAAAAGCAGCTAAATCTAGCTTGTTTTACCATGTGCCGGCTGCGTCGAATGGCTGCACCTTCAAGATTTACTGTGTATTGCCAGTTACACTGCTGCTGCATACATGGCCATGGTAAAGCTGTGCTTTTCTTCTCTGTCTCCACCTCGCTCTCCTCTCTCCCTTTCCTTCTTATTCTCTGCCTCTATCTCTTCCCTACTCATCCTCCCTATCTCTCCCCCTCCTCTCCCTCTCTCTCTCTCTCTCTCTCTCTCTCTCACCTCTCACCTCTCTCCCTTTTCCCCTCTCTATCCACCCTCGCCTCCCCCTATCCTTCTATCTCCATGTCTTTTCCCCTCTTCTGATCTCTCTCCCCTCAAATTATCTCTCTCATTCTAATAATACAGTTAATTCTACATGATTAAAGTCACAAAATTCAAATTTTCCCTTAGTCAAAACATGTGTTATTTACAGTTCCTCTGTCAAATTTTGCAAAAGTATATTGTATGCAGTCCCAACAGATACGACTTCCGCAGAGTTAAGTGTAGTTGACATAGAATATATTTCATTGTCACTTCACTCTCCTTTTCTTGCAGATACTCATTGTTTGCAGTAGTCAACCATCATGGGTCCCTAGAAGCAGGTCATTATACCTGCTATGTCAGGCAACATCAAGATCAATGGTTCAAGTGTGATGATGCTCTCATCACCAAGGCAAGCGTTCATGATGTCCTGCAGAGCGAAGGGTAGGTTCACTTTCATCAGCTCTGGGGGGGGGGGGGGGGGGGGGGGGGGGGTTCACAAAGCTTGTTATCTATGAAAACTGCTAAATTTCTATGACAAATTTGCTCTCAGCCAATCAGATGCCATGATTTCAGTAGCTTATAACAGTAGCTTGTAACATGTTATTGATATCAAGTTTGATGAAACAGGGTCCTGTTCTACATTGCTCAGCTAACAGGTCCCAAGATCAAACTTCAGGGCTCGTTTTGGCTATGTCAAGAGATGATTCTAAAATCATGTAAAGAATGTTTGTATCCCCCAAAATGTTTAGAGTCACATTACAATTAATTGAAAGTTCGATTCAGCTCTATTTTGGGGGGTAAATATTTTATACAAATCAGGGACATGCATAACATAATCATGATTGTTTTTCGAATACAAAGGGAGATTCCCTCCTTATAAAAAACATTTGATGATGGTCTTATTTGGTATTTCTAGTCATTGTAAAGTGACTCAGCAAACATTAGATGCAAAATGATCGATATATAAACAGTCATTAATATTTACCCCTTATAATTTTGATAAAGACAAAACAATTGCTGTTACAATTCTTTTGATGAATGCATTTCAAATCTTTTACTTTGTGCACAGGTACCTTCTCTTTTACCACAAGAGGATTCTGGAGTATGAGTGACACAGGATAACATACTAGCATCTAGTTAGCAAGTATTCTCCACCTCACTCATCAGGACATGATCGGATGCAATCAAAAACTATTTCAATTTTATTTGTGTGTGAAACTAACTATAAAGGCAAGAGACCATTGAAGAGACGTGAAATATGCTTAGTGGTCGACGAGCTGTAAAAATCTTGTATTGTGGAATTCCAAGCGGGACTGAATATGTGTTTAATAGCGCGTCTGTCCTACCTTTCTCTGTATGTGCATAAGTCTGTCATCATAATAAAAAATGTTGTCTTCGTTGAATGGATAGCTGAGCACCAAAGCAAGGCACGATTAGTTCACCGTCTCTGCTTCATGTGCTCCCGATGATCATCATGCTTCTCATGGAAAGAAGGCAGGAAATCATTATGAACAAAGGAAACAAATATTTACTGTGAAATTTAGGTAGACCAAAATTTTGTTAGTGCTGATTCTCCAGCATCAAGATCTCTCTACGTTGTCATGTGTGGATCCTGAGGTAGATGTATGCATTAGGGAAAAGATGGAGGATGGATGGGGGTTACATTGCATTGTTCTGTTTAATACTGAAGCCATTTCCAACGAGCCAGTCAGCGAGCCAGCAAGCCAGCCAGCCTAATGCCGCCTATTGGGAACATCCATCACCTTTTCAAGATTCTCACAGTTAGGAGTGTGGTCTGTTGAAATTTGAGCAGAGTCATCAGGTTGTGCAGAAAATTAAGAATGCATAATATCCCCCATCCCCCAAATTAAACAATTCTAAAGATAAAAAATAAGCCCTTCTATCTATTTTTTTGTTCTGCTTTTCCACAAAATCAGTGAAAGTTGCAATGCACTCATCATCTTTCTTTGTCGTCAGTTTTGGAAAGCAATTAACTCAGAATATTGTGCACAGTTGTATAACACGTTTGACGAGGACTACGATAATACCCAGTTTCCGAAGTACCACTTATTATTCCAATGCTTTACAACCCGCCCTTTCACTTGGGTCAAGGGATCAGTCCAAAATTAATAGACCAAGCCTATGTAGTCTATGTATTTAATGATTCTCTTGGAATTAAATGTATTTTGTACTTATGAGCATATATATATTTAGTATTTACTAGGTCTTTGGTAACAAATTACCTATTCCTACGGTTATTTATAAAAGGTTACTACACAGACTCAATATTCTGTACTTTGAACATATTCACAGCCACATTGTTTATCCAAAGCAAACAAAAAATTGATATGAACGTTTCATTTACTGAGAAATGATATCACTGTCAATATCATTATCAAATCTTTTATACCGTTATATGTTTTTAGAGCTAAATATCTTTGCCAAATTCCTTACATTGGTGAGTTAGTTTCATTTAAGACAAAAATATTAAATACATTGTACATGTACTTTTTTAATCATAAACATTTCTAGTCAATTCTGTTTGTTATGCTGATACAGAATGAACACAATCAAGGAAGGACCAAGGTAGTTGGATTGGAGAATGTGAATGATGACTCTGTAAAAGTAAATGTTCATGTTAAGTTGTCTCACAATTTAAAGCTGTAATAGCAATATGATTTTTTTTTAACTTCGTTGTTACAAATTGAGGACCAAAGAAAGAGGGATAATGGCATTTTACCAGGTGCTTGTCAACAATGCTGTATACCTCATTGGTTTTTACTCTCCCATTCCCTCTCCCCCCTCTCCTGCCCCCCTCTCCTGCCCCCCTCTCTCTATCTCTCTCTCTCCCTCTATCTCTATCTCTTTCTCTTTCTCTATCTCTATCTCTCTCTCTCTGTCACTCTCTCCCTCCCTCACTTGTTATATGTCTGTCTCTCTCTATTTCCTATCTGAAAATTAAATTGACCTACCGTACTTCATTTTGTATTTGACACAGTTTTCATGGAAGTGTTACAAAAGATGGCTCATGGGCTGCCATCCCTCCTCCCTTCAGTCGGAGGGCATTGTAATCAAGTTAGTTTGCACGTAGTACCGACGGTATATCGTGGCACCTGAATCGGGTATGTGCATGAAGCATAGTGTTATTTATAGGTTGATGAGAGTTGGTTTAGTGGTCACCCCTCTGTCTTTGCCTAGAAACATACTCTTGATAGACACTGGTTGCGTCTTTTGGATGGTGACATGAAAAAGTCGATCCTCAGACGTAAATGATCATATCCGGCTGACCCACAACATGATATAGAATCCCAATTACACATCTACATGGTCATTGTAGGATGATCTGTAGCACTATGCCGTAACTGCATCTTGTTGACCTGTGGGTCATTTGAATTTGACCTTGTAAAACACCTGGAAAATCCCAGGGACAGGTTAACCAGAATTTGATATCAATTGAGATAATGAGGTACAGTATTTATTCAATAATTTTGAGTTTGTATCAAACTAAAAAGGGTTAATTAAATATGGATCCTAATGAAGACTTTGTGACTCTCCTCACTCAAATTGCTGCAAGAAATGGTGAGATATTTCTAAGGTATAAGTTTTCTTTCCCATTATTATGATTGTTTTCTGTTTGTTTCTTTGTATAAATTTGCATGAATCGTTTATTAATGATATTGGGTATCCACGTCACACCCACCTTGCCTATGATTTTGATATTTTACTTCATTTTTTTAAATTCTTTTTTTATAATATGATTTTTACATCATTGTAGAATCAGAAATTCAGTATGAAATAAGTGATGGATTGGTATAAATGAGATCATTCATCAGTCAAACTGGCCATTATATGTAATCTACTGAATTACCTGCAAGGAAAGGGCGATTATGTCATCTTAATATAACTATAATGACATTAGGTTCTTCAGAAAAGCTACATGTAGATTAATTTAAGGCTCTATGTCCCATTTGCAGGCCAACAAAATGAAAAGGTTAAATTCCACTGGCATTTGGAAGATAATACTAATTTAGAGCTTTCCTCAAAACGAAAGGGCTTGAATATAAATTTAAGATATTGACCTTTTTAATTGTCTATTCCTGATTTTGAATTTCTGTAATATTTTTGTTTTCTATTTGTTTTGTATCTCAGGTGCTGTAAGCATGTACTGAATATATTGTTCTAGCTATTTTGTAATGGTTTTTATTAGAGTACCAAGTATCTCAACACAAATGACTGATTGCAAAGTCTACTTTTATCTCTTTATTGATTTTTATTTCTTTAATTTTCTTCTTAAATTTATTTCTTTTCATGGGCATCGGTGAGGATTGTTTGTGAATACTCTCTTTCAGGCATGGTGATATCATAGACCCCCAAGATATCTGTTATTTTGTTGACCCATTGTTGATGGAGTCTCGTCAATGCATGAACTAATTATAATTTCAATGCATATGTTAAAACCAAGTCTTACCAGATTTGAAAGGTACCTGACATTTTTATCAGTTGTATTTTGAAAATGGGATAATCCTTGAATTTTCTATTTGACTTCAAATTTTGAAATTATCATTTATTTTTGTTTTTACTTGTGTTATTTCATTTATTTATTTCATCCACTGCACAATCAGAGTGGGATAGATCTTTGTCACAATAATGCTACTGAATTTCCATCATTTGCAAAAAATTGAAGCCACAATTTTGTAAATTTGTGGATGCTGGGTGATTTATTCCAAGTGGTTGAAATGGAAGGGGAAATTATTAGTGAAATTAATTTTGCTTGACATGCTCATTCAAAACTCAAAACACCTTTGTTATTTTGATCTTGTAATCATGCTAATATCATGACAAGTAACATTTTGCAAAGCATTAGTGAATGTTGAGCAAATAGATGTACGTATGTATCTTCTACCACACAAGTGTATTGGAATAACAATATGAACAACTTTTGTAAGAATATCAGTCATTTATGCCATTTGTATGCACTTTTTGTGTCCTCTGTCTTACTCTTTAATATGCCCTCAAACAAGGCATTTTATCTACAGTTATCTCTCTCGACCCAGGTTTATTAAGGGACCCATTAACTGATTACATGGGAGGAAGAAATCACCTTTAATGCAGTGCTGATTTTCACTTTGTTCCATTTAGCGAAAGGCACCGTTGCAGATCCAACAAACATGGTTATGAATAATAAATTTCATGACTTGTACTGTATGTGTGTAATACATGTATCCCATTTACACAAGTATCAGACTATAAAAGATCATGAAGATAATGATAGACTAGAGAAAGAGGAAAGAGCTATATTGTAATTTAGGTCAAAACTGGAATTTCCAGCCATCTTTCTTTTACATAGAGCATTGCTGATGGAAAAAAATTGTTATATTGCTTTTGTATTCTTCAATGGCTGAGACTTAGTCAATCAATTTGCATAGAGCAAAAAAGCTCTTTAATTGATTCCTTTATGACACAATGCTTAATGTCATGCTAGGAATATTGAAATATTGATTTCCATTTTCTTTTGGCAAGAAAAAGATAGGAAAATAATATTTTTTGCATGATATATATTGTTATGTTATTTTTTGTTGTTACCTGTCTTGTTTTTGCTCTTTAATGATTGAAGAGGTATCCAAATGCATTCAGTAAAGGTAATATCCATTTAAGAAATGGTCAATACTTATTTTGAAATATGACATTAAAATTGAATATGTATATGTCAACTGATTAATGAGTGTCATTGTTGTTGTTATTATTGTGATGATGATGAAGTATTTGGCATCACCTGTGCTTTGGAAGGAAGAAGTGAACTGGATCACTGTTACCTTTGAGCGTCTCCTCCCAGTATAACTGATTGGAGGTTGAACCATTTACAAGTGAACCATTGCCCTGGGGTTCCCCCTACTCAGATCAATGTAAACAATAACATTTCTGAGAGGCAGAAATTGTACAAAACCAATCATATCCTTAAAGCCCCTCTAAAGGGTTTGGGGCCCCAAATTCGCTCTAAAAAATTATGGCAAAATTTCACTTAAATTGTGTAATGATGAAACATACACATTTGAAGACGAATATTGATGCTTGAATGAATACAAAACCTGAGTTTTGTGTTGTACACAGAAAACCTAAATTTTGTATTCTTTCTTTTGGGCTCACAGAGGCTTTAAGATTTGGACATGAGAGAATGAGATGAATAATGTGAGATGGGAATAGTGAGAGGAAGGGGAGAGCAGAGATAGAGAAGGAGAGAGAGAGAGGAGGGAGAGAGAGAGAGAGAAGGAGGGAGAGAGAGATAGAAGGAGGGGGGGGGGGAGAAAGGGAGAGAGAGAGCGCACTCCATAAGGCTCACATTTAAAATCAAACTATAGAACAAGCCAGTGGAATTATTGATAGATAATATTTATTCTTGTAAATGATAAGGAAAACATGTTGATGGTACAGAATTTTACATAGATCAAAGTATATAAAAAATACCATTAGTGAATGATCGCATAAAACATTGGCAAGGTAACAAAACTATATTACCCATTACCCCACCAAATCTTTATATTTATATCACCGTTATTACTGATTGAGATTGCCTATCGACAAACATGTAAGAATGAAATGTACTTGCCAAATTGTTCAAACTTAACTGACATACAATTTTGATACGTGTGTTGTGCTCCCATTGAAAAGGTATGTGTAAATTTGAGGAAAGTGCATGCACAATGAAATGACATCAACGCCAAAGGACTATGGTGAGACATACTTTGCCATACCGGTAATCATAAATACAATATATCCAGTAGTATTACCGGTAAGCTAAAGTACAATTAAATCATTGCCTTAAATTACCTGTAAATACATGTCTCAGATATGTTGAACAGGTATGAGCAACTTAGTGGGGCATACTGCATTAGGCATGTATTTTCACATAGTGAATAAATAATACACATACTAATCCCTGAAGTGCTTAGAATGTTCAACAATAACAAGCAAAGATGTATGTCAAAGAATTTTTTTTTTTTTTTCTTGTTTCCATAGTTTCTTAGATCCATTTTGCAAATGCACGATTGAAATGACTGAAACTTTCCACAAAGTCAATTTCTTAACAAAATACTAAATTAGGTGGCTTTCTTCTCACAATATAGTCACAATTCTAAGTAAATTCTACCCCAAAGCCCCATCACCCTCACATTAAACAGTGTGTTAAAAGGTTATTCATAGGCCACTTGTATAAGCAGTTGTGATCAAACTCTATTAAAAAAATCAAATATATATTTCCTTTACTATGAGATGGTTATTGACTGAAGATCAAAGTATGAAGTGTGGAGTTTTTATGTAATCCCAACTATATCATACAAGAGACAACAGTATTAGCTATTATTATCTATATAAAGCTTCCAAGTGGTACATTAGATCAGTGTATTTAATATCTTTAGTGCAGTACCCGGATGACTGATCAATATTGTTTTTGTATTGCTCAGTCATCTAGGAACTTCAACTATCGATATAGATATCACTTGAAAACAAAGCCAATTTACTGAGGCAAGTCAAATTTTGTTATTTTGCTAGTCAACCTGATGAAGATAATAATAATAATATTGTATGGCTTTGTTTACGTGTGATACAAGAATATATTGCTCTTGCAATGTCATAGCTTGAGGAATCTATTCTTGTATCACACTCAAAGCCATCCAATATTTTATAAATATCCCATTATTAACCTCCACCTTTTGTCTTTTCCAGCCACTACACTATATAATGTAAGAATATGTCCTATTATTACTATTACATGTTCATAATCAGGATCTTTAACTAATAGTAAAGTACATTTCAGTTCTCACTTCAAATATCAATAAATCTGGAAGTAAACCCTGTAATCATGTACACTGTATTTTCAGAGGTTCCATATATCTTTCTATTCAACAAAATGAATATAGTAACGTCAAAACTTAAATTTAGTATCAAGAAATTATTTTTAGCATAAAAGCAAGTTACATGAGCATTGGAAAGATGTTATATATTGATGCATCGTTTAGAATCGAGTCACTGCTCAACTCTACAGCTGCCAAATACATTACTAAATCATACACAAACATGTACAACTTCCAACCAGTTAAATCAATCTGAATTATTCAAACCTATAAAATAAAAACATAAAAAAGCACGTACCAAAAATGAACTTCTTTACAAAGAGATTTCTTTTAATGCCACTAAAATTGCTTCAAACCAATCAACATTAGGCTAAAGCATATTGAAAATGGAATTATTGTAATTGTCAGCATTAAATAGGATGACTTATTATAGCTGATGCAGAAACATTGCCAGAAGATTTAGCTAAGTGACCGATAACCATGGTCAAATAGCTGGAATTATTGTCACTATTTTTTATAGTTATTCCTGGTATTAACATTCAGTGACTAAAGCAGCAGAGGAAATGTAAACTCGATTCAATGATTCCTAAGTACGCATCGTACGTAACATTACATATACGATGTTGGGTCATTTGTGTACTCTTTAGAATGGTGAATCAATTCACATAACACATGTAACATGCACAAAGGTGTGCAATATTGAATGGAAGTTCAAGAATTAATGATAATTGAAAAAGAAAATGCAATACCATGTAATCATTTTTACACACTTCAATATTAGAAAGAGAGAGAGAAAGGGAGAAAGGAAGAGGAAGAGGAAGAGAGAGAGAGAGAGAGAGAGAGATAGGAAGAGATAGAAGAAAGAGAAAGGGACAGAGAGAGAGGGAAAGGGAAAGAGAGAATGGGAGAAGAGTGACAGAGGGAAAGAGCGATAAATAGACAGAGAGAGAGGAAGATTGGAAGAGCGTAAGGGGGAGAGGGAAAGAGAGGATAAAGAGAGAGGGAAAGAAATAGAAATGGAGAGGAAAAAGACAATCAAATTCAAAGTAATAAAAGAAGAAAAAAATCATATAATTCTATTATTATTATATTCTTATACTGGTACTTATTTACTAATAAACCTAATTTTAATCCAAGTCCTCGACCATGAAGGCTGGAGGAGATGCAGCTAGACCCTCATCATCATCGTCATCCTCACCGCCTTCGCCACCAAACAGATTTGAAATAAGGTTACCTGCATACATGGAAACAAAGATGTATTCTTGTATTTGATGTTTCCTATTAAAATATTTTTATTATCAAGACTTTCAAGGATATATGTATAGACTTGTACAGATATATAGATTTATGCACCACTAAAAACTATCTCATTAAAGAAAAAAAGTGTTCCAAACTTAGGATTTTAAGATATTTAATGTTGATTATTAAAATAAGTAAATGATTGTTTTCGACCACAAAGATAGAGCAGGACGTATTTATCACAGCTATTTGAGTACATCTGATTTTGGGTTGGTTTAAGACCATCTTGATGCACTAATAAAATGGAGAGTGTCTAAGCCGCCGAAGATGGCGTTACCAACAAATGCATACACCCAGCCACAAGTTTTTTTTCTTCGCCGGGTGTCCTAATTCGAGGATTACACCATCTTTGGCTGGTAGCGAGTAAGTAGGAGGAGATTTTTTTAATTAAATCGGCCAAGTTCTGGACTGGGGTAAATGGTGGACTACTGACCTATAAAACCTTGTCTACCGGTAGGCATTGGAGGAGGTAATCCGAAGAAGACCTGGCCTATCTTATCAAGGTACGCTGCATACGTTGGATCCCGCTGCAGAGACGGCTGGTACTTCTCACAAAGCACAGTGAAGGCAGTTAACTTCTGACTGCAGAGACAGGGAGAGAGGGAGGAAAGGAGAGAGAGACGACAGGGAGTGAGGGGGAGAGAGAGGGAGGGAGGGAGGGAAGGAGAGAGAGGGAGAGAGAGAGAAAGAGAGAGAAAGAAAGAGAAAGAGAGAAAGAGAGAAAGAAAGAGAGAAAGAAAGAGAAAGTTGTTCAAGTTACTGCCAAATTATCACAATAAGGTCCTGTATAACGTGTCACAAAATACCCCTTAGGCAGATTTTAATTAGTAAAACGGTCTGCTCTCTATTGCCGCTCGCACAATGACCCAGGGTTCAATCTTGCTTTGGAGCTTTTTTATAAAGGTCTATTTATTTTCCACAATAATAAAAGTACAGAAGCGTACAATTAAATAAAAAGCCTATAAGGCGAACAGCTGCCTTTTGTGACAAATCAAAATTCAAAAGACAATTCGTCAAACAAATAACAAATGCAATGACGAATTAAGAAATGGAAATGAATTGAAACAGGATGAAAAAAGTAAACACATATTGGTAATAATGTCAAAGGTAGGTCCCAAAATGTAAATAATCATATACAACTGGTAAATGTCTGTAAAAACCCAATTACACACAAATACGCCTATTACACCTTTAAACATTTTCAAGAATTTACAATTATCAAAAATATATTTTAACTGAAAAGATGATTGGTACTACAAAATCAGAGAATCGTGTTGAAAAGAGCCATAACTAAAACTTTTTGACTTGCACTCGTCAGACTAAAACGCAAGAATGAAACAGAAAGCCGAAATCGATCAATATAAACGGACGGAAACTAAAAGGAACAAGGCGCGAATATAACAACCGCTGATTGGCTGTATAAAGTAACAGTAAATTAGGCTTATGCCAGCCGTTTATACCGGGATAATCGCTAGAATAATACGAGCGTCCGAACAAACTCTTTCTGTCTGTATAGAATCAAATATTTGTCCAATTTCAATATTTCAATTCAATGTTTCATCGTTAAATTTAGAAACAATATGTTCCATGGGTACATACTACACAATGCAAGTTTATGTTTCAGAAAGGAAAATCTAGCACTTCCTAGTCCAAAGATATGATTGTATGATACACTGTTGAATTCCTTGGCAGGGATTTGTTGTTCAAGGTTTAAATAAAGAAGAGAATTCATCATTCCACCAGACTTACGTTTTGATTGCCAGGAGTAAGAGCCACATGAAGTTAAGGAGAGGTAAGATAAAGGGAGGTCCATCTTTAATTGCAGGATGATTCTCAGTGTAGACTTGTAATGTGAGGGATGCTGTCGTCTTATTCCTTAGGCACAGGTATCTACAGACATATGAGAAGGCAGGACATGATATGAATAATCTGAAATATTATAGCAATCAATAGCATAGCAATCAATTATGTCTGTTCATGCTTTACAGCTTTATTATTACCATTTTAAGTGGAATACAGCTTACCAGCACAAAAACCCCAATCATACAGTAATTACATGTAAGTATTTATCTGTTTATTTTTTTATTCATTCATTTTTTTTTCTTTCTTCTATTTAAAAAAAAAAAAAAATTTAGAGGGGGGTGGGGGCACTTTTTCTGTAGAAAATATATCTTGCTCATGTCAACATTTCAATGATGTACAAAAATGATTTCACTTTATGGACAGTAGATACATGCATCAACACTACCAATAATAATAAAGTGCTTTTATAGCGTATATAACTGCCGTAGCATCTCTATGCGCTTAAAAAAAAGATATATCACAAAATATGTTTCCAATGCCAATTCCACAATAATTTATCTGAACTTACTGAAGTACTGCTTGAGCTACAAACATATCGGCCTCACTTCCATATCCTTTACTGAGCTGATATTCAACAAGCATTAAGGCACAGCCCTTGCCATCCGTAGATCGCAAGAAGTGATAACGAGCTTCAAAATAGTTCTTCTCTGAAAAGAGACAGTGAAGAAATGAAAGACAATCATATTACATGTGTTCTATTAAATTGCCCACTGTGAGCTAGAGGGATGATCTATATTTTGGATATTTTGGTTAGTATATATTCTTATTGAAACTTATAGTGGTGTCTTATAATGCCTTGAATATTTATGGTTGAAAAAAAATATATAAAAAGGTAATGAACTGACTTTGTGTTTCTTGCTATTAAATGTACATTTTTACAGTGAAATAAGGATCGAGAAGCACATGAAAATCACATCAGTTACGAGCCTTATTTACAAGTGTTGAAATTTCAGAATTTTACTTTTTCACCAAAAATATCCAATGTAATTGATTAAAAAATATATCCCAAGAAGGTAATTTGAGAATTAGGATGATAAAGATGATTAAGTAAATGTTTTCAAGCAAGATAGTTTTTGCATATTGCAAACATTCATTGATGTGATTTGATTATTCAAAGGCATCATTTTTTGTGTGCAAATCTGGGCCTCGCCTTATAAACAGTTGGGATTGATTGCAACTTATTTGCGACTAATATCAATTGCAACTATGTTGTACATAAGAGAAAGGAGACTGCAAACCTGCCTTGATATAAAGAGGAGATTGATTTGGATCAATCGCAAATCTTTATAAGACAGGCCCTGGACAACTCTTGAAATCTGTCAAAGTTTCTTGCTTGCATAAGTTTCAACTCTCATAGCAATTACATTATAACATCGCATCCCTTTCATTGATATTACTATACTTACCCTGCCACAGCATGTTGGCAAACTCTTTGTGGAGTTCTGGATCACCTTTTCTATTATCCTTCTGAGACCATTTAATGGCTGCCACAATGAACTTCCCTCTCTCCGGAGCCTCGGGAAGTAAATACTTTCCCAAGTTTCCAATTCTTGCTACAAATCAAAAGAAAAACAGCAAACATACGTGTGTCAATCAGGTATGATTTTTTAGGTTTAGGAACTGACCTTTAACGTCACCATGAGAAAGAGGTGACTCATCCAAAACAGGGGTATTTCTGAGTCAGTTGGTAGGTAAAGATTGAGTACTTCAATTACATGTGATCTTGAGTAATAATGATAGTATTTATTCTAAAATTAAACTGTCTTGAAACTATTCTGAAAGATACATTATATTATAAGTAAAATTGATAATATTTTTGATATTGATATTAGGTTTGATAAAATGACTACACCCTGCGGAAATACCAAACAGTGAAAAGGATGAAATCATGGAACTAAACGAACTCAAAGCAACAACATGTACACTGTATCTGGTCAAAATCTAAATATAAGGCACTAAAGCTCTGGCTTGTTGCCCATGGCACCTGGGCCCTTTTCCATTAAACTTGTTATCAATAACAGGTAACAATAACTGTTATAATTATGTAATTTATGTAAAACGCACTAATATGTCTTAGGACACGAACTGCGCTACATGTATATAAGTGGCACATACCGTAGTATTATTATAATTGTTATAAGCTACTGAAATTGTGGCATTTGATTGGCTGAGAGCAAATTTGTCATAGAATTTTAGTATCAGTTATTGGTAATAAGTTTTATGAAACGGGGCCCTGGACGGGTTACTCCACACTGGCCCAGATGTAAAATACACAACAGAAAAGGACACAGTGAGAGAGGTAAGAGAGGTAGAGGAGGAAGGGAGGGAGAGAGAGGGAAAGGAGAAAAGAGAGAGCGGGAGAGGAGAAAAGAGAGAGCGGGAGAGGAGAAAAGAGAGAGAGAAGAGAGAGAGAAGAGAGAGAGAGAGAGAGAAAGAGAGAGAAGAGAGAGAAGAGAGAGAGAGAGAAGAGAGAGAGAGAGAGAGGGAGAGGAGAAAAGAGAGAGAGAGAGACTTACAAATATTTTCTTTTGAGATGGGTGCTTCTGCGCTCTCTAAGGCCTCTATCAACAGCAGACTAAGATCAGCTCCACTCATGTGCTGGAGAGAACAAAGAACAAAAAGGAGTAAATCAATTGTGTTCTATATTATCAGCTTCACAGATACAACTTTCAAGATTATGAATTTAAGGGGGGGGGGGGTGATCAAATCTGCTTTCCATGTTGACTCTAAACTGCACACTACTGATAACAAAATTGTAACCTTTATCCAGTTTGAAATGAATTATTTCTGTAATTTGAATCATAAAATCGTATTTGTGAGATTTGAATGGCTGAGCAGATCACAAAATACGTTTCATCGGACAGATAAAGAGAAAGAAAGAAAAAGGGCCTTTAGAAAGGCAAATTATCCAGAGCAGGCTTTCTCATGAGATGTGTTCTAACCAATATTAAACAATACAAATAAATTAGGGATAATTATTTTTCAACCTTCTAAAATCTTTAAGAAAAAGGTATGAATCGATATATATTTATGAATCCAATGACCGGGGTAATAGTATATTTGTAAAGCGCTTAGAGACATTTGTATTAAGCGCTATATAAAAATTAAATATTATTATTATTATGAAATAATTTTCCTTTACCTGATTGTGTTGTAGTAGAAGAGATGCTCCTGAGTAAAGCATTTCTATGGCTTCTGCATGCTTCTTCTGTGTCATGTATCTGAGAATCAAAGATTACAGGATACAATTTGTTCGTAAAAACACAAAAATTACCCGAAACTTGTGTATTATAGTTCAAATCTTAAAAATTCAGTAAAGATGTGAGCCATATCATCGTTTCAAGCCTTTAACAAAAATACCTGATATGGTTAGCATCGAATAATAAAAACAAATAAACACAAAAACAAAAGCAATACAACAATGCTGCAGCAAAAAACAACAACATTTAGGACAGTATTCCACTAAAATTTAAACCTGACCCTAGGCTTAAGATTTTAAATCTAAAATAAAAAAATACTTCATCTGTTTTTAAATCTATAATAATATTTGCATGTTAATACGTCTCCGTTGTTTTGTACACTGTTTTGTAATTGTTATATTTTTTATAGCCAATTGTTGGAACGTGTATATGTATCTTTTAATAACAGGGAGCTGCCTTGACAGAACCTTATGGTTTTATTTGCAGTTTCCCCAATTCATTTCTATCGCTAATTAACTTTGTATAATTCCGATATATTTGTAGACATGTTTCCATTTTGTGTGTGTTTTGTGTTTTTTATATATTATAATCTGTATCATATATGTTTTTTATGGATTTGAATTGAAAAAAAACTGGAACTTGAACTGGAACTTTTCTTCAAAATCAGTTTTTACATTTAGGAAGTTCGTCCGAGGCCTAAGTTTTACTTTGTTTAAATTATCTTACACCCAGAGTAAGGTTTAACTGAATCGGTAGAAATAGAGTACAGACTATAGTGAAATGGTAACAACTATATTGTTGTAACACCACATATATTTCCAATTCCGTTTTATAACCGCTAGTCAAAACAGGGCGGTTTTCAGCTAAACCGTCAAATTGAAAACGGATAGTGCCATGGACGGTCGGATACCGGACGGTTAAACGTTTGACCACAGCAATGCTTGTATTTGTGGAGATATTACCAGATTTCCAATGCCCCACATGTATACAAGAGGTTCCATGAAAGGGTATTTACCTGAAGTAGAGAGTCCTGTACATCTGATGAGCCTCATAGTAATCTCCAGCTTCTATGCTCTTCTTTAGCTTCCCCAGGACTCTACTCGACCCACCCCGATCTGAATTCTTCTTGGCAGGAGCTTTGGCTGCCATTCTCTATCTTCCCCTTGCCTTCAAGAACAAGCAAGAGATGATCTGGTCATTTTTTGTTTAACAATTAGAGAAAGTAGTAGTGGTTATTTTACATGACTGCTAAGAAAGCATGACTGCTAAGAAAGCATAAATGCTTGTTAGTAAGCAACCAGAGCACCCATGGCTTTTGGTCCTCTCCGATGGACCTGGTAATGAGGATTAATGCCTTACCAAAGGGCAGTAGTGCATTGCCTTGGTTTTGAACCCGGGTCGCCGGATTACGAGACCTCTGCTCTACCAACTGAGCTATCAGAATTACAAATAAATTCTTTGCTTTAAACATTTCATGAATCTGTCAAAAGGTATTTATTATGACAATATGATATTGTTCTATTTAATTTCTGCAAAAAATTACATTCTAACAAAAATGTTCTTTGTATTCATCATTTCAAGGTATATCTACTAGATTGTAGACCACATATTTTGTAAGATCACACTGCCAAGGGGACAGCTTCATCTAATTTAGAAGGCTACTCAACCTCAATTCACAATTCACATTAAAAAATATAAAAAATTAAAATTAAACCTGTAAGGAATCAAAACGCATGTGAATCAATTCATTATAAACACAGTCAATTACATGAAAACTCAGATAAAGCTAAAAAAAAAAAAATCATCCTTAAAACCAAGTGATCCACAGCGTCATCAATTTGCTAGAAATAAACAAATCACAGGTTTTGTAAAGTTTTTGTTTTATAAAGTATACTACAAGCCAAGATAGTAGCAATACTTGCAGGCATTCAAAAAGTGTGTTGACACATATATCACATGATAGGAAGAGGTCTATGACTGTGTCAGGTGACCCTCCAATTTGCCTTTCATGTATGCAACTCCAGGAAGCTCCCGCGTCGGAGCTTCAGGTGGTGCATCGAAAAACATTCAAACAGCGGGTTGGGCGACATTATCTCAAAATATGCAAAGGGAGTACTACCGCACATGCGTACTTTCTCTTTGCCATGTTGAGTCAACGATACAACATGGAAGAATCGTTGGGGTAGGACGAAGAATCACCCCCTTTTTCCCATCGAAGACTTCTTCAAATTATAAGTTTTAAGTTGCCAGATAGATGCCCAGAGGAGTCGAGCAACCTAGTAAGTCAAAATTGAAATTACTCCATTTGCATATTTTGAGATAATGTAGCCCAAATGTTTGAATGTTTTTTGATGCACCACCTGAAGCTGCGACGCCTTCGGCATAGGCGTTTCCTGGAGTTAGTATATATGTAGATCTACCATATTCTGTATGGACTGTATAGGCTCAAGTCTCTCAATAGCATTAGCAATGCTGCTAGTAGTCCAGATTCTGTCTGTTTTTATTTTTCATTCTTCAATTACATGCATCCCACATGCACATAGCGCCTCATCGTGCGATGCACCAAAACAACTGTCGAAAAGGGGTAGAGAATGAGAGGCAAGGACGGTTTCTGGTTCAGCATTGAGAGTGTGTTATTTTTTCAGCTGAGAAATGGGCGTGCGACACTGAAATAAGTCCAGGCTGTGGACTATGCTGCTAGCTGCGTGGTTAAAGTTCTTGGGCTTGCATGTGCAGTATTAGACCGAATTTTCTGTCTCTTTCGTTCGTTAGCCTCTTATTGGGGTAGGGTCGGCCGGCTCTCTCTTTAGAGACGGAAACCGTCTATACACATTCCCTTGATAACGCCACGGCCGTTTCAGGTCGTAGCGTTTTGCCCCCAAAATCCCCCAAAATGTAATTTTACCTCGTGCATGTTATATTGTAAATTAGGCCTAGGCTATAATAATTCAGTTCCACTTACCAACTTGACTGAAATAATCCGTTTAATGGTCCCTTTTAAGGAAATTATGGGTCAAAATCGACATCCATGTTGAAAATCTTGCAAGCCGTGTTAAACTCTCGCTGCCGGAGTGATCTAAATCAATCTCATCCCTTCTAGTCTACGCCGAAGGCAAAATGATTATGAAGGAAAAACTGTGCGCCATCTACACGTTCGTATTGGCGTTATCACAGTTTTTCGCTCGTACATGTACATACAGAAAATCATTGTTGAAACAAATATTATTTTTAAATCATAACACCATCCAAGCTTAAATCAATTAAGTCAATAAGGGTACAAATCATATTTATTGATGCATGCATGAATGAATGAAAGTTGAAACCCTGGCCTGGTCTGATGTAAATCATTCAATGTCTAGACTTCTAGAGACTAGTAGTAGAATTAGAATGTGGGCCCCTGAGCCGGGCCTGGCCTGGGCCAAGAATATGGACACACACAGCAGATTCCCCACACAGCAATATCATAATAAGACAAAGTACAGATAATCAAGACTAAGTAAGCTGTAATTTAATGTACATCTAAAGTAATAGTGGTCACCTCACCTGCTCAATGATGCAAGTGTGAATCTGAAGTCTGAACTGGAGTCGTGGTGCCAGTGGTGGTGTGGCAGTCTGTGAGTGTGAGTGACTGAATCAGTGAGTGGGACTGTGTTGGCCGCCGGTGAATTTAAATTACGTTGCTCGAACGGAAAAAGTTGACTTGCCGATTTCGAGATCAAACCGGACGAAAATCGCAGCTGAATTATTTGAACTAACGCGTTTTGTCTTTACAAGAGTTAAGCAGATCGGACATAGCATTCTTGCCTTGGTACATGGTCTCAATGCAATAGATACGCGTATACCGCGTATATATACAAATCATGTAGACTCATCGAGAACATGTACTGTACGTGCAACGACCGATAGACTTGATGACAAGACGTTTAGCTACACAATATCTCACAGTTCATACAATCATGGAATAAGACGACTGGTTTTAAGTTTACGGCTTAAGGGAATTTCCCAATCTTCTCTGTCTTGAAATCTCCTCCCAAGAAAGAAAGGTCTTAGGTGCTCTAATAAATGTGTTGACCACGCATATCTTCTAGCTAGCTTCTTTGCATCAACGGCAACTTTCTTCTCAATTATTTTGGATTGAGTGTCATGGCAATCAATTGCCGGGTTCGCATGGGTATATGGGATACATGCAGTTATCTGTCATGCAAAATAAAAACGAAATATAGATCTAGATCTATATGTTTAAACTCTTTTTCATTAAAAAAATATAAAAAAAACGATACACAAAAAGCTTTTCTTCTTCAAATAGACCTACATGTATGTATATAATTATATGTATCAACTCTTTTCATTTAAACAAGAGTTTACCTTTATACATGTACATGTAATTATGTATTAACTCTTTTTCTTTCAAACAAGGATTACAACAAAAAAATACTATGATACAAAAGCGCCTTTTTCATACTATTTATTGTTATAAACATCATAAATTGGGTATTGCAGGAGAGATTGGGGCTAAGGGAAACATGCTCTCCATGCTCTTTTCATTTAAACAAGAGTTTACCTTTATGATATACATGTTATGTATAAACTCTTTTTCTTTCAAACAAGGATTACAAAATCGATACAAAAGCGCCTTTTTCAAACTATCATAAATTAGGTATTGCAGGAGTGATCGGGGCTAAGGGAAACATGCTTCCCGCCCCCAGCGTGCTTCAACGCTCAACGACCGAATCTACAGCGAACAGTGGAGGCTTATTTCCGCTCGGGGCGCGGCTACCGTTAACTTTTGTGGGCATCCAAGGACAACGCGATAAACTTACATACCAGTAGTAGGTACAACAACAAACATGATCAGGCATACTTTGTGCTAGAGTAGCTTGTTTGATCATTTTCACAATTCAACTTTTCAATCATGTGGACATTTAGAAGCTAACGGTCATGGAATCATCGGGACTTTTACCGTGGGATGTCGTGGTTCTTGTTCTTTACTTTATCTCTATCTTAGTGATTGGTATAGCGGTAAGTCCTTTTGAACCGGGAAAGTTTGCTACCATGCACGGACGATTTCAGGTCGCGGCCACAGATCTGTAAGAGTTCTGTGGTCGCGGCGCGGTTCCCCCGCGGGGTGGGCGAGGCCTAAATCACTGAGGTCAGTGCATGGCCTAGATACGGGAACGAAGAGTTTGAGTGCAGTTGTATAGCCAGAAGTAACTCATTCGTGTTTATAATTAACTCATTTCTTTACAAGTATTTAACCTTCTGGCTCTCAATAAAATAATTTTTGTGGTATGTGTGTGTGAGTGTGTGTGCAAGAGAGCTAGGAGATAGAGAGAGAGAGAGAGAGAGAGAGAGAGAGGGGAGGGAGAGAGAGAGAGAGAGAGAGGGGAAGGGGGAGGGAGTGGGGAGAGAGAGAGAGAGGGGGGGGGGGGGGGGGTGGAGAGAGAGAGAGAGAGAGATCGAGAGAGAGGGGGAGGGAGAGTTGAGTTGAGTTGAGTTTGAGTTTATTAACAACAAAAATAATAACAAGTAAAACACAATGTATCAAGCATGATTACATAAAATATTATACAAATAATGAATGGTTATGAGTTCAATAGTGCGAATATTTTCATGAGTCGAAAGATTAACATTCTATTCAACGAGGCGTCAGCCGAGTTAAATAGAATCAACGTTAATCTTTCAACGAATGAAAATATTTGCACTATTGAACGAATGAAAAACATTCATTATTTGTTTTATACAACATCGAAGAAGATCTAATAGAACGTTAATCAACAAATTATGCTTTACTCCTTATATTAAAGATAAATTAAAGCAGTGGCGGATCCAGGGGGGGGTTGGGGGGGTTGCAAGCCCCCCCCCCCCCCCCTTGGGCGGCCCAAAAAAAAAAAAAAAAAAAAAAAAAAAGGAAAAAAAAAGAAAAAAAGAAAGAAAAAAAGAAAGAAAAAAGAACGCACGCTGGAGAGAAATCCCTTTCGAGTGCAAATATTGTGAGAAGATATTCAACTCATCTGGTAACTTAACCAAACACATGATAACTCTGGATATAACTATGTATTAAACTGTTACTTGATTTAAAAAGACGTTATCATGCACTGCTTTTTATGGTCTCCATTGTGTTAATAGATGCCAGGAAAACATCACTTACGGGGTTCAAATAAACACCCCCCAAAAAATCGGCTCGTGGACGATGCTCCGCATCGTCATTATTTTGGTCAAACCCCCCCCCCCTTAGCAAAAAGCTAGATCCGCCCCTGTAAAGTTGGAGTCAAGCCTTCTCGATTACATTGAGATTGCCTTCGCGTCAGATACACGCAGGGATACGCGCACGCACGACTGAGAGGTACGCAGTCTGCATATAACCAAAAATGCACGGCGCATATAACCAAAAATGCACGACCGTGCAATATACCATCTATTGAATATCATGTGACCAACAATCCTCCAATCAAATGACAAGGATCCACGTAGGTGTTGTATAAAACAATATAACACAAGATCGATAACATAACACATGAATAATATAAATATTGTTTTACAAAGTATGTCGTATACAAATGTAATAAAATATTATGTGTACACTTTTGTTGTTAAAGGGGGTACCAGAAGTTAGCACAAGTGCTAGTCGAGTCTGGTTCCCTGTCTTTGGCAAGAATTTTAAAACTATTTTTTTTTTCCTTTTTATTTTACTATACTACATTATATACATGTAACATAAACTATATAAGTAAACAAAGAAATAGAATAGTTCTTTAGAAATATTCCTTACTTAATATACATGGAAGTCAAATGTGTGTCGACTTCCGTATCAATACCAAACATACAGTAAATAAAAAATATATCATTATCTAGTGATCTTTTTAGAAATTCTCTAATCTGAGATTTCTTTTTGCCATTTTATGAAGTTTTAACTTTTGTTTAACTCAAAGTATTTAGATGTTTCGTTAACCCCTTCCGAAAAGCATTTTTAGATCGTATTCCTCTTAAATCGTATGGTATACTATTCCATATTTTCACGCCCATAAATGATATTGAAAATTGACCTTGTGTGGTTTTGCATTTAGGCAGATATAGTTGTCCTTGTTCTTTGCCCCTTGTGCCATATCTGTGCTCTATTACCTGACAGTATTCAATTAAGGAGTGAGGAAGATTGCCATTTAATAAGTCATAGATCAAGGTTGAGACAGATAGGAAATGAAGGTTGTAAACATTTAAAACTTTTATCTTTTGGAACAAGGGTTCCGAATGGGTACCTCTTGGGCTAAAAGTTATCGCTCTCATTGCCATTTTCTGGGTAAGGAAAATACAATTCAAGTTGGTTTTGTATGTGGTTCCCCATACTTCAATTCCATACAAAATATGTGGCTGGATTAACGCTTTGTATAATAGCACTAAAATGTTCTGTGGGACATAATGCCTTATTCTGAACAAAATTCCGACTTTTGAACGAATATTTCGATTTACCATTTTTATATGTTCAATCCATGTGAGATGCTTATCAATTTGTAGTCCTACAAAAGTTGCCTTATCTACTTCAAGTAATTTAGATCCAGATAGAGAGAGAGCGGGAGGGGGATGGAGAGAGAGAGAGAGAGAGAGTGGGGGGGGGGGGTGGAGAGAGAGATATTAGTGATAGGCAATTATGTTCAAAAGTAATAATGAATTTTGTCATATTTTGCTCCATTAAAATGTATGTTTTGGTTTTCTTTTTTTAGTCACTATGGCGGTCCAACAGGAGTACTGCAGAAGGTTTTTTCTTGGCTGGGGGATCTATGCTTTGGTTACCGGTAAGTGAGCTTGATGCTCTAGTAGTCCAGTATCTTGCCGATCTTTGAATTTATTTTGGTATGTTTTAAAAAACAAGATTAATGATGTGACAGCTGCAGGGTATAGTATTTCATTATTTTTTGGATTGAAATACAAATTGAATGATATGTTACTATATTTTGTTTGCTTTAGGTTGGGGCCTCCTTATTCGCCAGTAATATTGGCAGTGAGCATTTCATCGGTCTGTCTGGATCTGGAGCCTATGCCGGCATTGCCATTGCAGCTTTTGAACTCAATGTAAGTTATAAGAGAATTTGTGTAGACACAGAATCATGGACAGAATGATGCAGGTAACAACAATAGGTTCCCGGCTGACTTAATTCCGGTGCTTGATTGGCCTTTTTTCAGATTTTATTTTGTTGACTAAAAAATGAAAGCAAAATAAAATCTGGAAAAGGCTAAGCACCAAAAGATATTATCCTGTTGTTGTCACCAGCCGCCTCATTCTGTTTTATATCCCATAAGACAGACAGACTGACACACAAATACACACACACACACACACATAATTATAACTTTTCCACTTTTGAAAGGCAATATATTTGTTTTCACAACAGTGGGAACAAATCCCCTTTATTTGTGCATTGGTGTATGATGCGTATCGCAAATGCTTTGCATGAAAAAGTTAGTTTTCATTTCACTATTGTATTTCTGATAATCTCCTTTTTTGAAGAAGAGTACACAGTTCACTATCATGTTATTCCTTCATCAAATCTGTTTATAGCTGTAGCTTTGCTATAAAAGATCATTGCATATATCCAATGTACTTTGGAATATTACTCATACACACAATTCATTCCTCTGTCAAATGGACCTTGGAACACTCCATTTATAGGATCACAAATATTGTTTCTTGATTAATTCTAAAAGATAAATTGGATCTCAGTGCTAAGTTTTGCTCTCTGATGCTGCCATATGTTTCCTTCCATTCATTCCCATATATGCATGTTTGTTATTCACATCTATTTCCTGAGACTACCCATGATCTTTGTGATTGCATTTACAGTTTAAAAATACATGAATAAATGAGACTGCAGCCAAGAATGAATATATATATATATATGCTGGTAGAGTGTGAAAATGAATGCACTTTTACATCCTCATAACCTTCAGAAGGCCGCATTATAAACTTTTAGGTTAGAGGTTATTGTATATGTTCATTCAAAAGAAAAATTCTTCAATGAAATGTCGCTGCTATTATTACGGTCTTTGTGCATTGTGTTTATATAATGGAAACCCATACGCTTTAATCCCTTTAGAACGTGCCCTACACGTAAACACCCATTATCCTATCCTACTCAAGGACAGGAAGGGTCAAGAAAGGCTGATTTCACAACAGAAAACTGCATATTGTGAAGATTATTCACTTATGAAGATACTGTATAGTCACGATATGTCTATGAAACAGTGATTTGATATCAACATTTAACACTCTAATGTTCATGTACATGTATATGGAATATATTCATAAGTATGATAGCATGGTTGGAGTTAAGAAATATATGTTGACATAAAGGCTTAAGCCCTATACCAATATGCAGCTTTCAGATCCTATGATCATGAATTGCAGCTTCGATACCACATACGTACAGTACATAATGGCAAGTGTCAATAATCAGAAAATGTAGTCGGATGCTGTTCATATTTTCAATATCACTTTTGAAAATATGCTATCCATAAATCTAAATCGAATATATGGCAGCTGTTGAAAACATGAACAAACGCAAAAGAATTTTGGCAGAACGATCATTATTTCCTAGTTATACTTTACATTGATGTAAAAGAAATCATCTTTGTATATGTAGAAAAGGGATTACCATAGTTGAACCATTCTATCAGAAATAACCCCCTCCCTCTTTATCTCTCTCTCTCTCTTTCTCTATATCTTTCTCTATCTCTCTCTTTCTCTATCTCTCTCTTCCTCTCTCTCTCTCTCTTCCTCTCTCTCTTTCTCTCTCTCTCTCCCTCTCTCTCTCTCTCTCTCTCTATTTCTATCTCTCACTATCCACACAGGACTTAATCCTTTTTTTTTTGGGGGGGGGGGGTAATAAGGAGGTGGGAAATTATGTGGGTAAAGTTTATACTCAGACTGAATATGCATACCATGGCATGCACCATAATTCCAGATTTATGCATGCAGATAAATTCAAAAAAGCTGATCATCTATTCTCTTGTATCTAATCTTTAGGCGCTGATAATGCTGCAGTTGCTAGGATGGATCTTTCTACCAGTGTACCTAGCCAGTGGTGTTTATACAATGCCAGAGTATCTGCAGAAGAGGTTCGGGAGCAACCGCATCAGGATGTACCTTGCTATTCTCTCACTTGTCATCTACATCTTCACTAGAGTCTCTGTAAGTGTTCTTTGCTGGTCTACTGCATGTAAGGGCTAAAAAAGCTAGCCCATTCAGAAGAGTTGCCCATGTTTGTGATTGACTTTTAAAGCCTGTCTGCACTAGTTTAGCCAGGGGGGATTAGACCTCCCTGCAAGGTCACTGACAGGTGGTTGTTTCATCAAATTAGCTCTCAATTAACATTAAAAAAAAGGGGGTCATGGGGGACCAACAGGAATCGATTAGGCATTGTTGCTAAATAGAGGGCGCAAGTAGCTATAAGTAGTACAGTGGGGCTTTAAAGGGAAATCCAACCTTGATTGCAAACTACTCTAGAGGAAAGCAAACAAATCAGTGAAGTAGACTGGTGAAAGTATGAATGAAATCTGACAAAAAGTGAGAAAGTTATGAATATTTGAAAGTTGTAATCACAATAGCTATTGGCTCTTCAAATTGGCTAAATTGGTAATGTCTCTGTGATGTACCGGCGGACAACTTTCCCATTTTTTCCAACACACAAAATGACTAAAATTTCAATTTTTCAAAAATGTTTGACTAAGGAGCTTCTTTTCTCTTTAGATGACCTACAATAACATGCTATAACCATTATATTTTTGGAGTAGTGCCCCAAGGGAGAAGGAGCTTACGAGAAAAACAGAAATTCATTATATTTTTGTACACGACAAATGGCAGAGTTATCCTCGACTATGTCACAAATCCACTCACCAAACTGCCTATTTGAGATTTACATAGAATTAGTGATCTCATCTTTGAAACATTCATAACTCTCTTATTAATGGTCTGATGTATTAAAAACTTTCGCCATTCGGTTTATCTTATCTTTCTGCTTTCATGCAAATGAGCTGTTTTATTACAAGGATTTGATTGCCCTTTAACTTATTTATTCAGAGATCTATCAAATAACATGAGGCACACGAGCAAAAAGAGCAAGAATTAGTTTCTTTGCTATGTTTAGGAATGTGTGTGCTACATTATACCGGTATAGGGAGTCAGAATGAAATACTTGAACAGTTGTGTCCACGCCCTCTATGTTCAGAGTGAACAGCACAGACGTGATATGAAATGAAATCTTGTTGATTTGTTTACATGCCCTCTTCTATAAGCCAATTTGGAGATACTATTTACGCATGGGAATTTGTACAAAAACTAAAACATATCGAGAAGAATGCTGGGGATAGGTGTTCATGAAAGTTAATTATCATTTGTCATTTATGCACCATTTTTTGTACTTGTACAATCTATAATGCACAAGTAGAAGCATTCTTTTCAAGAGGGCAAACAATTTTGTTCATGATGCACCTTCATCACTTAGGCAGTGATTATTAAAAAATTAAAAAAGCAGGACTTCTCCATGTTTAGAATGTCTGTGGATATTTGGGCATCGATTGTATGTGTGCTATATCTCTGAACTGGTCTGATGCTATCGGGTGGCAGGGGAAAAAAATACACGGGGGCTCGGGCGAATTAGCCCCCGAAATGCCAAAAAGAGCCCCCGAAAGTCATAAAAGAGCCCAAAAAAATTGCATAGAGTTCAATGCAAAACAAAATAAAAAGTGTTATTTTCATGTAAGCAAGCTTGAAAAGTAGCCCCCGAAATTGTTTAAGTATTTTTTCCCTGTCAGGTGGACCTGTATGCCGGTGCTTTGTTCATTCAGCAAGCCTTAGGATGGGACCTCTACCCAGCTATCTTCTGTCTCCTTGCGATAACGGCCATCTATACAATCACTGGCGGTCTAGCAGCAGTCATATATACAGAGACATTACAAACATGTATCATGTTGTGTGGAGCTCTATGGCTTTGTATAGCAAGTAAGATTGAGATAAAATCACTCCTGTTTATTGAGGCCACCCAAGGGAACAAAGGAAGTGGCCACCGTAGACCAGTGGTCACCAGACCAGTGGCCTTTCTAAACAGGTTCTGCAACATATTTCTTTCTCGACAGGTGGCCACAGACAGGTTTGACTGTATTAGTTTGATTTGGTTTAATACTTATGATTACAAAAATAAAAGATGTTTATACAGATCTTTACTCATAAAATGTTAACTAATTTTTGTTATAATCATATTATTATGAACTAATGTAAAACAAATTCTGAACATATCATCAAAATTCTGTGTTTGTAGATTAATTATGTTTCTGCTATAGAAGGCTGGCAGGTTTCCAGGAAGTAGATTTAAATAAGGAAGGAAATCATTTATTCTAGGATTAATCACGGGCCTCTTATTAAATTGTTGACTTTCTACTTTCATTTTAATTCTTATAAATTTGTTTAGTGATTAATCATGACTTCAGTGTATTGCAGAGAAGCTGTATTTTAATATCTAGAATGCACATTGAATACATTAGTTTTTGCTAGGTCTTACAGATATTATGGCTTATCAATACATTATGCCTGAAATCTTCAATCTGATGATTAAAATACAATAACCCTGAATAGATGAATGTAGTGTCTCGCCATTTGACAATAAAATATGTATTAAATTGCAATGCTTTTCGAAAATAGGTTATTGTATATTGTAGAATTATGATAGATATGATTGATTTTGGTGTGACACATTTTCCAGCGCCCTTAGCCTAGGTTTTCTCTGTGATGATTGTATGCGATGGTTTACATATCTTTTTTGTAATTTTTTCTTAGGTTTTCATAAGATTGGAGGTTACGCCATGCTGGAGCCACTCTACGCTGAAGCCATTCCTAATGAAACATTCTATCGCAACGATTCTTGTGGGATGCCAAGAGATGATTTCTTCCATATGTTGAGGAATCCTGTGGGCTCAGACCTGCCCTGGCCTGGATTCTTCTTTGGACAGAGCTTCGTAGCCATTTGGTACTGGGCAACGGACCAGGTCAGTAGGAATACCTTTCACCTTGATTGAAGAAAAAAAACAGCTTTCAGCAGCTTTTGATGGTAATAGGAAATAAATATCATATGATAAATACATACAGAGCCCTGTTTTACACATTCCCAACGGTTAGTATGGGAAACATGTGTGTGATAAGGCTGTGCATAAGCATGTAATGAGGTACTCAGGTACATGCCCAAGCTAACAGGCGGATACTCGAGTACTCGGCAGCCATGTTTTGCTTTGTTTTTGTTTTTTTGTATTTTGTTTTTTTTAACTTGATACTTTTTTTGGGTGATTTTACTCACAAAAATAAGTCTGAGTCAGTACGGTTGGTGATAATCAATCCCGACTGTTTTTTCGAAGCTAACGCTCCAATAAAAATAATGAAATAGATCTAGCCTAGCTAGTCTAGACCCTCTAGTCTATAAGACATTTCCGTATTGCACACCACAAAAATTCTTTCGCCTTAAATCTCTTTCGTATTTAATTTTTACCAATTTGTATTTCATATTCTAGCTCATCTCTTTCTGAAACTATCCAAACTGCCAAAATAAATAAAGGTTTCATATAAAGGTTGCGTATACTAGGTCTAGGCACGCTCAAGAACGAACAGCAGCTGGTTTTGGTCTTGCGCAGCCATTAATTGTCACTAATATGTCACTGTAGGGGATTATGTCTGTACCTTGGACTTTGGACTCGCGCAGCCATTGTCACCGAAGAGGATTATGTTAGCGCTTTGGAGGCCTAGCTAGCTTGCTCAGAAAATATCTTCTGCATTAGACTCGTTGCAGACATAAATTAACAATTTTATTTAAATTTCTTCCCTTCAAATTAGGAACATAGGTAAGCTTCAAGTAGTATTCTGTATTCACATTATGTTGAGACACATGGTTGTACACCACTGAAAAAATAGCCCCCAAAATGGAAGAAAATAAAAAAAAAGCAAAAAACAATACTCGAGTAGTTTCCAATAGGGCGAGGAGCAGAGTACTCTTTGCAGCCTTAGTGGGTGAGGCTGTGATCAGCGAGAAACACGAAAAAAGGTTTTAGATACTATTTCCATTGGCATGGTGTCAGCAGTGGGATATTCTACTCCATTGGCATGGTGTCAGCAGTGGGATATTCTACTCCATTTGCATGGTGTCAGCAGTGGGATATTCTACTCCATTTGCATGGTGGCAGCAGTGGGATATTATGCTCAATATGGTGGCAGCAGTGGGAAATTGTGCTCCATTGCCATGGTGGCAGCAGTGGGATATTCTGCTCCATTAGCATGGTGGCAGCAGTGGGATATTCTGCTCCATTGTCATGGTGGCAGCAGTGGGATATTCTGCTTCATTTGCATGGTGGCAGCAGTGGAATATTCTGCTCCATTTGCATCCAAATTACTGCTTTCTCAAACAGTGAAACGTTAATTTAAGCGCAATTATTACAGATACCGAGGCATAAAGACAGTGGCCTTACTTTAGCCCACACAGTGATGTCCTTTGAGGGTGCACTGCTGGGCATCGCCCAGATGTAAAAATCGTGGGATAGTATTTTAAACTTTTGCACCCTTTTTATTTCAAAAATGTGTCATAGTCTTAACAATGAATCACACATGACTGTGTTCCACCAGTCATTTCATGTTAGGATATAGGAGAGAGTTGTACTAAATCATTTTTGTCTATCTGTCTGCAGGTGATCGTCCAGAGAGCACTGGCATCCAAGAATCTCTCTCACGGTCAGGGAGCAACATTGTTAGCTGGTTTCTTGAAGATTTCACCTCTGTTTCTCATCATTATGCCTGGGATGATTGCCCGTATATTTTACACTGGTAAATCTTCTTCTCACTTATATGTACATTTTGTGTGTGTAACGCTGTAATAAACCTACACGTACACATTTGTCGTACTCTGGTACTCCTTGATGTTTATTTTTGTTTGCCCTTCTACACATACATTATACATTTCATGTTTTACTTCGGTACACCTACATACTGTGTTACAACTTGTTTTAAATTTCTTATTTTATTTGTGTAACAGAATGTATATTTTGTTTGGTTTAACGTTGTACAACTTGATGTGCATATCTTGATTTACTTTCTTATACCTTCATTAACATTTGTATGTACTCTGGTTCACCTACATATGCTATATTGTTTGATAATTCTGATTTCTGTGGGATTCTCTTGTAATTCTGATATGGGACACCTCTCAAGAAAAAAGGGCACTATATAATTCCACTTATTACGCCTAGATGTACATTTTTTTAATTGTTTTACTGTGGCATACCCATATGTACATTATTTGTTTTTATTTCTTACTGTTATTTGTTTGTTTGTTTGATCTGATATATCTAGATTTACAGTTTATTTTGAAATTTATGTTGAAATTTGTAATCACTTTGAGTGACTGGAGGGACATGATATCATTATCATTGGCGTAAACATCTAAAAGATTTAATGATCTTTGGTTTAAACATCTAGATTTGATCTTAAACTGCTGTCATTTTAAAGGGAAAAGGCGTTTGCAATGTTTGTTGTGGAAATGTAAATCTATGTTATGTATTTACTTGGGATATATGTTAAACTTAGATTGACTTTAACAATACTTAAATCAGTCAATGAAAATGCTCACATACTTCATCGTGTGTCATACTTTGTTTTTTTATTTCAGATGTTGTTGCTTGTGTGGATAATTGTGAAGAAATTTGTGGTTCCAAGACGAGTTGTTCAAATCTTGCCTTTCCTCTTCTAGTGTTTGATCCTGATCTCCTACCTGAAGGTATGATTCAATTCAAATATACCAATCACCTGGAAAAAAAAATGTATACAGCTTGAATACAAATCATTAACTTCAAAAAACTTTACCAGGCATTCTATGGGCTAATAAAGGCATTCAAAGAAACTAATGAATAACATAAAACTTGCATGCACCTGGAACCAAAGTCAAACTTGGGTTCCATCATGTGGGCTGTATTCTGTGGTAGTGTACGGTTGAGATGAATATAGTCTACTCTGAAATTGCCTATGTGTGAATTGAGAGTGTATTTAAACTTGTCATATCTCTTCGAAACAGTATTCTAGACTTATATTTTGAATATAGTATTGAGACATAATAACCTCTATCGGTGATTGGTACCCTTTCAAGTATGTTCTTCATTTGAGACTTCTCTCATTCAGATCAGTACTTGTTTTTCTACATATCTTAATTTGGGGCGGAGTTGGAAAAGAGGACGGGGGAGAAGCAATTGTCACTGCATGAAAGTGTTTCTTTTGTAGAATCTGACACTGAAATTTGCTTTTAAAAACGGATGAACAGAATATTTGCTTCTGTTTTTTTTACATGATTGTTTTCCCCCTGAATGATACAGATTCTTTATTTTATTTTTTATTATGAATTAAAAATGTAATAGTGGGAGAATCCTTTCCCATATTAGCTAATCATTATATTCTGACTTTCTGTGGAAGAAAGTACATGAGCCCAAAAGAACATTGTAGTTAAAGTCATTTAAAGTTTCAAATTTTGGATTGTTCTCTTTTGATCATCTCCATTCAGTAACTAAGTGTAATGTATACGCTGTATAAACCTTTTACATTATCACAGGAGCCCATGGTTTATTATCCGCTGTAATACTTTGCGCCCTCATGAGTTCACTATCGTCCACCTTCAATAGCAGCTCCACAATATTTACGATGGACCTGTGGCGATGGATGCGTAAGATACCTAGTGATAGAGAGATGGGACAGCTTCCTAGAGAGACAGCTCAGAAACATGAAATGGAGTTGATGATTGTGGGCAGGTAAATCTTCCGTGTTGTTGGTGGTAATTTGTTTTGGCAGGAATAGTTTCATAATCATTATACATGTTACTATCTGTTTTGTGAATGCCCTAGTAAACTTAAGAATGCAGAATTTAAAACATATACACAGAGGGGTCGAAGAAGAATTACTGTTAAGGACAACATTTTATTTAGATCTTTGATAAAAAAAACTTATATAGCCACACAAGGTGTAAATAGATATCAACTGCTACATTATTTTACCCCTTTTCTATATCCCAATACCACAGGACTTGGTCGAGGCAAAGTCTAGAATTTTTCCATTGTAAATGGCCTAAATATATATGATGTATGCATGCACCAAGATGCCATAATGTCAACTTTTGTTTAAAGGTAAAGACCAGTAATGGTCATGCGATTGCATTGTGAAAGAAACGTTGTGGAATCGATCAGAAAAGGTTGATCATCTAGCATCTAGCATCTGCAAGGTTCTGGAATCATCAAAATGATAAGAAATTTGGCCCATACTTTGTAAAGTTACAAGCACTATACACAGAAAGATGTATATGGGACTACCCTATATCTCTCACACGACCATGAGAGAAACAAATTTACCAAATATATGAATTAGTAGGCGGTTTCCCGGCAATTTTTTTTATCATCATGTATTAGTCAAAACATATTCTTTCACATGATTGGTAATGAGAGCTTCCATTTCATTTTTTGAAATTGGGGCGTTACCAATACTGGTCTTTACCTTTAATAACAAAAGAACAAAATTGAGAATAAAGAGAAGTGATGAAGTGATAGAATCACAAACTATGAGATAGTATATTAAAGCTTCCATTCATTCTATTGCTTGACAGGTTGTTTATTGCTATCATCATCGTGGTCAGTGTTCTCTGGGTTCCCATCGTCCAGAACAACTCCAGCGGACAGCTATTCGTCTACATCCAACAGGTTATAGCCCAGCTGGCGCCCCCTATCACCGCTGTTTTTATCCTCGCTGTCTTGTGGGAGCGCACCACGGAGCAGGGTGCATTCTGGGGGCTTGTAATCGGTCTGGTCCTCAGCATCATCAGGATCAGTTTGACTGTGGCTTTTCCAGAGCCCTTGTGTGGTGAGGTGGACAGTCGATCACCATTCGTGGCTGCAATCCTTGTTAACTATATGTACTTTGCTCTGATTCTCTTTGCTTGGAGCATGATGTGGGTGATAGGAATTAGCCTTTTTACAGAACCTGTACCTTCACAATATGTGAGTATTAAAACACAATAAACTTTCCAGATTCATAATTCAGTTTTACCATTTATAGTGCCACTATAAAAATGTATCAAAAATAATACTTAGTGTTAAAGATTTGCAATCTTAGTGTATTTTTCAATTCATCAACCATCTTTGATTTCAAGCAGAATGATAAGTTTTTCTTTGTCAGAACAGATGAGATTCAATTGATAATAAATTAAGGCAGCTACTGGTATGCAATTCAATGTTGAACCAACGTGAGGCAAACCTGTGCTGTAATGTTGGCCCAACTTCTTTTTGCTGGTTAGCTCGATAGAACAAATTGATTTTGGGCCAATGTTATGCCAACCCGTTTCCCACCATGTGCCATGGTCCAACGTCGTAAAGCAAACCAAAATCGACTGTTTATCATTGACAAAATGGCGACAATGGCCCAATGTTAGCTTGCCGACCATGGCCGATATTCTCCCTGTATGACATCCTACTTGTTTTTACAGGTAAATTATTGCAATTCAAATAAGATTATACATATTATTTGAATATTTCTTCAAATTTTAGTCTCGTCTCTGACTTTCAGCTAATCCTGCCAAAGAATGATAGTGTTGTACATACAGAAAGGGTTGATTGTATGACTGTTCATTTTAGTGTCAAGAGATATATTGTATGCCCAATTTAAGAAGGAAACAAAGTATCAACATTTTACTCAAGGAAGATAATTGCATTGTTAATGGCTTTATGACTCAGAGGGAGTTAACATGGAATATTCATGTACGGTAAGTGAGAAATCATTTCCCCTTGAAATCAGGCGTGATATTCATGGAAGTGTAGTGAATGAGAACCCACTGTATGAAAATAGAATCATCACCACCATCATCATCATTCATTAAAGTCAGCATTTTCCATTTTACGAGGGGTTGCTGACTTTCACGATATTCCCTCTTTCCATTGCTTCTTGTCTCAAGCATCCTCTTCATTTCGACCAACCTTACTGCTTTCTTTCTTCACCTTATCTTTCTATGAAATCTTCTGTCTTCCTTTCCTTGTATATGCCATCCACTTCCAGATTCCATTCTCTTTTTGCACCTAAATCATCTTCCCTTTTGAACACATGACCCATCCATCTTAATCAAATTCTTTTTACCACTTCCACCGCAGTTTCTTCCAGACCCAGCCTTTCCATGAGCTTTCTGGTTTACTTTCTATCGGACTGTTTCACATCACACATCTTCCGTATCATGGCTCTTTCTGTTCTCCTTAAGACACCTTCTTATACTGTCTTTACATTCCAACATTTATTGTCTTCATTTATTCAATATTATCAAGATATTTTACAGATTAATAATCAACATTGTTTACATAGATATGGATAGATATAGAGGGCTTAATTCTTGTGAATCTCCTTGGCTTTGTGTCTCTCTCCTAGTTATACCGCCTTACATTCTGGACACGGTTCAGCAGAGAAGAACGTCAAGATATAATGGAGTTAAGAGGAGAGTCAGAACAAGAATCCTTTGAAACAAAAGAAAAGGTGAGATTTTGAGCAGAGGTAGATAGAGATGGGAGAGAAACAGGGGGGTGGGTTAGAGAAAGAGAGAGAGAGAGAGAGAGATTAAGAGAGAGAAAGAGAGAGAGAGAGCGAAACAGGGGGGGGGGGGGGTGGGATGAAGAAGAGAGAGAGAGAGAGAGAGGAATTTCATTTTGAAACAAAAGGGAAGTTTGAGAGCAGAGGCAGATAGGTAGACAGAGGGAAATTCTTATGAACCAAAAGAAAAGGTGTAATTTTAACCAGATGTAGATAGAAATAAAGAGGAAGAGAGAGAGGGAGAGCAAGAGAGAGAGAGGGAGAGAAAGAGGGAGAGGGGGAGAGAGAGAGAGAGAGAGAGAGAAAGAGAGAGAGAGAGGGAGAGAGAAGAATTAAAAAAAAAAAAATGTGCTGAGTGAGATGCACTTGTTATTATTGTTCAAATTATCTTTCGCCTTTGACCTTTGACCAGGAAAGAGAGGTAAAAGAAGAGGATGAAATGGAATCTTCAGTTGACAACTCAATGGAACCTTATCGTGTACTCAGGAAAACCAAAGAAGGTGAGAAATATGTTCATGATTCTAATGTTATGAATAGAACATTAATGATGATCATGACGATGATCATAATAATAAGAAGAAGAAGAAAAAGAAGAAGAAGTAAAAGAATATTAATAATAATTATAATAACAATAATAATGAAATGATAATAAAATTGATAATAAAATTGATAATAAAGATAATAATGATAAAGATTATAACGACAATAGCAGTAGTTTCAGTTTCATTTTTATTTCAATTTCAACAAGCATATATCAAATACCTAAATTCATAGTAAATTGAACACTATAAGAATACACTGACTAGGTTTTTTATGTAAACAAGTCTTAACAGTGTATAACTTCATTAATTCAGTGTAAATCTTATGCAATTGAGAGGGCCTACAGAAATTGCTATGTCTTTAAAATGATAACAATAATATCAATAATAATACTTATGTAAACATTGATATAACTTACAATCAAGTCTTTGTTATACATAAATACTGCACATTGCAATTTACTTTCCTTCAGATTTGATGAATGATTTTTCAGGTTTCTTCAGTACTGGTTTTGACATCGTCACTAAGTGCCAGTAAAGAGATGATTTGAAGAAATTGATTTAGATCATCAGAGGAAACTGAAACCAAAATTTTCTGAATGTTAATTTGAGCTTGGATTTCATATTTTTGTTCCTTACTTCAATTATAAAAGTCAAGTCAATACAACAACTAATCTCCTCTGAATGTTGTTTCACTGTTAGATTCTCCCCTTATCGAAAGAAATGAGACAAGCCGATGGCGTCGTGGCTGGAACTGGTTCTGTGGCATCTCGTCACTAGAGGGCGTCCTAACAGATGAAGAGCTTGAGCAACGCGAAACGAAGCAGATGGATAAAGTGATCCAGAGTAAGAGAGATAGGTACATCTTGAGCTCTGTAGCAGTAGTGGTACTTGGACTTGATATCTTTCTTTTTGCGTACTATGGATGATTTTACATCAAGGTACAGGTGCTTGTATTTGATGAGATTTCATTTGGATGGCGTGGGTTTGAATCCCACCGCTGCCACCATGGTGAGTTTGAGGGTCTTAGTAATGGTAGATAACTCATGATAATATATGAGTCAAAGACTGGTTTGTTATGGTAGACATGATGGCCCAAATTCACAAAGCAAGGTTTGAGCTCAGACCGGGTTTGAGCTCAAACCTCCTTTTGTTTCGCCAAACCTCCTTTTGTTATTTACAAACCAGGTTTGTAAATAACAAAAGAAGGTTTGGCGAAACAAAAGGAGGTTTGACCTCAAACCTTGGTCTGAGCTCAAACCTTGCTTTGTGAATTCGGGCCGATGAGTTTGATGGTCTTAGTAATGGTAGATAACTCAGGATAATATACGAGTTAAAGACTGGTTTGTTATGGTAGACATGTTATTTATTGAACTACCACGGATACCGGATAATTCGGATATCGCATATCATAACAGTACTTGGTTGACGTGACGTCAGATTACCAATATAGCGAGGTTCTGTGGAAGAAATCACATATCTGCTGATTCCTCCCGATGGTGAAATCATCAGCCATAATTTATTTTGTTTTACGCCACAAACTGCATGGAAGAGGTAGAAAAAGAATTGGGATGGTGTCAGACTTGATAGGGGACAGATCATATCGAGGGTTCAGTGACACAAAGATATAACTCCATATTTTGCCAAAATGAGTACCGGTATTTGATATCAAATATTCGTAAAAATGTGGGCTTTCCAGGAAACATAAAGACTTTACTCCACCCAACACCCTATTGAACTCAATGGCTAGTGAAACATAGACTTAAATCCTTAAGGCCCCAGTGCTCAGTGCCACATAAACCATTTTTTCTCAAAATGGCCAAAATGGAGTTACGTCTTTGTGTCACTGACCCCACGATATGGCATAATGAAGAAGAAGGATAAAGATAAAGAGGGACAGAGAAAAAAAAGAAACAAAGAGGGCTGTGGTGTGTGGACCTGCCCTTGGAAAAACATCTGAGAGAGAGAGAGAGAGAGAGAGAGAGAGTAAGAGCAAGATAGAGAGCGAGAGAGAGAGAGAGAGTAAGAGCAAGAGAGAGAGAGAAATAGCAAGAGAGAGAGAGTGAGATAGAGTGTGTGTGTGAGAGAGAGAGAGAGAGAGAGAGAGAGAGAGAGAGAGAGACCACCCTTTAAAAGATCTGCCCTTAGGAGGGCATTGTCCCATAATATGGTATCCCCCCCTAATAAGAGGGAAAATGCTGACTTTTTATAAATGATGATGATTATGATGGTGATTTGTTAATTGGGAGAATTAATTCCTATTTTGGTAACAGGGAAATTAGGTCTCATTTGTTAATTGGGAGAATTAATTTGTATTTATTTACTAAGAAAGAGAATTAATTCATATTTGATATCAAATGCTTATTTATTTCGATGTTATCTATACCAAATACTATTGTGAATTTTATATGAGGTACTTAGTGTAAATTGAATAAGTTCACCTTTTGAGCTGCATGTACAAATTGTTTCTGCAATAAACCAACCAACAATAATAGTCAAAGATTTGTTACTATTCATATTGGGAACAGAGGTATTTTCTTTGTATGTTGACATTAAATCATAAAGTGTTCGATCAAGACCTAAGATATATATATATATATATATATTGCATGTATGTTTACACCCTATTATGTACATTTAGCTAAGCTCGTACGGACTGAAATTATTCTGCTCGTTTTTTAGCCATACCCGGACATCTTTAAGTCTTGATTGAAGAATTTCCAGTTTATATTATACATGTCTAATTTGTCTATGCACATTTTGATATGTTGATATATGTCACATGCATCCATTTCAATTGTGAAATTCAATTTTCAATTATATGTTCATGTATACATGCTGAGGACATCCACCCTGATATTAAGTTGGATTAAAAAAATCAGAAAAAAATGAGAGAAATGGATTACCGGTAGTGGAAGTTTGAGTAAAATCTGATGAAGGATAAACAAGTTATGAATTTTATAAATCATTCTATGTCAAATACATACAGTGGGACCTCAAAATAGAAAATAAAAAGGAAATTACCCTGTTGCATTCCAACCATATTTATATCAGGGCTAAACGAAAAATGGAATACAAAGAGGAGGGGCTAGCAAAATCACATTGTTATAATGAGAGTTTGTTTTTATAACGGTGTTCTTATAACATGGTTATGCTGCATTGGTCACTATGTAATTTACCTTGCCAGTACCATTCCCATATGTTTTTTTCTTAAAGCTGGACTGGACTACTTGTAGCTACTTGCGCCTTCTATATAGCAAACAATGCCTAAACGGTGCCTGTTGGTCCCCCATGATCCCCTTTTTCTTATGTTAATTGACAGCTAATTTGATGAGATAACCACCTGTCAGTGACCCTGCAGGGAGGTCTAATCCTTCCCGGCCAAACTAGTGCAGACAGGCTTTAAAGCACATTTAACATTTCCCTGTTTAATGATTAAGGAATATGTCTATTTCATAGAAGGGTTGTGTACAAATATTATATTCCATGGTACAGGTATAATAAAATATATTCTGTAGAGAAAATAAAAATTTTATTTGAATATTTTGCTATGAAGCAAATGATACGATGGTATAGCTATATAATACAGACTTGCCATCTTTGTGTTTTATTGGTTATGGCTTTAAGATATCTCAAATTTCTTATCTTTAAAGGATTTTCCTCAAACTTTTTCCTGCTTTGTCTCTGAACCAGGTTCATATTAGAATGAACCATTTTAATGGTTCAGGGGTATATTCAATCCATTGTGTAGACTATTAAAAATTGTCTTTCATGTGTTTTTCTATTTGATTTCCTGAAAATATATATTTGTATATCTGTCTTCACATGATTTAATTAGCTTTTTTTCATCACCTATTGAAATATAGAAACATTACAGTGATGTATTACATGTAATCTGAAATGATTTTTAAGCAGTATTGAAATTGCCATGGAGTTTTTTTAAGTATTGCGATAGTCTTAATATATCATGTGATTTAGAAAAAAAAAGATTCTCTGTGCTATTATTCTTGTATCTTAATTGTATTTATTATACATGTATTTTTGAAAGTTTATATTATGGAATATGAGGTATTAAATACTGTGATAGAAATAAAATTATATTTTATTATTATACAAACTTTTAGTTGTATCATGTGTCATATTTTCAAGCTCTCTTAGTTATGAGCATGGCTGATGTCTGTGATAATGTGTTCAGTCCATAACAAGTAGACGACTTATCAGCTAGTTGGCCCCCTTGAATGATTTTTGCATCAACTTCACTGAACTTTTAGACAGACTTGTCAAAATTGGGTCTACATGGATACAATTAATTAACCCTCAACTCGGCCCCATCATATTGAAACTACATCAGATTTCATCAAAATTCTTCAATGTTTGTTTTTATTTTGATAGATTATTATTATATAGTTATTATTTCCTCTTGATGAAGATCACATAACATATGTAAGGTTGAAAGATATGGTTAATTAGATAAGCATTTGTCCAAGAAAAAGGGGTACCCGAGTCGCCATCATAAAGGCCAAATATAATTTTCATCACAAACCTTTGGGAATAGATGGAAGGGAACACTGACAAGCAACAATCAAAAGCTAAAAGACACGCTTCACTTCACATGAGAAAGGTGTGATCTTGTGACAATGAAACTGTCATTTAGTGAACAATAACAAAGGCGTCAACTTTAAACGAGTTGCGAAAGAAAAGATTCCAGCTGTTATAAAGTATTATGAAAATGCACTTGGTAACATAAAACACGTTATATATATATATATATTATATAAATGTTTGTATCTAGAGAAAGAGAGAGAGAGAAAGATCGATCGGCCCCCTTGTATGATTTCTGCATTAATTTGACTGAACTTGACTGAATTTGACTGAAAGATTTGTCAAAATTGGGTTTTGGTGGATACAAGTAAACCTCAACTCTGCCCCACCACATCAAAAATCACCAAAAGTCTTCAATGTTTGTTTTTATTTTGATAGATTATTATTAAAGTTGTTTTTCCTCTTGATGAAGATCACATAAAAATATGTATAGGGTTGGAAGATAATGGTTAATTAGATTAGCATGCATGTGTCCAAGAAAAAGGGATACCTGAGTCGCCATCATAAAGGCCAAATATAATTTTCATCACAAACCTTTGGGGAAGAGAAGGAAGGAAACACTGACAAGCAATAATCAGAAGCTAAAAGACACGCTTCACTTCACATTAGAAAGGTGTGATACTGTGACAATGATACGGTCAGTTTGTGAACAATAAAAAAAGGCGTCAACTTTAAACGAGTTGCAACAGAAAATATTCCAGCTGTTATAAAGTATTATTAAATTGAAAATGCACTTGATAAAGTATAAAATATGTTATATATATTTATATATATATATATCTTTGTATTTAGAGAAAGAGAGGGAGAGAGAGGGAGTGAGAGAGAGAGAGAGAGAGAGAAAGAGAGAGATCGTAAACTTACATATTAATATAATTCCAGTGAAAGATGAGGGTATATGCATGGGAACTACAGACTCCATTTCACAATCATCTATAGGCGTTTTCTTTTTGTTGTGTTTGACCTTCCGCATAGAGTGAGTTGTTTTGCCAAGCTGAGATGAGAAAACAATGAAGTATAGTTGTATCTTGGAGACCTGATTCGGTCACAAGTGTATTTAATATTGATCTAATTCAAAAAAGCAAATATTATGCAATTAAAACATTATTGTTCATTGATAGAAGATCAATGGCAGCCAACACAATAATGAACCTTCGACTCTCCTGCGTCGTTATTATAGCATAGTTATGTAAGTTTGGGTTCTATGACGACTTACAAACTACGATATTTAAGAGAGTTTTTCGTTGTATTTTACTCAATTTTAAAGCCAACGCTGGTAAGTTTGGGATTTAAGCTTTTATACAAAATTTTAAAAAATCGGGTTCAACGAAGGAAGTCAGTCTGAGGTCTACTCTTTTTTTAAATTTTCGACATTTAATTTAGGATATTCAGATATACTGTATATCTCGTTTGTACGTAGGGGAAGCTTGGCATCAAGTGAACTTATGGGGCGTTGCAAGAAAGTTGCGATTGATTGCAAGTTGCAAAATTTGCAACTGATATAACTTGCAACGCCTTTCTAGTCTACCATATTTCCTAGGATTTTTTTAGGATTAAAGTTTTAACAATTAAATGAAGTTAACTAGATCTACCTTATATCCCCTCTCTCTTTCTCTCTATCTCTCTCTCTCTCTCTCTCTCTCTCTCTCTCTCTCTCTCTCTCTCCCTCTCTCTCTCTTACTAATGGGGCGTTGCAAGACAGTTGAGTTGCAATCAATTGCAAATTTGCAATTAATCGCAAGACTTACGCTTGGTTTTGGGAAGTTGCAATTGATTGCAACTTTCTTGTAACGCCCCATTAGTGCAATATTGATGAACTAGGTTCTTGTTGTAAGGGCTAGTTTATTATAAAAACAAACTCCTTCCACGTCTCCCAAATTATTGCCGACGCCCTTTTTGATTGTACGAAGCGGTACGAATGCAAAACAACCTTGAATGAAATACTGTATATTCAATGAAAAAGGATCCCTGTTTATACTAAAGTTGAAAGGTGTACGTGTGACGTGCTTCTCTCATGCGTGCATTATTCATTCTTTCTAGAGATACACATATTTTTTTTTTTTCTGATGGTTATTATCTTTGTTCTCGTGGGCGTGTCACCGTTTTGGTCACAATTATATTGCCTCTCTTGTAAGTAGCCCCCTGTGATAAATCGTGCAACTATTGATGCTTGTGATATATGCTGCCTTCATTAATGTAGGTGCAAGGATCAAATTAAGAATTTCATCGGATTAATACATTTTACTGGATATACTACACCATACCTGCACTACACCACGATGCGATGGAGGTAAATAAGTGATTTTCGTTTATGGTTTAAGAGTTGTGATTGTGTGAAAGGTTGGTCAGTTTAGAAGTTTGCAACTATATACTGTTTGTTAAGTATCACAGCGATTTTTTTTCTTCATACAGAAGCATTAACTTCTATATGCAAAATAAGCTGCTTCTATACATAATCCTTATTTGGGCGAGTGTAATGGAGATAAAAATGACCTAATTTCTTTATTTTCATCAATTGATGCTTAATAATTTCCACCTATCCTTCTCTTCTATGCTGCTCTACTTTTCCCTTATATTCTCCTTTTTTCCTTCTTTTTTTCATCAAACTATTTGATTCCTTCTTTATTTTGAGTGCGGTCGATGAAATATGCTTACCTACGTATATGGGGTTGAACATTCATGTCGTGCTACAATGGCACAATTGATTTGATTCATAAAATATAATATTTTTTAAAAAGGAATTATAGTATGGAATATGATTCATGGAATCATTCATTCGTTCATTTACTCGCACATTCATTCATTCATTCGGTCATTCATTCATTCATCCGATCAATCATTCAATCATACATTTAATGATACATTCGTTAAGTCATTCATTCATTCATGCATTCGATCATTCGATCATTCATTCATTCATCCGATCAATCATTCAATTATTCATTCAATTCATTCATTCATGCATTCGATCATTCGATCATTCATTCATTCATTCATCCGATCAATCACTCAATTATTCATTCATTTATCCGATCAATCATTCATTCATTCATTCATCCGATCAATCATTCATTCATTCATTCATTCATCCGATCAATCATTCATTCATTCATTCATTCGTTCGTTCATTAATTAATTTATTTATTCATTCATTTATTGTTTTATTACCATTATAGACTCGTATTGTTTACATGTGTCACAAAAGAGAAATATACATATATCATCAAAGCAGATGGACGATCAAATACATAGCAATGGGTAACAAAAGGGTAATGTATATACATTATGAATAATTTCTCACATAACAGAGAATAAAATAGTCGAAAATCAAATAAAGCGAGAGAAGGGGAATAATTTTCCCCTTTATATATTCCGTCTTTCTTTGGATTAGATGAGAAAAAGATGCATAAGATCTACGACCACTTTCGTAATCTATTCAAATTGTATGCAAAGGTCCTTGTAAAATGCCTCGAAGCGAATATTATTATTTCATTCACCTGTTACTGATATTTGTACATCATAATAGTCAGGATGCGAACTGCATACATTATATGTTGCTGGAAAGGGAAATTCGTAATGATTGTTAGAATAGCAACAACTAATGTATGCAATTATTTGAATCAGGTGAATGTAATAATTCGTATCGAGGCACAAAGACTTATGCATCAAGTTCTGTTATATTACGAAAGTTGCTTAATAATAACTAATTCTTCTTCCTTTTGTTTCCATTTTGCTTTTCACCCTCGTAATTTTTTGGTTTCCTTCAATCAGCTTCCAGCTGGTTTATTGTCATGATATAAATCTTTCAGTTCGTTAAGTATTGTGGGGAGAGATTTCATCTAAACATGTCCCCTGCATTTCTCTCTCCCAGAGGAAAGAGGCCGCATACCTGCTGGTGTGTATCTACTCCGCAGTGACGTGTTTCGTTCTCTTCTGCCTCCTCTATGAAACACACCACGATGTCTCCCAAGCGTACCCCTCTTCCAGGCGATTCACCATTAACGGTGTGATCAAGGTAGTCAATAATCTGTCCTCCGAAGGCGATGTCCTGACCCATTTCCACCACGAGGAAAAGCTAAATGAGGGAGGAGAGGGAGGTAGAGATGATGTTCTGATACCAGAGGATGGGGATGGTGGTGCTGTGATACCAGAGGAAGGGGAAGGTGTAAAGGGCGTAGGTGCTTGGGGATCATCAGGAGAAATGGATAAAGCTGAAGGTGGGATACCAGACGCAGGGGGTGCAGGGGCTGGCGGAGCACGAACAGAAGGAAGAGAATATGATGTTATACCACATGGAGAGGGTGTAGACGATGTGGCGAGTGGGGTGGAGACGAAAAACCAGTCGGGACACCATATACCGCCTTCATCTCCAGCAAACCTTTCTTCAACTGGATACTTTATACTGGATACTAAACAGGTAGGTACTTTTTTTTACCATAACCATTATTATTGAAGTGAAAAAGATATGTGACTGGTTAAATATTCCTAAAGAATTTCGAAAAATACAATATAGCCTTTAAGGTCAGGATGGGCATGAATATCAGTCTTATCTGCTTGGAAGACATGGCAGATCAAAGTGGGCAGTCTTGGGCAACATAATTTATTATCGTTTATCTTGACTCTTGTTGTAACTGTTTCCTTTCGTATACGCATTTGCGAAACAATTCAACTAGTCAACAAGAATATTTTACCCGCTATTTGATTTTATTGGGTATTACAATCATCAGTGGTCGTGATAACGTCCCTATATTTTGGATGGACATTTCGTCACATCAATTAAAGTTTTACGCAGTATACTATTTATCATTTAGTATATTAAATTAAATCACATATTGTGTATACATGATGAGATGAAGTACGACACTGAAAATATTGCAAGTGAAGACATGGATGAGAAGAAATATTTACGACCACTCAGAATGGTTATCATAGAGTATGAAGCTGATATTTGGCCATTTAGTTAACAGCCCTTTGAGGATGAAATTTTGTATAATCAACTCAAAGACTACACTGCTCATAAATCACAGGCAGTGGCGTATAGCTAAGGGAAGCACTTACCCCTCCCGAATCAAATGGTGAATTCAGTGAAAAGAAAAGAAAAGAGAAGAAAGATATTTTAAGAAGAGAAGAGAGAAAAGGGAGGGAAAGGATGATAAGTTCTGTTCCCGCATGTACCCTTCCCCTTAATCGATGGCCGGTTAATTCGCATTATTTTCATTCATCAAGTAAGACCGATGCCCCATCATTGAATTGAACGATCGATAGGCCACTTTGCATAATACTGAGTGGATGTTATTTGTGAAGGATGATATTCTTAACTATATTAAGAAACATATATTATAGTGTTTAACAAATTCTCTTATTCTGTTTGTGATTTCTTTGATTTCTTCAGCCATTCACGAAGCGGTGTAGACGATGTGCGTTGGTATCGAGTGGTGGCCATCTGTATCGATCTGGAGCCGGTGCCGAAATCGACAGCGCTGATTGTGTCCTCCGTATGAACACCGCCCCGGTCGCGTCTTATTTTTTCGTACCACGGCGAGGCCGGATTCCTGTTTTATCATGAATATTCATTAGGCAGGGTCGGGGAAAGTCTCGATTCTCTTAAATATTCATATCGAGGTGGGAATGCACGACGCGCGCTATACTCGCACAAAGTGAGAAGATTTAGTTCACGGAGAATGCATATGGGTGAGTAATTGATTGAAATATCAGTAGATTAAGAGAATTTAGTCATTAATTTGAAAAAGCTGTAATTTGTGATCTACTGTAATTTCTTTACATTTTGAGACTGTTCTCAACAGATTTGTGGGGAAAAGGCTAGGAAAATATTTCTCTTGAAATTGCACTTTGATTTTCATCGTCGTGAAGTAGTTTGACTGCGGTTTGCCTTCATGTCACCCTTTAGAGCCCCGGGGTTCCGGCAGGCCCACGTTGGGGAATTTCGGTGCTCATCTGCATCAAGATAAAACTTTCTGATCAGGTTTTATTCCAAATTTGATCGTCATCGTGAATCTAATTCACCAATCATCCATTGAATTTAAATCTAGATTTAACGTTACACCTTAAAATAATCTATGAAGTATGATTTCTTTAATAATCCAAGAGGGTTAATTCTTGTTTATATCTTTAGTAGATGTCGACTCTGTTGGCTATACAGTATTACTAAGACTAAGTGCTATCCGTTCGCTCAGTTGCATCATTGGTGCGTGTCAACTTTTAGACCAAAATTGTTTGTGACCATGGATAATCAAACGGCTCCAAACCATATTTCATTTAGACGTAAACCTGGAACTTATTAATAAAAATATTCAAAAACAAACAAATTAGACCTAGGATTCATTTATTTAATGTTCAGATGTTGTGTGTGTCCAGTGTGCTTGTCAAGTTGTCATAACTTTTCTAGATCTAGACCTATATTAAAGATTTTTTCTTCTCCAAAGTGTGCAGTTCATTTGATAAATCTATTTTTTATTGGACGTTGTATAAGAGAAGACCCCTAGGGTAGTCGACAATTATGTTTACTTATACGCAGAGGCGGCGGAGCCTTTGGGCCGAGCAACTTCCAAAGTGGGGGGGGGGGGCACCAACAAAAAGGGCACTTTCTTGAGAAAAGGGCACCTTCAGAGGGAAAATATACCATTTTTTTGACATTGGCATATACCCCTATTTTGTGATTACATTATCAGGGATGATTTCAATATTTGTTTCTCTTAATACAGCATTTAAGATATTGCTTAAGTATCATACTTTGCAGTTTTTGGCTTGCAGTGCGAAAAATTACATCTTATAAAGAGGAAAACCCAATCCTGATGGGGTTATATAAGCACAATCTCATAATGGAAGACTGAATAGATCTGTGATAAGTTACATAATTATAACGTCTATAACTATGGGCAAGCGTGGCGAGCGAGCTTTGTGGGAAATTGCTTTTAGTCGCTTGAAATTAGGGACACGTTTAATGATGAGAGGAAAAGGGGACACTTATCGAAAGGGTTAAGACACTTATCAGAAAAGAAAAGAAGCATGTGTCAAAGTACAAAGGCTAATTATCAGAGGTGAAAATGGGGCACTTCTTTAATACACCTAAACAAAGAGGCATGCACCAGGGATGATAAGAACATGGGCATTTGTCGACGGAAAGAGGCACCCATCAGATTTTGATAGGGGGCATTTATAAGCAGTGAAAAGGGGCATTTATGAAAAAGGGATAGGTTCTTTATAAGAAAGGAAATAGGGTACATATCATTGTTAAAAGGGTAATGAGAAGGGGAAGTGGCTCTTATTAAAAAGAAAAAGTGGCACATGTTTAAATAAACGGGGCACTTATCAAAGACGAAAAGTGGTACCGGTAATTATGATAAGGGGTAAAGGTGCTTATAAGGAAAAAAGGCATTATATAGGAAGGAAAAGGAGGACGTGTCAAAATAAAAGGGGCATTTATAAGAGATGAAAAGAGTACTGACTAGGAGGGGAAGGGGTGCTTGTCAAAGTAAAACAAGTATCTCTCAGAAGTGAATAGGGTCATTTACAAGAGATGAAAAGGGGCACTTAAGAGAATGAAAAGGAACTATTTTCATAGATGAAAAGGGGCATTTATGAGAAGGGAAAGGGCCTATTTTTAAATGGGGGCACTTATAAGAAAAAGGGGCACTTATTAAAAATGAAAGGGAGCACATGTGAAGATATAAGGTTCGCTTATCCAAGTTAAAAGGGGTAGTTATTAAAAGGGGAAGGGGCACTTTAAAAACTTAATAGGGGCACTTGTCAGAGTAAAAGGGGCACTTTCCTATGTAAAAAGGGGCACTTTTCCTATGCAAAAAGGGGCACTTTTAGGGTACTTGACCAAATGGGAGGGCACTCTGCCCCCCCCCCCCCCTCTCGGAGCGCCGTCTCTGCTTATATGGTATGTAGTCCACCTCTTCTTGTTATAATAAACTAATTCTACTTAGTACTGCTTCGTGTTCATAGGCCATAGAAACCACTGTTTGATGCACAAGTTAAATCTTCCATTTAGTTTTACTTTGTACTGTGGTTCATTAAATAGGAATGTTGATTTCCACACCATATTAAAATTAAGGCCAACCATGACATAAAAATATCTATTAATTTGAATTATGCTAGATCTATTTTATTTTGTTAACGAGAAAGGGATGCCTTGATTGTCGTATTGATTTTCTTCTTCTTTTTGTTCCAAAAGATTGAAACTGAAGAGCTGGAAGGAGGACATTACAACATCTCTTATATTTGCAAGATGAAGCAGAAAGTCCCATGCAGGTACAGTTATCAGGTTATTTAGCACACACATATTAAACGACCACCTATTAATTCACTCAAAAGGAAATGGAACTAAGTTGACATTGCAAGCATATATAGTGGAGGGTATATTTTATTCTAGTTCTGCACCTAGTATACAAATATTGATGTCTTTTCTTTCTATGTTTACAAAGGAAAATTTGTCCTTATTTACAGGAGGTCCTGTGTTTAGAAGAGCCATATCAAATGCACATTGTAAGCACTACATGTAGGGTATACACAGGACCCCTCATTATTTTTTTTTTGTAAGGGGTACTTTCACTTCTTGAGCAATGAAGATGAAGAAGAACACAAAATAAGATTGATAAAAGTCTGTTTATAGGATGTATTATGGTTGATATGTATCCATCAGTATCAGTTTTTAATTGAATTACATGTACCTACTTTGTTTTCTCTCATGTAGGATGATGCCTCTCTACAGTGGATGATGAAGGCATTCTGGTTTGCAAACTCAGGAGAGGAACAAAGAACAGATGTTGACGGGATCATATCTAGAGATGCGGGCCTACTACACTTCATACGAGCAAGTGTGCTAATATACATGAAGGTACCCCCAATAAATTTTTGTGGAACAAATGTCATGGAGAAAATTATAGATCTGAAACAGATATTTTTCATTGTCAGTTGACTTGTAAAAGAATAATTGACTTAATATCACAATTGTAATTTAGATTAAAAATTAAATGTCAATATAGATGAAATATAAGTCTACATTACGTATGTTTCAGTAGCATTATTTCCAGTACATTCTCTGGTCAAAGTTGTTTGATCATTTTATGTCCCATACTTAACCGAGTGTTATTCAATTACCGGTATGAGCACGAGTTGTATTACATTGTATTACTTATTTCATACCTTGTCTGATCCGAGCTCCGGCAGGCCTATCGTCTTAATGGGATCATCAGTAATAATTTAAGATGCGGTCAGTATTTAAACTAGTCTTGTACAAAAAATAGTTTAGGTTTGCCCACTAGAACCCCAAGTGAATTTCAGTCCTTCCTTTTTCTGAGCAGGTATCAGGGTGTATGTTATTAGTCATTGTTGATTTTCTTATATCTTATTTCATTTTTCCATTCAACAGACTTGGGTTATATTTTTTTCTGAAAACTAGGCTACAACTTTAGTGATGGATGCAGAAGATATCTACACGAGACTACGTCTTAAAGATGCCACCCTCATATAATGAAAGAGGACAATAGAGATGGGTTTAAACTGGAATATTTACATGATATTTATTTGTTATTTGTATTATATGTTTGTAGAATACTACATTCAATAAAGCTAATGAAGTTTATCATCTTGTCGACTTTCAAATAATTAAAGATAACTAATCCTCAACGAATAAACATTACAATTCTAACAATGTCAACTACCATCTTATAGGATGAAACTGAGGACTGGGCAGAAAGATTCTCCTTCAAATTTGATTGATAAAGGTCTATCAGTCTATATCAAAGATTGAATTAATCAATGATATTTTGATTATAATTATACATGTTAAAATTCATTTACCTCTATAGACTTCTGTATGGGAAGTTTTGTAGATTATGAAATTATTGCTACTTCAAGTATTGTATGTAAGAAGGTTTGAAAGACAACACTCTAAATGCATTAAATATGGAAACTGCTAATCCTCATTGCCTTTCGTATCCAAACTGGTAGCTTTCATAGAATCATGTTTCGATGCTTCCCAACTAAAGAAAACAGGGAGTGGGGGGGGGGGGGGGGGCTTGCTATCCTCTTATCTTATCCTCTGTACAAATATGATTATATGTTTATATTAGAAGGATTTAGAAAGTGAAATTTTGAATTATAGCATTACTGTTGGTAGAAGTAATGGCAGTGTCGGGAGGGGGGGGGGGGGGGTTCCTGGTGAAATTTACGGTATGCCAATGTCAAATTAATAAAAAAGAGAAAACTATTCTTAATAATAAAAATTATACAGTACATGGGCCTCCTAACAAAAACCCTGGTACCACTGTTGTGTTTTGAGTGTGTTTTTTTTTCTTTTTTTTCGGGGGGGGGGGGGGGGGGGGGGCTGGCAAACCAATTACAAATTTCCAGTGTTAAATTCAAATTTTTTTCTTTAACAAAATTATGTCAATATATTGTAATTAAACAATGTTTCACTTTCCTTTTTTTCAAGTTAGATATTTGAATAAAATGATTAACATACTTTCCGGTTTCTCTGGCCTCTACATTAAAAATGTTCTACTTCTAGTAAAGCTCCTGGAAAGGCTGCAAAAAGGGAGAGTGAAGAGAATGAAATTGAAATGTGGACAGTAATGGAGTGAATATGGAATGGTTGATGGTAGTTGATAACGAGTGAATGCAAATGAGTGGCAACAAGTACGACTGAAAGTGAGACAGAAAGGAATTGCAACAGGTTGCTCAGTCAAGAGAACAAACCTTGCAGAAGATAGTTTTCGAAAGACAGAGAAAGAGAGAAAAGGGGAATTATAAAAAAAGGAAAAGGGGGCATGTGTCAAAGGGGCATTTATGAGAAAGGGTTGGGGCTCCTATTAAACAGGGAAAGGGGCACATATCAAAAGGTAAAAGGGCACTTGTTAGAAAGTTTAAGGGGACGCGTGTCAAAGTAAAAAAAAATGAAAGGGCTTTTATCAGATATCACAAGGGGCACTTATGAAAATGGAACAGTGGCACTTATTATGAAGTTAAAGGGGCATTTGTTGAAGAAAAAGGGGCACCTGTCAGATTTGAATAGTGGGTAATTATCGCCAGGGCCGTAGCCAGAGTTTTTTTTTTTTTTGGGGGGGGGGGGGGCACATACATGTAATTGATCGACGTCCTGGGGAGGGGTCAAAAAGAGTTCAACCGATCTTGGATTTTTTTTTTCTTCTTTTTTTTCTTCAATGTATGTGAAAGAATGTGTAGTTTTCTCTCGAGTTTGTCTCATCATGCGTGGGATCTGTGGGTGCTGGGGTTCCTGCAGCAACCCTGTACATGGATTTTCTTCAGTGGGTGCATATAACTCATGGACTTCACATTGTAAACCTTCAAATGATGAATTATCATCGAGTCCCCCACCCCCCCCCCTTCCCTCATTATTTTAGAAAGAAACCAAAGAGAACTTTTAAGAGAAAAAGAGAAAGGAAAGGAAAAAATGGTAGCTAGGCCTAAACAAAAACAAGAGGCAAGATAAAAGAAAACAAGATTGAAGATATGGTATCAATATTATCTTGCTCCTTTCCCTTTTTCGTTTGTCTTCTTTTCATTTCAATTTTCTTGCAATTTATTTCTTTCTTCCTTGGTATCTATTCCGTATTCTTTATTTCTTCAATTCATTTATTATTTATATATATTTTACTTTTTAACTTTGTTATTCTTCTTTCTAATCCCATTTTTCTTTCTTCCTTTTCTTCCTTATGCAGTTAAGTGAGCATAGATCATAGAAATAATTTAAGTGCAATACACAAGTATTTTATTTTTGATAAATGTCTGTATGTAGGCCTATTCTTGTTATCTATTTTATACAGTTTATAATACTGTATCACATATTCAATACCATAATGCAACCTCTGCTTGTAATATTTAAAAAGCAAACCTAGAACTGATTATTTACCAATTCATGAAAAGAACTAGACTCCCATTAATCTCAGAAAAGTAGGCCTAGGCTACTCACAAATTGCCTATCAAGACTCTTACTTGAAATATTATATGCTATATATCTTGTCTACCGGTACTGACATTATGGCATTTACTAGTAATTAAACACAGCATTTATGACTGTATTATCTAAATGACAATGACATTGCTTTTCTATGTCATATTATAGGCCTGCCATTAATCCAACGTACTTGTTACACACGATATTCGATGCTGCGCATGCCTCGATCATACATGAATATTCAAGAGAATCGAGACTTTCCCCGGCCCTGCCTAATGAATATTCATGATAAAACAGGAATCCGGGCTCGCCGTGGTACGAAAAAATAAGACGCGCCCCGGTCACCGGCTATTCTAGCGACGTCGGGCTTCGTACCGACATCCGAATCATCGGCCACGTCAACATCCCGCGGGGACTCGTGAAGAGGAGTTCGACGAGGAATGAGGTCCTGTCGAACTCGACGACAAGGACGAGATACATCGTGGTGCCCTGGCTGAATAAGGAGAAAGTGAACATGAAGACCAATAAGATTGTCAAACTCGCGAGGCAGTACAAGCGCATGTACCCTGAGGTTGATTTCGTCTTCCTGACATCCAAGAAACATTCTCAGTCGGAGGCGAAGTACAAGAAAGAAACAGGGTATTCCAGGTAATAATAATAACAATAATTAATATGGTTATTTATATAGTCAGGTATCCGTCAGGTTCTGACGCTCATGGCGCTTTACACATTACCCTGGTCGTAGCCACTGAGTAGTAGTAGAAGTAGTAGTAGTAGTAGTAGTAGTAGTAGTAGTAGTAGTAAAAGTAGTGTTTATTTTCACCCGTTGATCGAGTCCGAATGGACTTATTTCACTTTCATTTATTGATTTAATCACGGTAACTCGATTCAGCCTAAACGGCTATTTTTCTTCTTCTAAGAGTCCATGCAATGCACATGAGCCTCAAGAATTCTTTCGTGGAATGCTGGAAAGAAAAGGTTTTACCTCAAGAAATCTATTGAGTTCTTTTTCTTCTCCTTTTTTTTCTTTCTGTCCCTTATTCTTGTGTACTTTATCGTTTCAGAGCCGCGATGCGAACACGATTCAGCACGGGCTTTGTATCCATGATATTTGCTCTTGATATCTGTGATGAGGTGCTGGTATATGGAATATCAAGAGATGACTTCTGCATGTATGTTCGCGATCATTTTTAATTTCATATTTTTCTATACGACGGCCTCATTTAAAGAAGAACAAGACTTAGTTTACTTTAAGGTATGCGCATCCACGTAATTTGTTTATTAATCTCTGAATGAATTTCAAAGTATATAAACAAAAGGTTTATACGCAGCAAGCAGTTACTTTAATGTTCTGAAAACTTACACTGGGCCTGATGTAATCCAAATTATATAGTCATGTTTAAACTTCGGAAAGACTAGCGCCTCCCAATCGGGCATAATTGCAATTATTGTATTGACAGGCTCTATAATGTATTAGCGTACGTAATAACGCAATGTAAATAAATAAATGAAATGAAAAGGTTTTGGCCTACATGTAGGGACTTTAAGTTCCTGAGTAGATGCAAGTCTATACTCGATGTATACAGACCAGAAAGAGCCATGAAAACAGAAAGAGCTATGATTTGGAAGATTGTGGTGTGAAACTGTTCCATCTAATCGTCGGCTGCTCAGAGGGGCGTTACTGCCATTGACAAAAGATAGATATAACAGCCTTCTATATAGCGAACAGCCGACGGTTTCAGTTCTTTACTGATTTTATGACATTCGTTTTCTCATCCTCCCATTCCTCGTCATTTTCTCATCCTTTCAGGAAAAATCCAAAGGCAAAGGTCCCTTATCACTACTACGAACCTAAGAAAAAGAGCGAGTGTTTCTACGTCAAAAAATCGGAGATGAGTTCTAAAAGTGGCCACAAGTTTTTGACAGAGCATGCGATGTTCGCACGATGGTCTACCGTTCACAACATCACTTTTCGCTATCCATCGTGGAATACCTCAGAAGCATCCGGACGCGTCGGTTCATACTATTTGAAGAAATATAAAAACACATTAGGAAAGACTTTGAAAAGTAGGAAAGGATGAGATAAAATGTTCACGTCGTCCACAGAGATATGCTAGACGGTGTGACAGCGAGTTTAGTCCTGTGATCCTTCTGTCCGGAGCATTCATGGAGAAGTTCTGCCCCATCATTATTTTTATATCCAGGGAAACCTGCTTTCCGACAATACTTTATATACTTATAGAATCACGTTGTCTTGTTTGTAATTTTTTTAAAGGTAAATGCATGTATTGATTCAACATAGAAATTTCACGGTAAGGGACTATTATACGTAATGTAACAATAAGGAAATTGCAAGCAAGTGAGTTAAAAAAATTTAAGGGAAGATATTGATTTGTTTGTTATACACTAATACGTTTAGCAAAATCTTTGGAAAAAAAGGTCAAAATTGGCCAGAAATTTCATTCCTGATATTTTCTTTTTCTTTTATGGAGTGCCAAATTCAGTTGTTACTTTGATGTTGCAAACAGGTAATTTCTTCATATAGCCCTGAAAGTTACCTAGAATATTCTTTTACAAGTAAATGGGTGTTCTAAGTCTTAATGTAGTCCCACCAGGGGGGCGTTTCATGAAACAATTAGTCGGTGGTTTTCACCGACTAATATCATGTTCACCGACAATTATTTTGTCACCGACTATTTTCCAGGACTGTGATTGGTCAAATTTAGTCAGCGCTGACTAAATTGTCGGTGAACATGATATTAGTCGGTGAAAACCACCGACTATTATTGTTTCATGAAACACCCCCCTGAAGTCCACCTCTATCCAGTTTTGTTAACAGGTGCCTCAAGGTCACACCCCTACCCCATTTTCTCCCAAAGCATAACAGTTCGGCCCGTTACCCTGCCTCTATCTTTATTTTCTGACCCCCCCCCCCCCTACACACAAAAAAAGTCTGCTTTTCTAACTTAGAGACACAAATTTATCGTCTCCGAATAATTTATGAAACGGAAGGCAGAGTTTTTATAAGACACTACTGTTTACCACAAAACTGTAAAATATTTTACAGTTCTTTGCTGTTTACCCATTAAAATCTACATATTTTTCTCTCTAGATGGCGCTATTGATATTTGTTAATGAAGAATGGACTGCTTTCAAAACCTATGTCGATTGTTTGAGGTTTTCTTGTGGTTTATGAAAGGTTTATGATATCTTTTTGACAGCCTAGTTGATGACTGAATACCCAGAGGGATGAAGGATTGCCCCAAAACGGAGATTGTATTATTCAGACTTATATTACCACAAATTTTCGAAGGAGATCCGGCCTGACGGCTGCAGCTAGCCGACGACTGGCGCAGCTATACCCCCTCCCCTAAATAAAAAGGTCCTTTTTGAGGGATGATCACGCCTAAGGCTCCCCTGTTGTTTTTTCTACATTGCTCCCCCCGCAGTAGGTCCGTATTTTCTTTCTTTCTTACATCAACAACAACAATAAGAATTATTATAAAACCCATACAAATTTTAAAAACTTATTATTTTTTAATATCTGGTTTTCCCGGCAAAATAAATGAATTATTTGTAAATATGTAGACTGCAATTCTCGGACTTTATTAGATAAATGAGGGGTTTTGTATTTTTTTATCACTTGTCTCTCTCTGGCTATCTTTTTTTCTTTCTCTCTCTCTCATTGGAACTGAAAAAGGATTGAATTTTTAATGTTTGATAGATAAAAAACAGAATTCCTGTCCTTCGTGGTGTACTTCGTATAATACTTTAATTTGTTTACAAATTAATTGCAAGCTTATTGTATCGATCAATTAAAAGAATAGTGAGGTCGGGTAGGGTTAACAAAAAGAGAAAACTTTCCCTCAGGACAACAGTATAAAAGAAGTATAAGTTGCTACATTACATTGTTAAAACAACATTTTTGGATTATACAACTGCATATGTTTTCTTTGAAAATATGAATTTTTGTGTCGAATATGATGTATAGGAACTAACTATGTAAGTTTCCTTTGAAGCCGTTTGTAAGACAAAAATTTATACTGATTTATAATGTCATTACATTTGCAGTGAGCGTTACATGATGATTGTAATGTGTACTATATGATTATAATTTGTTTCAAAAGAGAAAAGAATAAAAACTGACCATAAAAAAAAAATAGCCATAAATATGGACTTTGAGTGAGATAAAAATGGGTTTAACATCAGTTGTTCTTTTTTAAGATTAACAAAAAAGAGCACTAGCTGGGTGTTGAACCCGATACCTTCCAGTTACCAGGCGAAAATAATGCTGGGAAATGGAAATTCAAATGATACCGTTTTAAAAACCGGTATATGGTTTTAGAACAAGAAGCAGGAGACAATTAATTGCTCGGCAGTCTTGACTGTATTTGAAAAAGACTCGCAGGGGCGGCGATCCCGGGGGGGACGGGGGGGACACGTCCCCCCCTCGATTTTTGTAGGGGGGGATCGTCCCCCCCGGAAAATTTGAAAAAGTACACAAAAATAATGTACAGTAAATACTGACTAAAGACTGCAACACACTATTAGGCTTTAGAGGGCCCAAGGGTGCAGCGTTTAGACAAATAAAAATGCAAAAATCTTCTGGCTCGGGAGCTATGCTCCCTCGCATAATATCCTTCAAAATGTACAACTAATATTGTAGAAAAGTGAAGTGTGAAACAGGTATTTTGTTTGTTTTCATACTATATAGTTTTGCTAAGGAATATAATTTACCTTGACCCCTCTCGTTCACTATGCTCACTCACTCGTGCTTTGGGCAGTCCCCCCCCCCCAATAAAATTCAAACGTGGTTTATTTCTAATTCGATACCAGTTACTAATTTACAAATGTTACTGAAATTGCATGATTTTCCCCAAGCTGCCGGGGGCTCTGCCCCCTGTACCTCACTAAGGGCCCTAAGGCTTGTCCCTGGTTACTCAGCTGACCATAATTAAATTCCTAAAACACCTGAGCTTCCAGGGGCTCCGCCCCCTGCACCCCACCAGGGCCCTAAGCGGGCCTCTGGATGGTCATCTGACCATATTCAAAAGCCTAAAACCCTGAGCTTACGGGGGCTCCGCCCCCTAAACCCCACCAAGGGCCCTATAAGGCGGCCCCTGGATGCTCATCTGATCGTAATTAAATGCCTAAAACCGCTGAGCTTCTGGGGGCTTCGCCCCCTGGACCCCGGCAGTACGATTAGTGACATGCATAAAAGTGTCACAAATAAGGTATCAAAATATGCTCATCTGACCCTTATTAAATGCCTAAAAAATCTGAGCTTCATGGGGCTCCTCCCCTTGACCCCCGCCGGGGCTTTGCCCCTGGACCCAACGCCAAAGTTACACCCAACTTAATTGCTTTGCTCTATCTGATCGCAAATACTTTATCCTCCCCCCCCCCCCTCCAACTTTGAAAAACGGTTCCGCGGGGCCTGCATGTAACATGTAAGAGCGATGATGATGCGGATTTTTTTTCTTATTTTTGGCTCATTACGTCACTCCTCCCTCGTTCCTCGCATCTCGTCCCCCCCGGTCATCAAAAGAAATCGCCGCCCCTGAAACAGAGCATCCAAAATTACCTGATATTTAATAGTACACTGTCAATTAAAACAAATAGCTAAATAAACAAACAAATAATGGACCTATTTACCCAAGACTGTGGGTTTTTTTATTATTGTTGAGCACTAAATGATTCTGCTCGGGTATACAGGCGAGGTGGAGGAATGCTTTTAATAGACTTAAATGTGAAAGGCCCTTTGTATCACCTCGTGCAAGATTAGGGCGCTTTTATTAAATTAATAGGAGAAGTAAAACCCTGTCCATCATTGTTTTCATGTTGCAAAGTTGGTAACAGACTGAAAAAGGATAGAATGGGACAGTACAGAGTAAATAAAACGAGGAAATTAAAATTGAAAATGTAAAAAACGTTGTAAACCTGGCAGGCTCTCGAATCAAGTTTTAAAAATGGATATGGCTTTGTGGCTAAAGCTGACGACTGCCAGCTAGCTGTGGGCAGGGGCGTCGCCAAAGGGGGGGTGTGGGGGGGGTGCGACACCCCCCCACCTGTCAGGATATTGTCGGTAAAATTGCGCTGCCGTCGGGAAAAAGAGAAAAGGGGGAGGGAAAAAAAGAGAGGGGAAAAAAGAGAGGGGAAAAAAGAGAGGGAAAAAGAGAGGGAAAGGGAAAGAAAAGAAAAAAAGAAGAGGAAAGAAAAGAAAGAAAGGAAAAGAAAGGAAAGAAAGGAAAAGAAAGGAAAGAAAAGAGAAGAAAGAAAGAGAAAAAAGAAAAAGAGGGAGGAGAGGAAAGAAAGGAAAAGAAAGAAAAGAAGGAAAAGAAAAGAAAAAAAGGGGAAAAAAGAGTGAAATGGAAACAATAGAAACGGGGGATGAAAGAGAGGAGAGAGAGGGGATGTAAGAGTCTGAGAGAGGAGGAGTGGGAGTAAAAGAGAGAAGGGGGTTGTTGGGTGGAGTCGTCTCGTCGAGGGACCAAGAAAGACATGGGTAAATATGTTGCTGTGTCGGGTCAGCTTTGTCGGTATTCTTGCTCGATCCTCGTGTACTATATCAATGCAGAAGTTTGAAGTCGGTGAGATGTATATTGTCGGTCGACCGACAATATATATCAGCTAAAGAAATCAGAGGTTTAACATTTTCGGGGAAACTAAATTCAAACAAGGTTTAAGAGTCAACAACGGTACGACGAATCGTCTTCCTTTCTTTATATTGTGATGAAACGCCAAAAATTCCGCGCTTCGCGTGGAAGGGGAAACTTCATTTAGACGAGTCGAGAACGGTACAACGAATCGTGTTCTTTCTCTAATAATTTGAGGAAACGTCAAAGCTTTCGCGCTTCGCGCGAGAGGGGGAAACTGAATTCAGATGAATAGGGCTTAATAAGAGTTGAAAACGGTACGATGAATCGTCTTCCTTTCTCTATATTGTGTTGAAACGCCAAAATTTCCGCGCTTTGCGCGAAAGGGGAAAACTTCATTTAGACGAGTCGAGAACGGTACAACGAATCGTCTTCTTTCTCTAATAATTTAAGGAAACGTCAGAGCTTTCGCGTACAACGGTACAACGAATCGTGTTCTTTCTCTAATAATTTGAGGAAACGTCAAAGCTTTCGCGCTTCGCGCGAGAGGGGGAAACTGAATTCAGATGAATAGGGCCTATTAAGAGTTGAAAACGGTACGATGAATCGTCTTCCTTTCTCTATATTGTGTTGAAACGCCATAATTTCCGCGCTTTGCGCGGAAGGGGAAAACTTCATTTAGACGAGTCGAGAACGGTACAACGAATCGTCTTCTTTCTCTAATAATTTAAGGAAACGTCATAGCTTTCGCGCTTCGCGCGAGAGGGGGAAACTGAATTCAGATGAATAGGGCTTAATAAGAGTCGAAAACGGTACGATGAATCGTCTTCCTTTCTCTTTATTGTGATGAAACGCCAAAAATTCCGCGCTTCGCGCGGAAGGGGCAAACTTCATTTAGACGAGTCGAGAACGGTACAACGAATCGTCTTCTTTCTCTAATAATTTAAGGAAACGTCAAAGCTTCCGCGCTTCGCGCGAGAGGGGAAAACTGAATTCAGACAAAATTAATAGGGCTTATTTAGAGTCTTTCTCTTTCTCTAATAATATGAGGAAACGTCAAAACTTTCGCGCTTCGCGCGAGAGGGGGGAACTGAATTCAGATGAATAGGGCTTATTAAGAGTCGAAAACGGTACGACGAATCGTCTTCTTTCTCTAACAATGTAATGAAACGTCAAAACTTCCGCGCTTCGCGCGGGAGGGGGAAGCTTCATTCAGATAAGGATTATGAGTCGAGAAAAGTACACCGAATCGTCTGCTTTTTCTCATAATTTAATGAAACGTCAAAGCTTCCACGCTTTGCGCGGGAAGGGGGGGGGGGGACTGAAGTCAGACAAGGATAAACAGTCGAGAACGGTACAGCAAATCGTCTTTTTTTAATAATAATTTAATGAAACGTCATAGCTTTCGCGCTTCGCGCGGGGGGGGGGGGGGGGACTTCATTCAGCCAAGGATTAACAGTCGAAAACGGTACAATTAATCGTCTTCTTTTCCTAATAATTTAAGGAAACGTCTAAGCTTCCGCGCTTCGCGCGGGAGGCTCATCACCCACACCCCCTAATGAGCGCGCTTTTAAGTGATTCTCTTGCTCACTACCGCCTCTCCCTAAAATAAGATCCTAGCTCCGCGCCTGCATTAAAATATATAGCTATGATGCTGACTAAATTGCAGAAATAATTCGTATATTTATGTAGTCGAGGAAAATGACAATTTTGCGCATATGCAAGTACTATAGATAGTCCATAGGAAAAACAATTTAGCCTTCGGCCCCAGGTTTATAGGGTTGAATTTGTAGATATTGGACATTTAATTTTGTCGGTAATTGGTAGCTAGTTTTGTCGGTAATCGTTGGCCTCTACACCCCCCCACTGAAAAAGGTCTAGCGACGCCCCTGGCTGTGGGCCTTTGGATCAAGACTGTGGGTCTTTATTGTTGAGCACTAAATGATTCTGCTCGGGTATACAGGTGAGGTGGAGGAATGCTTTTAATAGACTTAAATGTGAAAGGCCCTTTGTATCACCTCGTGCAAGATTGGGGCGTTTTTATTAAATTTATAGAAAAAGTAGAACCCTGCCCATCATTGTTTTCATGTTGCAAAGTTGGTAACAGACTGAGAAAGGATAGAATGGGACAGTACAGAGTAAATAATCATAACGAAGAAATTATAATTGAAAATGTAAAAAACCTTGTAAACCTAGCAATAAGGGGCTCTTGAAAATAGACATGGCTTCGTGGCTAAAGCTGACGGCTGCCAGCTAGCAAATTTTCGGTGGACCACAAAATAATAGTGCTCACTACCCCTCCCCCCCCCCCTCCCCCCTCCCCACTGAGCGAATTATCGGCCGGCGCGAATTTCAAATTTTCGGGAGCAAAACAAAAAAAAATTATCGGCCGGCTGTTTCGCCGCTAAATATTTTCTCACGAATTGGGCCCCCTCCCATGTCGCCGGCTGGATCCGCCCCTGTGACTGCCAGTTAGCTGACGCCTCTGCTAGGAGATTGATTACTGGATTTGTATTCGTCAAGCTTCCAAAATATATAATATACAAGAATAACAGATACAAATTATAATTTTAAATTAAGTCAGCTTGAACAGGATAACTCACGAAAGCTCGAGAGCTTATTTCCAGTGGGGTCCCCGACAGACATGTACAAAATTAATAAGTTAAAAATGAATAGTAATATTTACAGACAGATAGAAAAACTTTTAAAATGTTGAAAGGGCAGCGGCCTTAATTCTTAAACCATTGGAAAATAGAGATATATACGTTTTTATACACCCCCCCCCCCTTGGCCCTTGGCAAAAGCCATGTAAATATAGCATAAACTCCAAATACATGTAAATATGCAATGTCTTGGAGCAAGTAAAGAAAGAACAATTTAAATAAATATTGGAGATGAGCCTGAGTGTAGGGGCATATATACCAACATCTAATTTTCATTTTTTCGCTCTGAGATAACCCTTTCTATGTGCCCCTTTTTTCTTTCAAATAGTATCCTTTTTTTTTTTTAAAGTGCCCCCCTCCCGAATCGAAAGCTGCTCCGGAGGTCGAAAAATGTTCATCCTTATTCAGTCTTAAGGTGTGTTTTAATTCGAAAATAAAGGAGCATACTAGTTTTTGCAAAGTGCACCTGACATTTATGTGCTAGATATGGTTAGGCAGATTCATAGAGCTATATGGCTCTATGGGCAGATTGCATCTAGCGACATACATATCCGTGCGGCGCGGAATAAATTACCCAATACGTATACGCTGTGTATTGGGTTGCCATGCTAGGGTTACAGTGCTTGTGTGCATGCAGTGCATGCGAACACGCACGTTTTCCGTTCTCGCTAGTAGATAGCGCTCGCTTTCGATTCGCGCGCACATGTGTGTACGTCGTACGCGTACGTTGTATGATATATGCGAACTTCACATCTGAGGAAGATATATCCGGAGGAGCAATTTTTTTCCTCCGTGAATTGTGTCTTGCGGATTAATACATTTACCGGTAGTGGAATTAAACGGATTTTACGGAATATTTCAACTGTGATTCTTGATAGTTGGTGAGATCGTTACCTCAGCTTAAATGCTGAAATACTAAAAACTGTTTTTTTCTCCAAGATATTGTGAACGGTAACCGGCCATACAGAAAAGACACGACCGTGCAGTATTGCTAAATTTGCGTCTGAACCACTTGTCTATGGTTTGCATGCAACGCAACGGGTACGGGTTACAGTCGCATCAGTCAGTGAAGTGTTGATGGAAAATCGATGAATATATTTTATTTTGTTGTTTATTGATGCCGACAGTGGATTAAAAACATATATTGAATCTAGAAAACCTCTCATCTTCATCATCTCGTCTACATATTCCACGATTTTGTCTTAGATATCCACAATGAATGCAAAGTCGGACATCAATTTGGATCGGATAATTGAGCAGCTCATGTCTGTTCGTTCAACCCCTGGGAAACAGGTGAGGATGAGGTTCTATTCTAAAATCTAATTTCAGTCTAACTCTAAGCTAAGGGTAATACTAGGTCTAGATCTATACCTAGACTCTAGATTTTAGTTCCTTTATGAAAAATGTTAACTGTCTAGGCCTAGATCTAGGCCTACAGAAATAACTGTCTGGTATTGGTAACTAGATTCTAGAACGTCTTTAGAAGTCTGGGAGTATGGCCTAGACCCTATGGCAGTATGGGCTGGCTTAGACCGAAAGCTTCAGTCTCTATAATCGTCGGTTGTTCCACTGAGACTACGTCTGGCTCCACTAGACCTCGGTTATACAGACTGAACGACTGCCTATACCACCACACGTTGAAGATATCACGGCTAGATTTTAGCCGTTAGGCTCCTCCCACAAACATGACAAACTTGCCACGGCCGTATTGTTATGCCCCCAAAATCCCCCAAAATGTCATTTTACCTCGTGCATATCGAAATTTCAATTAGGCCTAGGCTATAATACATCGGTTCCACTTACTAACTTGATTGAAATAATCCGTTTAATGGTCCCTTTTAAGGAAATTATGGGTCAAAATCGACATCCATGTTGAAAATCTTGCAAGCCGTGTTAAACTCTCGCTGCCGTCAATCTCATCCCTTCTAGTCTACGCCGAAGGCAAAATGATTATGAAGGAAAAACTGTGCGCCCTCTACACGTTCGTAATGGCGTTATCACAGTTTTTCCTTCATAATCATTTTGCCTTCGGCGTAGACTAGAAGGGATGAGATTGACGGCAGCGAGAGTTTAACACGGCTTGCAAGATTTTCAACATGGATGTCGATTTTGACCCATAATTTCCTTAAAAGGGACCATTAAACGGATTATTTCAATCAAGTTAGTAAGTGGAACCGATGTATTATAGCCTAGGCCTAATTGAAATTTGGATATGCATGAGGTAAAATGACATTTTGGGGGATTTTGGGGGCATAACAATACGGCCGTGGCAAGTTTGTCATGTTTGTGGGAGGGGCCTAACGGCTAAAATCTAGCCGTGATATCTTCAACGTGTGGTGGTATAGGCAGTCGTTCAGTCTGTATAACCGAGGTCTAGTGGAGCCAGACGTAGTCTCAGTGGAACAACCGACGATTATAGAGACTGAAGCTTTCGGTCTAGGGCTGGCTAGCCTATAAAAAAACCGACAGTGACATGTGTCAACCTTCCTGCCGCCCCCCCCCCCCCCACTCCGGGAACGGAGGGACCGCATTCATGTTCCCAAAATCTCTGGTAAAGGCAGGGGTAATTTACACGAAACAAAGCCCGGCCATATTACTAATGCTTTGTTTACACGCAACAAAGGCAAAGCCTGGCTCACATAATTCTACACAAATATATTGGCCGTATTGACTTTACACACTGGACTTAGGCCTAGGGGGTGCTTTCAAAGGGAGGGAACATGCACACGCGTACCCTAATACTGAGTGAGGGGGGGGGGGGGTAGCCGGGACCTTCCCTAGGCAATACACAGATGGTACCCCTTGCAGCATGCACACAACAGTGGGTGTAATTTTCACCACAATCTGGCGTAAAATTGTAGGTCTATCTAACTCAATTAAGCTGTAGACTCTACCTATCTAGATCTATTCTAGATCGTAAAGGAAACCAAAACCTTCATACTAAGTTACTTTTATTGTAAAGTTTAAAAGATTTGAATAAAATCAGTGAAAATTTGAACAAAATCGGGCAAGGAATAAGAAAGTTAGAGCTTTTTGAAATGACTAGTCACTAGAGGGCGGTATTCAATTTGATGACATCATCTGTGAACAACTCTCCATGCCTTTTGTACATAAAATTTCATTTTTTTGTTGTTTTCTTCGTATTTATTTGTGTTCTTGATCCAACTTCATAACATGTGAAGTAGAATATCATTTTGCATTCTATATCTTGCTTCCAGGGGAGTACATTATGTCAATCACAAGAAAGAAGGAAAAACATGACATTTGATGTACTAAAGGCATGGAGAGTTAACACTAGCTACCGGAAGTTGACGATATTCAGAGGTCATAGCCTTAACACCAGCTGATTTCCATTTCGGTGTTTAGGCTGGTATTAGTGTTTATTAAACACTAACACCAACCTTAAACACCCAACTTGAAATCACTCATAGTCTCAGTCGGACAACCGTTGATATCAAAGACTAAAGTTTTGGTCTAATCTAGAGAAATCTAGATCTAGATATAATAATATTTAAAAATATTTTATTTTTATATAGCGCTTAATACAAATGTCTTTAGGCGCTTTACAAATATACTATACATTTTGTAGATTGATGTGTGCTAAAATTAACATCAAAATTCAAGCAAGAACAACGTCATTTTCAAAAAGAAAATACCCCCCCCCCGGTCATTTTGACATTGCAAAAACAAAGATTCCTGTGCTTGAAACAAAAAAATATAAATTTCTAATGATCATTTATTACCACCAGTGTATTTGGGGTGCATAGATGTTATAGTGTATAAATTCTTGTGGACCATAATTTTCTATTCCTTTTCTCCCTCCCTTTTCTGTCTCCTTTGCCCATTTGTGCCCCCACTTCTGCATTAATTTTGCACCCCTTTCAAGTGCAACTTGCCCCTATACTATCCATGAAATAAAATTTATCACAGTTTTACTTTGAATGAATGCTGAATATTAAATGCTTTGGTATGTACGGCAACAACAATTATAAAAAGATAAAATCACAACACTAACTGCAGCAATATTTTTTCACATGATATTTCATTAACTACTACAGGTACAGCTGCCAGAGAATCAGATTCGGCATCTATGCCAGCTATCCCGAGAGCAGTTCTTAGAGGAACCCATGCTGGTTGAGCTAGAAGCTCCGGTAAACATTGTGGGGGACATTCACGGTCAGTATGGAGATCTCATCAGACATTTTGACAAGTGTGGCTTCCCACCGGATTCAAACTATCTCTTTCTTGGAGATTATGTAGACAGGTAAGAATTTACATGCACAGTTTTCTTTTTTTTCCCTTCCAAAACAAAACCCCGAAAACATGCTGTTTTATCATAACCTGCTCTCAAACTTTGAAAGATGAACTATGCCAGGTAGATAAATTGGTGGGTATTTGAAACATATATTGTAGGTTTATGCATATCTGTAGACAAAAAGGGAAAATACAAGCACTTACATCATACAGTCCTGGAGGGGGGGGGGTAATTATCTGGAAAGGACATTTCCAAATCACATTGAGACTTGAGGGGATCAAAGTTTGAAAGATCAAAGTTTTCGCATAAAAATTGGCAGCTTTAAAAACCCTTTAAAGACAATTTTTCCATCCAATTTTTTTTCTTCAGTCACACGAATCATGATTAGACTTAATTTAAAATTAACAGAGAAATTACAGTGTTGCCAATTTGCGATGTGATCGATTCTGGATTTAATTTCAGCCCACGCCCTATAACACAAATGTTTGCAATCAATTGCAAATTTGAAGCAGTGATTCTGATTGGTTAGCGGTTGGCCTATAGAAAAATATGTGCATGCAGTGATGATCTTGATGCGCGATTGCCATTTTGTGATTGATTGAAACTTTTGAGTTTTGGGGCCCTGAAGGAGTTGAGTGAGAGATTAATATTAGACCAATCTCTTTGATACAGAGGAAAGCAATCCCTGGAGACCATCTGCTTGATGTTGGCCTACAAACTCAAGTATCCCAACAATTTCTTCTTACTGCGAGGAAATCATGAGTGCGCCAGTATCAATAGGTAAGTGTCTTGCTTTCTGTTTGCAGGTCCTTATGAAGCCCTATTCAGACATTTGACAATAAGCTGCCTTAAAAAACAAGGGCAACAAACAAAATTAAAAAATTAAAAAAAGCATGTACATACATAGCATGCAATTAAACATAACAAACAACTCACAGCTTTTTTTTGTATGCAGATGTTATTTACCTTATGAACATGTAAATTATAAACTTGATCCACCAATATAACTGAAAATGCAGTAATGCTGCGTACGTACAGTTAACAATTGGATTATTCATACCCTCACCAAATTTTTGGTTGTTGAAGTATGTGAAAAATTGATATGTCCCGGTTTACGTTTCTTGAGAATGTGATCAAAGCTTATATCTAAAAGTATTCAACGAAGGCTCTAATTCAACCAGTCCAACAATCATTGAGTTACAACAAACAAAACAAAAACATCAAATAAACAAGAGATATGAATAATTCAGACGTTATTAACTGTACATTACATACATGTATTATTCAGACTGCATCATGCACAGTACAATATACAGTGTACAGTACATCACTCTAATCCATAGAAGGAGAGTCTAGCCTCTTTATGAGATGCGCCCTGCACAAGAGGTGAAACTATCGATTCCATTCTAGTGGACGGGGCATAATGAATGTATCATGTACAGGACTAAGCCGTGCATAGGGAGGAGAGAGAAGCAAACATTTCTCAGCTAGTAATATGTGAGGAGAATACATGTATGTGTGGATGTGTTTGCATTCAAAACACTGATCAATATTATAGTCCTCCGGGTGGGTTTGCTGCGTACGCAATTCCATATTTTTGAAGAAGCATTCTACTTGTAATCCAATCATTACAAGTTTCTATTTATAGTACTAGCTACATTAATTAAACATTTTCTGACAAGTTTCATTCATGAACCAAACAATGCTTATTACTTGTTTGACAGATCCATGTAATGTGTATAATAGATCTGTGTTCTGCAACATCTACATCTACATGAACAAAGTTTGAATGTGTAGATATATACACTGTACATGTATGAAGAAGAATGGTTATAATATAAGCAATCACATGTACATGTACATATACGTATGTGCAGGCAGAAGAAAGGCTAAATTAAGTAGTGAGTTTTCATTTTATGTGATGGAAATACTATCTAATCATGCAGAGTGCTTTTTTAACCTTGCACCCCATGTATTGGTTTGTGAAACAAGTCCTGTGCTGATATGAACAAAATCACATGTAGCCCTACATGTACGAGAAGGATTTTAGAGTTGTGTGTAAGCATAAAATTAAGCATATCCATGTAATCAGACATAGATGTACAACGCAAGCGCGCATAAACATTGCTGCATTTATATATCATGCCAAGGGTGGAGATGTAGGAGTGGTACACTTTGGATAGATTCACACCGATAATCACCGCAACTCACATCTTGGCCACACAAGCGCACATAAACATTAATGCACTTATCGTGCAGAGGGTGGAGATGTAGGGGTGTGTCGTCTCACCACTGAACTGAAGCGGATGTCCGTTTTGCTCTTTACAGGATACATTTTTTTGTTTATTATTCAAGTGGTATCTAAATTCTTATAAAATATTATTTGAATGGAATGAAACTGCATATACTGTATGACTCTCAGAAAAAGTAAAATGGTTTGAAAAACAGAACACAATTACATGGTCTGTAATCTTACCCAGAGGTGAATGCAGAAGAGTGATCAAGTTAGTGTAAAAGTAAATTACATTTGTTTACAGCAGCTCTGTGTGTACATGTACTTTCATTCATTTGTGGGTGGGTGTATTTATGTGTGATCATAATCACTTTTACTTATTATCAGTATTCCTTCCATGTTAATCTTATGCTGATGTGGACATAGCAGGATGCTCAATATATAATACAAGCATACATTGTAAAAAAAGGAGAATTTAAGGATACATATGGTCAAAATAAACACATTATGTTGATTTTTATTTGATCATTATGATAGTTAGAATGGAAAGTGCATTCTTTTCATGTTGATCTTATGCTGATATGAACATACAATGCTGAAGGATGTACAAACTCCAAATATTATGGTTCCATGAGAAAGTTAATGTAAGCAAACATCGGGTCAATGCAACCGCATTGAGCAGATTTGATGTTATTATTGTGATGATGTGACTAGAAAGGGTGATTGTGCTATCCAATCAGGATTCAGTTCATGTTATGATGATGTGGACTTAATACAAGGATCAAGTTTCATGTGAATAGGCTTTGTTGGCTTGCAGGAGTGTCGTGGCCGAGTGGTTTAAGGCGCTTGAATGGAGATGCGAAGGTCGAGGGTTTGAATCCCAATTTGGCAAGGTATTAACCTGCACTTACTACTCTCTACCCAGGTGTTAAATGGGTATCCGGTAGAATGTGACCGGCAATGTTGGTCAAACAGTTTTTGAGCGTCAAGTAACGCCTGGCTGGAATGCTTCCCAGGGACTGGAGATTGTGCACACAGTGTGTGCGGGCAAGCACTGAATCCAATGACCGGGGTAATAGTATATCTGTAAAGCGCTTTAATAGAGACATTGTATTAAGCTCTACATAAGCGGAATATTATTATAATTATTATTATTTATATCTTGGTCTGTAATATCTTCCTCTGATGTGTACATGTACAGAAAATTCCTCAAATATGTAATGTCTTCAGTTCATACAGTTTTTCTTCTACAAAGACTATTACTCTAGCTTTCCAGCAACCATGGTCAGCGCTAAGAGCTTTTTTAAGGAATGATACCAGGTTCTCACTTACAATGTACCACAGTTGGGTGTGGCAAATGTAGATCTTACAGAAAAAAGACGTGAGTGATGTACTTACATTTGTAAATACATGGCAGGGACTCGATCCCTGTGATATACCATTCACAGTCTAGTGATTTATTGACTAGACTAAACTACCAATATGAAATGAAATAGCTACATACATGTACATGTATATTGATCAGCTTTTCTTATATTGGCATCATTGGTATTTCTGTGCCTCCACCCAGCAAAGGTAATGCCTGAGGCATTGTGTTTTCAGGTTGTCCATCAGGTTGTCTGTCCGTCATGCTTTCTTATTATCGCAATATCTCAAGAGCCATTTGAGGCATGAAGCTCAATTTCAGAGCTTGTTCATTTCACCACAGACAGTACAGGGAGAGGAGCTAATTTGCTGTGGCGGGAAGTACGTGTAGATCAAAAATGTGAGGTCAATTCCCTTGTAACGTTAGGGTCTTCATCTCTTTATCGCTATATTTCAATAAACCATTCAAGCCCTGGACTTCAAACATTATACACTGTACATTTACATGGGGTGTGTATCAGCACAACAAGAACTGAATAGATTTGACTATTAAAGTCAGATGAATCGGTCCAGGCATTAAACGTTGTATCAATACAACAAAAGTGGACACAATGTGTCATGCTTTGGGTATATGTTTTCTCTTTTGTTTCTTCAAAGAACACAAATATTGCATTCATCACTGGCCATTGCCGAGAGTATGTATAGAAATATCGAGGAGATTGTGCTTTCAATAGCTCCATTCGCTACATCATAAAGCCTTTAATAGAGAGCAAAGGTGTACGGGTGTACATGTACATTGTACATGGTTACTCTATACATCTGCAGGTGCCATTGGCTTGTGATAGTTAACCCTTCTGCATTATGTCTCCCTGGTATCAACAAGCACTCAAAAGATATGTGAATACGCACAGGCAGATGTCTCTTTTGTGTCATCCCAAACTATATACCTGTATCTCTATCGATAGAGATATCACACAAGTGATTGCTTTCCGCAGGCGAGAACTGCCAATCGAATGAAGAAATGTTATTGGTTTAAATGAGGAGCCTCTATCCATGGTTATCTTTGGAAAAGGTTAACACTGCAGGCATTCAATTAACTCAAAATGTATCTTTTACACCTGCCTTCATACTCACAAAAAGTTGTTGTATTTATTAAAGTGTTTTCCTGTATATATGCAAAGGTGAAAAAAGGAAAATAGTTGATTATTTATTGTGTTAAAATAAGAATCATAAAAGAAAGTGATTATCTCTTCCTCACATATTCAAATTTTAACAAACCAATAGCTTTAAATTTGTCTACACACATACATGAATACTTGCCAAATTCCTTTGTTGAAGAGAAATATAAGTTTAAATAATATTGTCAGAAGAGGAATTCCAGTAAATGGAAGGTTTGTGCACTATTCAGAAGGTTAAGAAAGGAAATCAATGGTAATATAATTTATAGGATTTTATTGTAATTGTGTTTCTAGAATAATCCAATTTAAAAGGTACGTAATGTGGTAAATGTGGTACATTATGTAAGATCTGCATTAAATTCGATGACCGTACCCATGAATCAATTTATATGCCTTTTTAGTTACTACACCTACATGTACATGTACATGTATATCTAACAGATCATCGCAATATGCCTCTGATATACATTTCATGTTTTTATATTACAAAATAACACCATTGTATTATCGTTTTAATAGAGAATACTGTTTAATGTTGTCCGCCCCATTATTGTGTACTGTATGATATATTGCCTATATTATGCATTGATGTTGATGGTATCAAAGTCTTCTGAGGTGAAAGATAAGAATGACGTCTTTCTGACTCTGACTTGATTGTTATCTCATTGTGATATAAGCGTTAATTGTCTGACACGCCTCTTAAATGTGAAGAGCCACGTTGTAAGGTCAATCAATAGCCATATAAAGCTGAAAACAGTGGGTACTATACACACCCACAGTGTACAGCTTCAGATCATCCCGTTCATGTTTACAATACTCCCACTCTGGCAGTCAAACCTTGGTGCATGCAGTGTGTGTGTAAGATGCAACACAGGTACGTGTTGTAGCCTTCACTGCAGTGCAAGATGACATGGTTAAAGGTACAAACACATATTAAATGAAGACATCAATGAAAAGTACTATAGTGAGTGGGATGGGCTATTCTAGCTGTCTGAATAATTATATACATGTACCGGTATATATATTTTGATAGTTAGTATTAATTAACTTTTACGTATGCTTTATGCAAGCAATATTACATCAGCATTCATGAGCTTTTATTGTTTAGCCGTGGCTTAAAGCATAAGGGTAGATGTACAATCATTGATATGTACTTCTGTAACATAGTACAGAATTGTAAGCAGTACAGTAACAGAACAAAATCTGTTTAGTTTCATCAAAAATATGTTAACTTTGTGCACATAAAATACCTCAGTGGCTCTAGAGACCAAAAGCATCCAGGGGGGTGGGGGGGGGGGGTAGGGTTCACTCCCAACATGACTGGCTATGCACCCGCGTCCAGCGTTGAAAGGGTGTCTTTGTTAGCTACATGTATACGGCGTCATCCACGTTTTCCTTAAATAGGGGTGGTTTTCAATCACTGATCGCCAAAAAAACCCCAAAAGGTTACTTTTTCAGAAAAGGTGTGATACCCCATTAGGGTCCATCTAAAAAAATGTGGGATACATACGCCATTAGGGTATTTTCAGAAAAGGTGTGATACGCCATTAGGGTCCATTTCAGAAAAGGTGCGATATATACGCCATTAGGGTTTATTTTAGAGGTTGATGGACACGGGTGGGTAGAACTTGTGTATGAGAGTGAACCATCCCCCCCCCCCCCCCCATTCCCGGGGGAACAGCACCAATTGATTGGTTTCTGGTTCTACTTCCGATCAGATTTTGACAGGTCCATTAAACTACCAAATTATATAAATGTATAATACACCCTGTATATAAAAATGTATACATGTACATTGTATACATCTACATGTACATGTATGTACAATACATTCAAAGCTATTCAATCACACTTGAATTCAAAGACATTGTGAATCTGAAATCATGTATGCATTAAACTGAAATAAAGATAGCAAACATGTTATTATTAATATCTACTTTTCACGTTTATTACATGTAATATATGTTTGTTTAAATAGGATTTTTTTTTAAAGATTCATCTTAATATGAACCAATATACCCCTAAAAGAATATTATTCACCAATAAATTTTCTTTGCCAGTACGCAACCTTTTCATTAATACTGATCGAAATAAAATCTAAAAAAGCATTAATTTATTAGGCTTTCTAAGCACTCACGTAACATATGGACTTATAAATGGTCAGCAGCACCATGCTATTTGCTACAAATTGTGTCCATTCAACTCAGATTGATTGACAGTCTAAAGCACACATTCGAAGGTAATTGAGTTTCCCATCGAGAGCGGTTTATACCCTCCATAAATGTCAAGTCTGTCAGCTCAAACCAACAGCCAGACGGATCAATGCTAATTGAGAATTTAAAAGAAAATATAAATTCCTGGGAGTTTATTGGACGCAGGTTGCATGAAAACCTGTTCATATCTGAGATTGGAAGATATTACAAGATGATATAAAGTGTTCCTTATTGCATGTACTGTATATGTCTACACAGTGATGATATAATTCTAGAGTAAACATTGACACTTGTACCATTCTTGTTCATTTTGATGTAGTTTGTGAACCTACACTGTATATTTACAAGAGATTAAAAAGATTGAAAACATAAAAATTGAAATAGAAATGATTGAAAATGTGAATAAATGTCAAACATATTTTAGTGCATTTAATATTCACATGTCATACTGAATGCATTTACATGTAATCAGCAGAACTTTGCAATAATATCTCCTCATATACTATCAGTCTATAATGGTAAGAAAAATTGCATTTTTACTTTTATTAATACATCTCATTTTTTGAAAACCAAAATGGTATGAACACCCTGCTGCATGGCTCTTCAGTGACAAAACGTCTTTTATCACTGTTTATATAAAATATCTTGGTGAACATATCATTACAAAAATATTTGGTAAGAATCACACTGTGAAGATACAATTATTTTCTCACCCTTATGTTATTTTCTTTGTTTTCAAAACTATTATGATAATTTACATTTATGCTGTAAGACCCTCTGTTGTTTCCCCCATTGATTCTCTTGTATAAGATACGTAAATTTCAATTACTTTCCTGTGGATGTTGTATTCATTCATGCATTTATTAATTTTCCATTTTTAAAACACAATATGACAATACATGTTTGTTTATATACTCAGAAACCAATTAACTGCATAGAAGTGTATACACTTGCAAACCTTCTAAGCCACATCCATTACGGCACAGCTACAAAACGGCTGATGCAGGTGTATGGATCTAATCAATAGCGTTAGAAACGTTCTGCATCAAAGATTTGTTTTTTATTTGTTGTCTGCGTGTTGGATACCATGGTTACAATTCATATTCAGGTCATCTTCTTCTGCTGTCTGGACGGTATTATTGCTCTAGCTGCATAATATACTCACATTTCTAATTTATACCGTTAAAGTAAAAACATAATTTTACATTTAATTACCGTATAGCTTTTCAACTCGTGATCTTTCAAGTACTACATTGTTGCCAATAAAAATGTAACAATATTTTCTTACCTCTTTCTATGAATTGATCGTGACAATATGATTTACAGTGTATGCTTGATGGATAAGTTTATATCTACTCAGAACTTTATTGACCACTCTATGACTTTAGATTGATCATTTAAGTTTTGAGAAGATTTAAACTGGATATTTCAAGAATAAATCATATTATCACAATCACTTCATGAGAGAAGGTAAAAAAAAGGGTATTCCATTTGTATGTGCAATGGTGTAGTACTTGAAAGATCATGAGGTTCAAAGCAATAATGTGTTATACAAATTATGTTGTAATTACGTTACATGTTTCCATATCTTTCAGATGGAAGGGTATGTTCAAGGACATTTCTTCTAAAATGCGAACTTAAAGGGCTCAATAGTATGCAAATCCCACAAGAAAGCAAATTAGGTAAACACTTATTTTGATGAATATGTTATTGATTTGTCACATTCTATGGTGATGTAATTGGGTGTTGTTCACTTCTAGTAAACTGTGTAAATGTGTATCATGAGCAAGCTTGGAATGTATACTGTAAACGCTGTTATTTTCACATGCTGAGCGTCCCCTACATATTTGCTGGTTCTTAAATTTGCGTTGTACGCAATTTATCCCATTCAAAACACGCATCAGAAGTCATGCTTATATTTTCGCTTGCCAATCTTAGCGCAAAATTCGCAAAAATTACTTTACCGCAAATATTTCTACTTTTACAATAATCTTTATTAGGATATTAAAGTAAAAATTAAATTAGCAAGCCTTGATTCTGTGCCGACTTGTCACACATGTTCTTTAAAGGAAATCTTTGCTTATTTTTTATTGTTAGCTATAAACAGTTTATGCATTATAATGTGATAACATTTGTTTAATTCTTGCATTCTGGTCCTTTAAATGATTAACTTAAAAGCGAAATAGCTTTCATTCTAGGGAAGCAAAAAGGAATTACTAGCATTGCTCTTTGCATTGTATTGTTGCTATGCAACATGTTTACATCACCTTCAAAGGACTTCCTCAAAATGAATATTCTACGTGGCACTTCATATTTGATTAATTAAGGCTATACAAATATTCTCAAAGTTGGGTAATTGATTTTCATATCTTAACTTGAATGAGCTCCAATACAAAATACATACAGTACAGTGCTGGCATATGTTGTAATGTATTACTTTATCTTTTTTTAAATGGATTCATAATATGCCGGTACAAATTATACTTGCAGAATATATGGGCATTCTTATCAAAAAATCAAATTCCTTTTCTTCATTGAAACATTTCTTGAATAGCAATATGTGTAATTTGCAGAAGATTAATAAAAAAAGATATTGTAAAACAAGGCATATGTTAGGCATGTAGAAATAATTATTTCATATTCCTCTCTTTATACTTGTGAATATTTCAAGCAGATATTTCATCTAGCATTTTACACATTTATTAAATAAGCTGTACAGAGAATCATGTTTTGTTTTATAAGCATTTAAAGAGTGGTAGAATTTTTAAGGCATACATTGTAAATATCAAATTGAGGCTATGATGGGGCATTCAGACACAGCAGACAGACACACAAATCCAGTAGTGTAATCCCACAGGCATCTTCTTGTTTTTACTGCATCCATGGACAAATAGATGCACATGTCTTTAAGCAGCTGACATGCTCATATTTGTCCTTGCCCTCATACAACAGAGCAGACAGATATTGAACTCCAAGAATTGAGATGGTATCTTGGTTTAGTGGAAGATTGCTAGTCTGTCCTTTAGACCTTACTCCGATACATGTTGGGCTCTTTGAAACTGAGTGAAGGGGAGAGAGAGAAATAGAAAGAGAACGGTAGTGGGATACAGACAGAGAAGGAAAGAAAGAAGAGAGAGAGAGAGGGAGGGGGTGGGGATTGGTTTCAATCTACTTTCCATTTATTGACTGAGAAAAAGAGAGATAGAATTGGAGGCAATATATAAGGTAGTGTTAAAACTAATATGAAAACTTAGGCACAGGGCAAGATAAGTGAAATGGATGTGTTAATTAAAAGAAGAGGCATTTGTCACTCAACTCGGCTTCCTGCATTTTTCTTTGGTCAATGATTACTTTATATAATACTTTCCTTTTAAATACAACTATATGTACATTGCCCAAAGAAGGCATGAATATAATATGTAATATTTCAAAGAGCAATCGTGCATGGGGCCTTTGAAACTGGGCACTACAACAATAAATTAATTCAGGAGAAGAATTGCATTTGTTACATGAGAATTTTAAGGCTTGCTACAAAAAGTAAGATTAATTTTCCTTCATGAATTGCAATAACAAAGAACACTGAAAGCATTAAAAAAGACGATAAAACAATAAAAACAGCAAAAAACAAAAGCAGAGAGAGAGAGAGAGAAAGATACATGTAGAGGCAGAGAAAGAGAGATAGAGAGAGAAAGAGAGAGAAACGGGGGGGGGGGGGGGGAGAGGGACAGAGAATGAGGGAGAGAGAGGGGCATAATTGCTTATATACAACCTTAAACAGGTTAGTTAGGTACTATTTTTCAAGCAGAAGATTGTATAAAAAACCAAACCCCTGGAGCAGAAAATTTAGGACCTAAAGTATATCATATGGAGCAGAGCTAATTTAGGTCATGCGGGGTATTTGAAAACGGACAAGAGCAACCTTGACATTTGTGTCACAATTATTCTGTCACGACTTTGCTCATGGTTAATTTGCTTAGAATTTGTGAAAGTTTAAGAGAGAAAGGGAAAGAGGGAGAGAGAGAGATAGAGAGAGATGTACATGTAGTAGGAGGACCGTGATCCGTGGGAGTACACAGGGATGGAAAGAAGAAGAGGAAACAGGGAAGGACAGAAAATAAACACAGATAGAACAAGGAGTTTCTTTCTGGCAGTTAGTGATATACATGTACATGTATATATCGTCGCCTGGCTGGCAGAAGGGCGTTAGCATATATGGATTTGTTTTATATTTAAACTGCTTTCCGTCCCGAAAATTGGTTTAAAACTAAATAGACTAATAAAAATGTTATGGTAGAACACGGCCACAATTTCTCCAAAAGTTTGAGGCGATTTAGTGCTAACGCTCTTCTGCTTAAAGTTTCATTTTTGACCTGAAATTCGAGCTAACGCCCTTCTGCCAGCCAGGCGACGATATATAGAGAGAGAGAGAGAGGGGGGGGGGGGGGAGGGGGGTGAGGTGGGTGGGGCGATGGGAGGCATGCAGGCAGGTAGACATACACAGAATGAGAAAGATATAATGATAGAAGTACAGGGACAGTCTCCAAGATAGACCTAGAAGGTGTAAGCATCTGATGGTGTATAGATACATGTATACATGTAGTTAAAGCGCTTTCGATGGATATCCTTATGTCTGAGTGGATTGGCCATTACCTACTTTCACCAATGCCTGCACAGTGTTGATAAAGAAATTGCCAATTCAAAGGAGTGCAAGAGAGAGAGAGAGAGAGAGAGAGAGAGAGAGAGAGAGAAGAGACAGACAGTGATACATGTAGAAGAGATTGAGAGAGAATCAGATGTAGAAGATATTTTGAGAAAGAAGCTGAAAAAAAGATGTCAAAAGATTAGTTTAGAGAAGAACAGTGTGTTTTAGAATAATGCTTTACTAGCTTCTACACCCATCACTGGTCATTGTAAGGCTGTTTCACATGTGGTGCTTTAATCTGATGCATTTTTGATGAGGAAATGAATAGCATGATGGGTGAAAATAAAGAGCTGTCTGCAATAATGGTTCTAGTCCTACATGTATGTGTACTCATTGGCCCGAATTCACAAAGCAAGGTTTGAGCTCAAACCTCCTTTTGTTTCGCCAAACCTCCTTTTGTTATTTACAAACCAGGTTTGTAAATAACAAAAGAAGGTTTGGCGAAACAAAAGGAGGTTTGACCTCAAACCTTGGTCTGAGCTCAAACCTTGCTTTGTGAATTCGGGCCATTATGTTTGTTGTAAGATACAGAAGCGCATTATCCGTGTTATAACAAGTTGCCAAGGTTACTGCACATTATGTGTGCACGAGGCTTTATTCATCATGTCAGGAATGCAGTCGAGCAACAAGCATGAGGGCACTGTACTGTCTAATACTCTGGACCCTGCCCCTGAGCTATGGTAATGAGCAAATCGTCCATTTGGTTTGTGAGTAAACAGTCAGCTGAGAGTCAAAAGGGCATCAACTCTTTTCAGAATTACATCAAAATAAGTCCCTTCTGTCTCTTGGGGCACAAAGTTTAGTGATGTGCAAGAACAGGGAAGGAATCTTGATGATTTAGGAAGTAGGCAATAGTGACATTTTCAAGGTGGATGCCTAAGTATTTCAAGTGAATGAAGTAAGAGGGACGGAGAGAGAGAGAGGAGAGAGAGAGAGAGAGAGAGACTTTGCTTATGGTTGATTTGTTTAGAATTTGTGAAAGTGCAAGAGAGAGAGAAAGAGAGAGAGAGAAGCAAAAAGAGAGATTTGGTAGGAGGACCATGTCCATGGGATTTCAATTGAATGAAGTAAGAGGGAGAAACAAGAGAGGGAAAGAGATAGAGATCAAGAAAGAAAGAGAGAAAGAAAGGGAAAGGAGAGAGAGAGAGGGGGGGGGGGTAGACAGGTCCTCAAGGTACAGTGAAGAGGTAGAGACTACACAGAAAAAGAGGAGATAGACAGAAGAGAAGAAAGGAGAATAAAAAAAGAGAGATGGTAGAGCCTGTAGGAAGCCATACTTACAATAGTTAATGAAAGAAGAAAAAGGAGTGTATTGAGTTTCGATAATATCCATGAGTACATACAAGATAAAGATTATTAAGTCAACATGCATTTCTTTTGGTAGGATTATTCCTTGAAATGCACTGTGCGCTGATAAGGCTGCCGGAGCTAAAGCCAGGGTAATAAAGTCCAAAGCTCTTTGGAAGCGCATAGAGATGTTATTTCATAACGTAATATGCGCTATACAAGAACTGAACTATTATTATTATTATTACTATCCTTCTTTCCCATTTTTTTTTTTTTTGGGGGGGGGGGGGAGGGGGGGGGGTTCGAATGGATTAAATGAATATAACAGGACTACAATAGGTACCAGTGAATCACTATGTGCTGCTATATTGGTTGCGCTTCTCCTGTTCACATGTCTGATATTTTACAGGCATAATGATCTACAGTAGATATGAAATAAGGTGTAGAATGTACAACACAACCTTATTCCTAACTTGAACCTTAACCGAACACTATACCTGACCTTAAGACCCTATCGCAACCCTCATCCTAACTATAATCCTAGATTTTGCATTAATAAAGCCCAGAGCAATTGCAGCTGGCTGGAGCAGACGCTCGGCCGGGTCACCACAGTGTCCTGTATTCCATCATTTTAATATTCTCCTGGCTGCCATAGTGTTGTGTTGATGCCATGAAGGTCAACCTGTAATATGAATGGAGATTGATACCAGGTATCTATAGCGCAGTGAGATTATGGAATCCCTTGATTGATGACACTCCCATACAGTACAGTCTTTATTACATGCATATACCATACATGCTACACTCAATTCAATTCAATTCATTTTATTCCATTCATCATATAAAAACATACATAATTATAACATTGAAATTTACAGATAAGTAAAGAACATACAAATAACATAACGAAAGATAAACATAAAATACAAATATATGAATGAGGAACCAGCAAGAAAGAACAATTAGGTCTTATGTGGTGCTGGTCCCTTGTGACATAAAAAGAATCTTAACCTGGTATAAAACTTAACACCTTACAACTAACACATGTAACACATGTATTTACTATTGCTAAAACTTTGTCTTAAAAAGAAGAGAAAACAAAGAAATCACACACTCAATGTTTCATAATACAGTTATTTAGATTTAACAATATTTACAATTTGTAGATTTCAAGAATGAAATATTACACATTTAAATTAATTGTTCAGTATATTTCGTGTTGACAATGCAATACAGAACTTGCTGTTTTGAAAAAGACAGTAATATATGGTCATGCTACTGCATGTCCATTGTAGATGGCATATCCTGTAATGCACTTGATTTCAGTGTGTGGAAATAGACATAATACGATGTTCGCTGTATACATGTACATACATTGTACATGTAGATGCAGACTGCGGGATACCTAATACATATTGCTTGTGATTGCTCAATCATGCAGTACAGCGGTCTGAAATGCTGAATTGTGGTAATGCATTGTCTGTTCACATTGAAGATGATAATACCATACAGGACATACTCCAATAAAACAAAACAATACAATACAATTGTATCGTTGTGATATTGGATGTATCATTGGCATAGAATTTAGAAATACTGATGATTTTCCCTCAATAATACATGATTGAGTTCATTACAGATTTGTCCAATGGCAAATGATAAATCATATAATAGATGATGCAGAGGTACATGTATAGGAAATTCAGCAATTTCCTTTAATAACAAATCAAGAGATTCAAGAGATTCAAGGTTAATGTATTGTCATGTAAAAAAATACATAAAATTTGTCTTCGGACATTTGAAGGTGCATACACATGTACATAAATGAATATATAAATACAAACAGAATAATTACATTTTAACATTACATTTAACAATCATCACAACTTTAAGCAGGTTGCATTGAAAGAATAAGATTATACTGAGGAAGGCAAATCAAAATTAAAAAAGATTACATGGGCAAAGAAAAAATAATGTTATCTTTTCTATCAGGTACTTCTGTTGACATCTTTAATTGAATAACAAAATAGATGTCTGGAAATGAAGATTTATTGTTCACCAGAAATGTCCGTCCTTAATTCTGATCAATTTGTTGCCAGGTTTATTGTGGCAAGCCGAATATAAAAGGTCAATCTAATTTAGGACATTTTTAAAGGACACATTTAGGTGCAATCTGGCATTGGAGAGTATTAACTCCATTAAAGAGATTGCCATATCAAAGCTTATCTAATAACATAATAATTAGATTGTGCCTATGCCCAATTTTAGCTCTTTGATGTTATATGCATTAGTATTAGTCAAAACGGTCATTGATTTTTCAGGTGTGCAGCAATGAAAATGTCATCATGGAGAGGATATATTTGCATTTTGTGATATTTTGGTTTAAACTTGGTATTAAGATATGAATAAAATCCTCTAAAATACTCTTCCTAATTCATTTTTAGGTACTTTGCAAAGCAAATGAAATAAATTTTGATAAATCAGATAAATCAGAAAGAGTAATATCACACAAAATTTGGAATCTATTTCCAATGCAGTACATGTATGATAATTGTGCCATTCTCAAATAAGAGGAATTTGATTGTAACTAATCATTCAAGTTTTCAAATTGGCAAAACAGAATCACATAATAATTACAATATTTATGAAACAAATTGGCAATTATTCAGTTATTTTTCACAATTTTTTTTCACATTGGTTTATTTAATAAACATTTTTTTCTTCAAAATATGAAAAAGTGGAAAAAAACAATTAATCGCTGCCAATGAGATGGGAAAACGATTAATTTAGAAAATAAGAAAACTCTAAATGCTATGGATCGATGAAGATAAAAGAGAACTTTAGTGTCGGTCTGTGTAAACAATAGGTATTCTCCATACAGGCCTCTCCCAGGGTGCTCAGGGTGCGAGAACCAATCAAGCAGAGAAATTGTTATTCTTCACCCAGATTAATGACACACGCGGGAGTATGTGGTTTAATATCATAACCTTATATTAAAATGCAGTGCCTACAGCAAACTTATGAATGTGAGATGTCATATTGTGTGTGTACGTCCACACTGCCTGGAGTTTGTGTGTTGAACATACTGTGTGTACGTCCACACTGCCTGGAGTTCGTGTGTCATACTGTGTGTACGTCCACACTGCCTGTCCACATTGCCTGGAGTTTGTGTGTGTCATCCTGATGTTTAACCCATATCCGCCGATCTACGGGATTTCCCGTAGAAGCCGCGAACGCTGCAATCGCCGAAGTACGGAAAATTCCGTAGTCAAGCTTGCCGCGAGAATGACGTCATTTAAATGGCTTTTGTATAACACTGTGAACTCTGACCTGCTATCCCACAGTGCTGTACGAGTTTGTCGTTGTATACAAAGCTACAGTGTTATCTACCGAAGTCAAGCTATTAATTCCTTCGATAAATGTGCAATTGTTTCACATATCTCGGCACCGATCCCTTCGTTACCTGGGCGACTATGAATGCACGCTAACATCGCCGCGTTGTATTTGGGATATCTTATCGTGTTTTATGAGTAATTCCTGGACCTTTTCTCGAATAAACTTTGAAAAAGACAATCGTATTCGAAAGTTATTTCATTCTCTTCAGTCCCAACTGTTTACTCTGCTGTAAGAATAAAGAAAGATTATTCGATCAATGTATAGCCTGCCCTGGCCTTGTGGTGCCGGAAAACTTGGACTTTATGAAGTCAATCAATGGCTTCATCATCAGAATATGATTCCTTTGATTCAGAAACTGACAATATACCTCTAAAACTGGTTCGCAAACTGATTGCAGAAAAACTGAATGCTGGAGGATACCTTGACTTTGATGAAATTGATGGTGATTGATGATGATCAAGTAGATCCTCTAAATAAACACAAATGGAGGCGGGAACACAACTCTTTTTATTTCTCTGATGAAAATAATTTTCATTGATCAAGGTTCAGAATGCTGATTCATCATTTGTAATGTAAATACATGTATTCAATCTCACAAAGTACAAGAAAGTTTTCTTTCATTGTAATGTAGAAACAAATTCAAATAACAAAAACTATGTTTGAATAACTTTATTTTTGAAAAGAAATAAAGGGTTACAAAGAAAATGTATTATATTCGTAATTATGACGTTTGTTTATATAAGTATACATATGTATTTGTGATATGTTTGCAACAAATTGATGTCAGTTCATCCTAAAATATATGCATTGATAGGGGTGGATGTGGTACCCCATTTCAAAGAATATTGTAAAGAACAATCTTCCCTCAGTATATTTGTATGGAAAAGACACCATTTATCATAAACAGAGCAATTGTATTATTTTTTACTTCTTCAATTATTCATACTTAGAAGGTCACAATATGCATGTTTTATATATCACTGTAAAGCTCTTGCTTTGAATATTTCGAAAATGATATTCAAGTCTAAATGCAGAGGAGGAAAATATTTTCGATTTATGAAAGAATATCAAGTAGATATTTATTATTCATATTTTCATAACTCATATATGACTTCGGTCAACTGGTATATCTTTTTGATTTGTCAAAATGCATTAAAATTTATATCATAATAAAGGCAATTTTATGCTCTTTCTTTTGATACATAATTTGTCAACTTTACGATATTTGTTGTGTCTTTGAGAGAGATGTGAAGTGAAAAATGCTGTTAGTGCGAATATTTGTGTGTGGTGGCTAGGTACGGGCGGCGTTTGCATAGTATAATGCCTTAGGCGGATATGGGTTAAGTATCCCTAGAGACTGTAATATGAATGTTTCAGTGTATACACTCCTATGCCTCGATGGCCACTCTAGAGTCACACTGTTGTAAGACCTGAAATGATTTTAATTCCCTTTTAATTTTTAAATATTTATTTTTTACATATACTGTGTTATCTACATACATGTAGATTCATCTTGATTATTATTACTACATGCATATAGAATTTACAATATTTTGACACCAATGTTGACATGCTCATGTTTATTTTGAAACAGGACCACAATTTAAAAGAGTGAATTGTAACTTATCTTTTTATCCTGAATAGATTAATATGTTTCAGTACATAGAATACTTTATTATCTTGTAGATATTTACTTGCCCTTTATTTGTGAACAAAATAGAATGTAAAACCTATCTATCCCAGTGTGTACTGAATAATGATTTATTGTAGTGACTGCATGAGGCACATGCTTCTTATGATAACAGTAGGATTAGTTAAGCTTCCTTGCAGAGCATGACGTGCACCTGCAGTAACACAATTAGCAGCAAGCTGTGATAAGATATGGCTCCTGTCTTATGCCATTATTTTGCATCTCAATCAGAATGTAATGTGTACCAGCATGGATTTAACAGTGCTCATTAGCTGGAGGGAGTCAGTTTTACCCAATAACATAGAAATGTACAACTACCATGTAAAAGTATACATGTACACAAATATACAAGAATTTGCAGCCTTTATGGTGACATGTAGATGTACAAGTTTGATAAGTTTGTTTCTTTGTTTGTTTGTTTGTTTGTTTTATTTTACCTGACTGCTAAGAAAGCATGTGTTTGCCTATGAGTAAGCAACTAAGGCAGCATTGTGTAAACAAAATACTGTTTGATATACCTGTATGCAATGTAAATGTAAGAAGGTACAAAATATGGGTACCTGCATTTGAATTTGGTTGTGAGTTTTTATGAGATGTATATTAATGTATAATGAATATAATTGCTCTAGATATTGGAGGAGTGATGGGTAGTTGGAAGGAGCTCTGATTGCCCAAGTAGCCCAGCCTATGGCAGCACTGCACAATCATACAGTCAAAAATGAAGCATGAGGCCAAAACTCTCATAAAATTGCCACTTACAACTATTTGGTCATGCCTCGGGTTTTCATGGAATTGACAAAAAGTCAAGATGAAAATGTAACGAATATGAAACAAAGTAGAAGCATCTTGACTCCATCTGAGACGAATCTCATAGAGCGTCGCGGGCTCACCACCCCATCGCTCACCTCACACGATTTCATTTCATCCAGGCTCTCACTGTAGCTCTTGTCTTGGCTCTTACGTTGGTGATACCATCAGCATTGCCTCAAGAGGTACTGAGCTAGGGATGAATTAGGAAGTAATTTGATTTGGAAGGATTGAGGCATGTGAAGGGGCACGCTGAATCCAAGGCAGTATTGCACTACTTACCTTCAACGCACCTGGGATGATTAGTATGGAGAGTCAGAGTTGTTACGAGTGTGAATCTAGTCATTAGGCACATCCTGGTATGCAGAAAATCTCTGATTAGATCATTTATGAGCACCTGTTTCATTAGGGATTTATTTTCTTTTAAGAATTGCTGTTTTAAGTGCCTTTTCCCTTCTTAGACTGTCTTTGCGTCTGATAATGAACTAGAACCATCCTACTTTGGCATTTGTAGAGAAAATTTGAAAATCTGAATTTTGCTGAATACCCTAACTCTGTCTTGCTCTGCAGAATTGCCCTCAATAATAAAGATGATAATAATATATGACATTAGTTAGGTGTAGAATCCACTTGAAAGCAAATGCTCAAGGCGCACTTGTAAACAATAATTTTTTTAATTTTTTTTTTATAACATTATTTCCAATTATGAACAAAGAAACAGAAGAAGTAAGATAGAAAATATACGAAAATGACAATTAATTGTATGCAAATAAGATGGAAACGTTTAAAGATTATTTTTGAACACTTCAACTTATCTGCTAATCATGAATCTCTCAAGGGAGAGCATTCAACAGCAAAGGTCCTGCATGAGCAAAGGTCCTTTCACCCCCTTAATATTGAGCTTAAAAAGAACAAGAAACACAGAGATTTAAGAGCTTAAATCTCTGGTTGGAATATAATGATTCATCAAAGTAATATCGTGCTGTGGAGTCATGGACACAATGAAGTAAAAGCAAAATTTTGAAACAATGCGTTTATGCACTCATGGGTAACCAATGGAGTGCTGTTGAGAACTGGTGTGATGTGACTGGGACTATGTTTTATTGGAGAGACGTACTATACAAGCAGCAGCATGACAAAGGTCTTTTAAATTTTTTACATAATTGAAAGTCCAAAACATTTTCACATGGTTGTTTTAGACAGAGATTTGTGACCTGTATGAACACTGTACAAGTAGCTTTCAGGGTAAGATATGAAAGCATTTCCTTCAATTTTCAATTTATTTTCCTTTTATATTTTAATTTTGTAACAATAAAATGTCTACTGTCATTTTTAAAATTTCTTGGAAAGAGAGATGTATGGCATGCTCATTCATAGAACCGCATATAAAACTGTAAAGTGTACTTTTGTATCCCTGCTGAAAAGGTGTAACAATACAGGAATTTTATCGAGGCTTTGTGATGAGGAGAGGGTTTAAAACTATGATATTTCCATAGTTCTGCAGTGTATTGAATTCTTTCAGTGAAGGAAATCAAATGCAAGCTGCTAGAAACACATTAGTGTGCTCTAATGTTACTCTGACTGTACGTTAAGTGTATAAACACCTGCAGGAGTTAGAGGGCTACAATGTTTTAGCTTTGTGATATCGATGTCACAAAGCTAAAACGCAATGGCAGGCCACATTGGTGGAACTATGGAACTCATTCATGCAGAAGTCTGTGTGATAAGCTAGCAGAATACATACATGTAAAGTGGGCTCTAATAATACTCTGACTGTACGTTATGTGTAACATAAACACCTGCAGGAATTAGAGGGCTTACAATGTTTTAGCTTCGTGATATCGATGTCACAAAGCTAAAACGCAATGGCAGGCCACATTGGTGGAACTATGGAACTCATTCATGCAGTAGTCTGTGTGATAAGCTAGCAGAATACATACATGTAAGTGGGCTCTAATAATACTCTGACTGTACGTTATGTGTAACATAAACACCTGCAGGAATTAGAGGGCTTAGTATGTTTAATGTATTCGTGATATCGATGTCAAGAAGCTAAAAAGCAACGGCAGGCAATGGCATTGATAGAACATTGGGACACATTCACGCAGCAGTCTGTGTGATAAGCTAGCGAAATACATACATGTAAGTGGGCTCTATTAATACTCTGACTGTACGTTATGTGTAACATAAACACCTGCATGAGTTAGAGGGCTTAGTTTAATGTATTCAGGATATCGATGTCACGAAGCTAAAACGCAACGGCAGGCAATGGCATTGATAGAACATTGGGACACATTCACGCAGCAATCTGTGTGATAAGCTAGAGAAATACATCCATACATGTGGCAGGCTGTGCATATAATTTAGCTTGGGGCCATAGGGAGAGTATGCTTTCCTATCTGGATGATCATATGTTCATTCTTGTTCACATGGCAATGCAATCCACCACACGGGTGTGTGATGATGTGCTAGTGTGCTGCGTAGTAGCATACTGATAAGGAATACATTCAGATCAAATGCTTCTGACATACTTGGAAAAAGAACATATTGTTACTGACATACATTAGATAAGAACGAATTGTGGACAAAATGTCGCACGTAACTGGATAGATTTGATAAATCGTCTGTTCAGGGTCAGAAGGGCGTTATAACTCTGTGTAAAAGTACAAGACTTAACACCGTTCTTGCTCCAAACACACAACATGTCCTTCAATGTTGGTACATATATATTTTATAAATATCAAGCAGCAAACTGAAGAAACCCAGCATATTTAAAAAGGAAATTGAAAATCAAACTTTTGTCTTTATGAAGAAAGATTGTCTGTTTGAAGCCAGAAGGGCATTAACTCATATCATTTAACACATAGTTAACATCCTTCTCGCTCAAAACAGACAATATCACAGTGCTCATGGGTAAACATAAGCTAATTCCTAAATAAGCCAGAGAGGTTTTGATGTGTTATACTTACAGCATGTGAGGAGAATAGACTTTTAAAAGTAACTGAGTTTTCTACTTTAAAGATAAAGGTGAGTTCTGGTCATGCGATTGCATTGTGAAAGAAAAGGTGTGGAATGGATCAGAAAAAGTTGATCATATAGCATGTAAGTATTGGTGTGTACTGCAAAGTTATGGAGTCATCAAAATCATTGGTAAAGTAACAAGCACTGTACACAGAAAGATGTACATGTATGGGACTACACAAATGGTGTCGGGGCTACTAACCTTGATTTCCTAATCTTTTTATGCTCATTACTCAGCCTGTATACATTTTCTACCAATTTTTTTTGGCAAATGACATTTATTTGTAATCTTGAACATTCAGTGTAAGTTTGTTTGATTCTGTGAGAATTCAATTTCTTTTTTTAAAACCAGAACTCACCTTTATCTTTAACTAAATCTAAGGTTTTAACTATGTATAGCTTGACATTCTACTGAATACATTGGAGATGATATTTGCACACTCCTAGAAGAGCACTCAATCTACTCCCACTGTATCTTTGATTAGGACTGCTGCACATGTACTATGTGTACATTTAAATTAATGACAATGATTGCATTTGAATTGGTTGTCACCTGCCTCAATGAACACACTGGGATTAATGGATGTTTCATGCTCTACTTCAATTATATCAGGCAAGAGGTTTTTCTCTGAAATGGAACAACATGTTCACGTACCTTCACAATAACTCGCCATTAGCAGAATTAATTGATATAAATGTTCGGTATTTCAAATTTTAATTAGTTTAGTTCATCATTTTATGAGGCAATTTCTCGGAAGTAGTTTTGAAGAACAATCAATATTTGAAGCAGCTACTCCATCGTTCAACTGCCTTTATTATGCAAATTAATTGGTTATTCTTTGTGTGTGTTTTCCTTGCTCTCATGATTTCTATCTTCTTATCATACCCTTTATTACCATTTTTTAGGTCAACAAAACATTTCTCTCCCATATTTAAATGTGCATCTGATGACCTGACATTTGGTCTCTTGACGTTTGCTTCTGGCCTTTTTAAATATCCTCAGAAATTGAGGATCAAGATTTGGGATGCAATTGGTTTAGTTTGAGCCTTTTTTTAGAGTAAGTGTTATAGGGCTAGTTGAAAGGCTAGTGCTAGGGTTAGCGTTATAATTAGTGTTAGTGTTAGGATTAGTGTGAGGGCTAGTACTAGAATTATCGTTAGCGTTAGTGTTAGTGTTAGTGTTAGCCTCAGGGTTAGTGTTAGGGTTAAGTCTTGTGTACCAGTATGGTCCAAGGTTGAAGTTTAGAGTTCAAATAGTGTAGTAGATTGACCAGGGACCAATTGAAGCATGATATATATCAACTACTGCACATATTTGTCTCTTTGGATTTACATTAAGCACATATATTTTCATTTGAAAAACAGGCAAGATAAAATTCACTACCCTTTTTACACATTATCAAAGCTCACCTTTACATTATTTCAGCTACCTGTAAATGATAATAAAAACATTCTCATTCGGGCACATACCAAATATTGAACAAAGATTTATTCATTTTGAAAAGATACACTGTTAAATTGATATAATTCATGAAATTCATATGTTCATTTTTACACCAGTGGAGATGCTTTCATTATCAGTCAATATACATAATTTCTCTATTTCTATTGGTTTAATCTTGAATTTCACGAACCACATGCTCCTGTATGGGTAAACTGAAGCTACATAAATTGTCAAGCATCAAATGAAATATGATTGATGATAGGATACATCATTCTGAGGTTCATGCACTTTATTCTACCTCCAGGTTATCCCTTTTCACCATTAATCTTTACATTGTGATATTGGGTATGGCAGGTAAAATCATAAACCCATTTACAAAAAAATTGTGGGGGGGGGGGTAATATTAGCCAAAGTAGTAAAATGGATCACACTGCTATGTATTGAAGTGAAACATAAGGTTTCATTGAAAAAAATTGCATTCTTTATAAAAAGGTATAGTAAACTATGCAATCTGGGCAAGTGTGTGAAATGTTCTCATTCACACTGGTCATCAGGGAGACGTAATGTTTTCTTAGACCAATTTTTTTAAATTTTGTAAATGCACCCCTTATTCTGTTCCACTTCATATCATTCTTAGCATTCTGTACAGCTATACAACCTTATATCTGCCACCCTTCTCTCTTTCTCTCTCTCTCTCTCTCCCCCTCCCTCCCTCCCTTCCTCCCTCCCCCCTCTCTCTCTTTCTCCCTCCCCTCTCTCTCTCTCTCTCTCTCTCTCTCTCTCTTTGGCTGTATTCACTGGCTAACCCCTCTTGAGGCTGGCATGAAAACACTGCGACCCCCTACAGCACTTTCAATCGGTAAACACTGTCTGCTGGCTAGGTTCGGCCATACGTTTGGGGGATGAGCGTGAGGATGGATTGGTTCTATATTTAGCTTCAGGAGATTATGTTGACTTTGTGTGAATGGGTATCCTTGTTTAAAGTATGCCCGGTGCATATACATATAGCTGAGAATATGAACATATGATAATACATGAGCATCATTTTCTCTCCTACAGCAAACGTGTAGGTTAAATAAGAAATGTGTACACTACAGTGTAAATGTACATAGCAATCATTTTACACATTTTACCTGACATAATATTAGTAACATTAAGGACTACTCATTAATACATCTGTAGACAACCTTGCATGTGAAAGTATTCCATTTTCTTCACCAATATCCTATGATCTATATTGTTGTCAAAATGAAGGTAATATTTTGTGTGTTCCCAAAAATATGTTTTCATGTAAAGGAAATAGTAGTGTGACTTAACGTACTATAACTATGTACTGCAACATTCTAGATGGAAAATCAAGTGAAATTGAATATTTTTGTTTAGGAAACAGTCTAAACACTAGTATTTTGTTCACAGAATATCTTGTTGATAAAAGTACATTTTTGGTGCTGCAATTTTGATGTATTTCTTTATTTTTACTAGAATACTTTTCTATTATTCTAAAGCTGAATCTCTGCACTCATGTATTATTTTACTGCAGGGCACCTATTGGAATGCCATCACTGACCAAACAATGCATGAAATCGAAGCTGACATTGCAGTGCTATTCTTCCCTTCAATTATATTATTCTTGTATATAAGCCTTGAGAGCTATGACTTTAGCAATTCCGGGAGAATCAGTGCGAAATACTGGAATAAAATGCAACATCGAAAAGACATTTGGATGTGCAAACATTAATGAAAAAATGAAATGGGCAATGTAAATTGTTTTGTAGAAGAACACACATTAGTGTATGATAAATTCTGGATATAAAAGGTATTAGTCAACAAAATAATGACCTTTTCAAACAGCATTGAACACCGGATATATACATTAAACATACAATATTGAATAACAAATTTCTTTTGTTACAGAATAATATATTCCTTTCATCGTCAACTTAATAATTTATAAAAGGTTAACAATAATATGATGGCAAACATTTCCCAGAAATTGTAATTCTTAAAGTGGTCTGGCTCAATTGCAAAGTCCTGTATCTAAGAAACAACTGACAGCCTGCGGAATAACCCTTATCTAATTTCCCATGGCAATTTATATTTAAATTGCCTCTAAGGACTGTCTTTGAACAGTTGTTATGTTCATTAAATACATGGGATATGATCTTGATTGATTATAGAGTATTGTGGTCTTTCCATCCCAGGCTGAGTTGCTTGGTTGCATCCAGACATTTATGCATAGAAGCATGATCCATGCATTTCATATCAATACCAGTTTGTCTGCGGTTTAGGACCTGTGCAAAGTGTACATGTATTAGATGGCTTGCGAAAATGCCTTTAGAATTGATTTCATTATTTCAAGTTCATGCATCAGTGCAAACAGTTAATTTGAAAAAGGAACATATCCAGTTGTTATAGATTAACTATTATTCTCAAGAACTTAAATATTCTTCAATTTGATGTTGCTTTTAAAAACAAACTATTCCAGATATCAATTTATGTTTACACATAAATGTATGAGGGAGATCATCACAGCTATGGTTCAAATAGCTAATACCCTAGTTACGTAGAATAAGGAAGTGAACAAATAAAAATATCTCATAAATATTGGAATAGCCTTCAGAAACATATTTTAAGGTCATTAGGTTTATCTCATAAATGTTATTGGAATGACCTTCAGAAAAATATTTTTAGGTCATTATTTGACAAAAGCTGTTTTGGCTTCAGTTTATCGGTACATATTTCATCTTAGTATACTGAGCTTTGTCCATAAGTAATTCAGAGATAAGATATAATAGAGATATATATGCATAAAGTGTGAAAATGTGAGAACTATTATTATAATAATGATAATAATTAATCATAATTTGCCCATTGATATAGTGCAACTACTATACAAGGTCATACATGTAAATGTTTTCTACCACCCTTAATACACAGTATACAGAATATCTAAATTTGTTGCAACTATAATGTTTGTTACATGTAGACATCCAGTATAATATAACAATACTAAATGCTCATTTGAATGTTCTTGGTTTGTTTTCTTCTTTAGGATATACGGTTTCTATGATGAGTGCAAACGTCGATATAACATCAAGCTATGGAAGACCTTTACAGACTGCTTCAACTGCCTACCAATAGGTGAGCTCCCTTATCTCTTTAATACGGTAGTCAAATGATGCTATCGAACATGATTATCAAAATATGGGCCTTAGATTGCTCTGTTCTGTTTTCTTTTGTTTTTACAATTAGTAATTATAGTTTAAAGCATTTAGAAACGTAGTATTAAGCGCTATACAAATGTGATTATTATTACTATTAATCAAATGAAAATCAAATGAAAATCAATAAAAATCCCTGTAGAGGGAACAATATGAGAGAAAAATATTATTATTATTATTAATTTAGATTTTATATGTGTAGACATTTCCTCCAAAGCTATTTGTGAATCAGAAACACAATAACAAACACTAAAAATGTTGATTCTCCTGTGCATTGCCAATTAACATGAGTTTTCTTTGCAATTGTAGTCAAAACATGATTTCTTGCACTTACATGTACATGTAAGACTCCAACATTACTCTAGAGTGAATTTCTTGAAAGGCATTGCATGCACTTGCTGAAGGAGATGATAGAAACAAAATATATCTTCATAAGAAAAAATAGCATAGCACTGCAAGCTGACAAAATATTAAATGACTTTAAAAAAAATTGAGGACAATAATAGAAGGAACTCATCATCAACAACACGTTTTTACCTAATTTTATCTTGCTTAGATATGAACCCACTGATATAATGTCATGTAAAATGACAAGTGTTTGAATAATCTTCTGCAAAGGATAAGCCTGTAAAGCCTATTGTATAAATTAGCATTTAAATTGCATTTAACTGTGCAAGAAGATGACTTGGAAAAATTGTGCATGCCAATTTCTCTTTGCAGGGCTTGTGTGGAGAAAATTACTTTTGGAAATTAAACAGTGACTTGGCCTCATTCAGGCATTCAATGAGTCTGCAGTAGACTTAATTGGGACATTTGAATTCCTATAATGAAATGATTTGATCAGCCATTTGCAGTTTGTGAAATGCATGGAGTTTTTGTAATTTTTAGCAGGCATGTGGTGAAATTCCCCTGAGATAACATTTAAAAACAAACAAAAACGTGTCAAAAGATAAAAAAAGGTATTTGATAAATCTAACTTGATAACATATTAGAACACAGTACAGTAGATTTAATGGAGTAGAAAAGTAAAGAATAAAATCAAGTAGAGTAGAATATAATAGAAAAGAAGAGCAAAGAAGAGAAGAGCCAACAAAAGTGGAGAAAAGAAGAGAAGAGAACAACAACATAGATTAGAATATAATAGATTTTTAATTGGCACTCCAATTACACATGCACTACTCAGTGAAATGAGGCTATTCAATAGATCTCTTCGGTTCGATATTTGACATAGTTTTAATTTAATCACTTTTTGCTCAGCTACTACATGTATTACTACTACTAGCATGGAGTATCATAATTGTTTCTAATTAATCTGACCCTGATTAATGCTAGTTAGCCAGAAGAGTGTTAAACAAGTGGTGTTTGATGGCAAGAGTTCATACCCTTCTGGCTAGAAGCAAATAATCTATCACAATCAAGCCTTTTATTAAGTCAAAGCAGACCGGGAGCCAAATATCTGAAAAAGCGGCTCCCGGTCCTTAAATTTTTTAGAGGACCGGGAGCCGTTTTCCAGGACCAGGAGCCGTTTCCAAAATTGATGAAAATATGTATTCCTTTAAATTATTTGTTAACCGTTACCTTTTATTTATACATACGGTAGTTTAATTTCTAGTTTAAATGTTGAGCACTCTAATATTAAATCACTCATACCTTGGATAAATCTGTCATTTGTAGTTGTTGTTGTTGTTCATGTTTAATACTATTTTCATGCTGTTAAATGCAAAAATTGAAAAATGTTAGGAAGGGGGGAATTAAATTATTTTTACAATTTTTTTCATGCAGAGCTGCCAACCTGTCACTTTCAAAAAACAAAAAGCATATTTTAGGTGAAAAAACAGATTTTGCCTGTTTTACGTTTTTGTTATTTTCCCTATAAAATGCTATTGCATTTATGTTTCTTTGAATAAAAACGCATTCAATCATTGAGAGCGGCCGACCTGTCACTTAAAAAAAAATAACAAAAATAATAATTTAAAAAAAATTAGAAAAAAATTAGAAAATTAAAAAAAATATATTTGTTAAACATATTTACCTATTTTATCAGAAAAATCCATTATTTGAAACATCACAGAACTTTAGTCAATGAGTACGAAGGTCGCTGAATTGCGGCGCAACACACGATGATGTTCTATGCCCAAGGTGCGGTACCCATGGGTGCTAATAATTGCGGTCGAATCAAGGCAAGTCTGGAGTTGCAATAAACTTTGTACATAAAGTCAATGCATCAGCAGGTCCGGTGTTCGTTTTTCATTTGACTTTTTGAAGATACCATCACATTCGAAGGGCATGCGATAGGCGAAAAAACTGGTAACAAAATCGCTGATTTCTTGATTTTTAGCGCTTTTTTGGTGAAGTTGTTTCTTAAAACTGGGCTAAACCCCCGTGAGCTTTGGAAATATGGCTCCGATTCCGCATTTTTGACAGCAAAATTTGGCTTTTGGGATGGATTTTTGGAAGTTACATCGGGACTTTCTTGTACTGACACTGTGTGTGTAGTGCAGTGCACTGATTATGTCATTTGTGTGTGTATGCATGGCCTGGGGAAATGCTCTCGTCTTTGAGTGGTGTACATCCCCTGTATTGTGTGCAATGTACATGAGTGCGCGCTACAGGAATCGCCAAAACAAAGCAATAGCGAAACTATGCATATGCTCGTTCTCACAACTCTCGATCTCAGCTAGCCCCCATAGCGGTGGCGCTAGGAGTAGGATTGAACGGCCGCTCGTATTCGTGCTGCAATTGTTTCTGGGCGATTTTAATTAGGATTCTCATTATAAAATGATTTGTTAGGGTTCATTCAGTCCACATTTTACTCGTATCAAGTAAGTTTTTGTCACATTTGTGAACATTAAGTGCTAGACATGTGGAAGTTTATGAAACAGAGAATGTTAATTCTCCCAGACCGGGCGCCAGAAATAAAAAATGACCGGCGCCCGGTACTCATTTTCCCCGTCTAACCGGGCGCCAAAAGTCAGGGACCGGGGGGTAAAAATCGCCCGGCGCCCGGTTAATAAAAGGCTTGATCACAATGCACTATAAAACAAGAAAAATGAGCATGTACATGCAAAATGGTAAACTAGTTTATTCTCCTGATTCAAAGACAAGATGTGTTACCAGGGTACTTTGATTAATTACTCTCACATTATGTCACCCCTTTCCTAATGGAAATAACACCACACTATACTATCGTGGTACATGTATATATTATGCATGCATGTGTATCATGTTAAAGGGGCATGACTGCCCTCCATATCATCATACACATGAAGTTTTCTCTGGTATTGCTTTCCGACTTCGACTTTTTGTGTGTATATATATATATATATATATATACTCTCTCTCTCTCTGTATCTATTTCTGTCTTTCTTGCTCTGCCCCTCCCCCTTTTATCCCCTCTCCCTGTCTTTCTCCCTCTCTGTCTGTCTTTCTCCCTCTCTCTCTCTGTCTTTCTCCCTCTCTCTCTGTCTTTCTCCCTCTCTCTCTCTCTCTCTCTCTGTCTTTCTCCCTTCTCTCTCTTTCTGTCTGTTTTTCAGCATTTTATCATCATCTCTTTCTCTTTGTTTTCTTTCTCTCGCTCTCCCTCTCTCTCTCTGTCTCTCTCTTGCTCTCCCTCTCTCTCTCTCTTTCTCTCACACACTCTCTCTCTCTCTCTGTTGCTCTTAATGACTAGATTCTCTTATTCTCTGTTCCACTTATTTCCCCATCTCACTGCTTCTTTCTATCTATTTCTTAATGTCTCTTTGCATTCTTCCTCTGTTTCTTTCCTCTGCAGTTTATTTCTCTCACTTTCTCCCACTGTCTCAGTCTCATTTCCATCTTTGTTTCCTGTGCATCATATCTCTATCACTCTTTTTCTCTTCCCATATGTTTCATGAATACACCTTGATGTGTCGTGCAGTAAGATGGAATGACATTCAATCCGATTGCGATTCTGAATCCTCATTAGTACATTCTATGTGAGTTGCATCTGATGGATATATCAGGTAATAAATGAGACACATACAATTCAGGAGAAAGAGTGAGATTCAGGATAGTTATGAATATTAAGGGTAATAGTCTCTCTATCTGTCCATTACTCTTTCTCCATACATTTTTTCATGAAGATGCCTTAGTATGATAAGTATAGCATTTGGTCTAGGGATTAAAGTCAGAGAATCAGTTTGAAGAGGAAATCACCTTCGATTGATTGCTAATGTTGATGTTCTGTTGTCTCTTAATGGATAAAATGGCTAAAAGAGTGTAGAATTCATAATAATATACATGTACATTGTATATTTACGTGAGATTCAACAAAATATCAATGAACTTTGTGCAGACCTTATACAGGCTAAGTTGTAGAAAGGGATTTACAAATAATCATCAAAGATAGACATTAGAAATGGAGGCGCAGAGGCCAAAATAACCTAAAATCTCATTTATACATGAGATGATAAACTGCTTTAAAAGAAAAAACACTGGGAAAAAATTAAAGATTCTAGCCAAGTGTACATGCTCCACATTTCTAGAGTCCATTGCATATAGATTAGTCAGTATAAACTGGAAACATTTTGTGTGGGCAGTTGTGCTTTAAATTTACCACGTAGCTCCTCCCTCAAAACAAAAGAAGAAAACAACAACAGGCCTCTATCAAAGGCGTAATTCCAAGCAGCAATAACAGCAATAAGTGCTAAAAAGCAGGAGGCTCGCAGTAATTCAATTCCACGACCAAGATCTTTCCTGCTGATATATACACCCTCCTTCAACCAATGAGGTCAACTCAGCCAATATCCGTAGCAAATCCTGACAGCATCTCAAAAAGAAAGGAGTCAATATATGTTGTCACCTGCTTTCTCGTCCACCCAGCGGTCAAGACTGATCCCATATTTACGGAGCGTGGGAGCTAGGTCACTAAAGAGTCACATGGTGGAAAAACCTGCTTTCATATGAATTTGGATAATGTAAGGTTGCTCCGAATAATGAGAAGGACATTATGTGCAGAACGGGAAGAAATGGAGAGAATATCATGAGGATAAAAGTCAATAAAAGCTATGTAACAAGTAAATTTCTAAGAGGGAAAATGCCCACTCAAATACATGATAATGATAATATACCGAGGAATTTAGGAGTTTCATGGGTACCAATTCAATGGAAATTTGTATTAAAATAATAGCCCCCGTCAGCACTACAAGTTAAAGAGCCCCGTGGACAAAAAATTAATTTGAGCCCTGGGTGTATGTATAGTACGTGTTACGCAGGATGAAGGCAGGAGATATGACAATGAGTGTTTGTTTCAATTTTGTATTTTTAGATCATGATGACCCATATATTGTGTGATTTAGAGTGATGGAGAAAAAGAGACAGAGCGAATGAGAGAGAGAGAGAGAGAGAGAGAGAGAGAGAGACAGACAGACAGACAGAGACAGACACAGAGAGCAATCAATGTTGTACAGATATACTTGTGTGCATATCAGACAGGAATTTATGTAATTACTCCTTAATTTAGAAATGAAAGAAGGTGAAGAAAAATAGGGTCGGCATGAAAGCCAACCTTTTTCCTATTACATATAGCGTATCTAAAGGGATTTCTCCATTGCATTTTAGTACCTTTTATAAAATATTCAAGAATAGATTACACACTTGTGACTAAAATGTCTACAGAAATGCTTTTTACTATGTAAAGAATTTTTCAGACATTCTCATATCGTGTCATTTGTGTATTCATGTACACTGTATGTATATTACACATTACAGCTTTTAATTCCATCTCAATCTCTCTCTCTCTCTCCCTCTTTTTTTGAGGGGGGAGGGTGTCCGTCCACCTGTCGATTGCTCTTTATTTTCTATTTGCCTTTCATTTCTCTTCCTGCTGTCCCCCCCTTCTTGATTTTTTTACCCTTGCACATTACCCTTTGCCTCTTCAAATCCCCTCATGAAATATGATCCCCACCGAAGCAGTACGGTGCAACATTTTACATTTTTAATGTTCTAAGATGATTCAAAGTTTCATTCAGTGACATTTCACACTAACCCGATCAAGTTACAAGTTGCCCTAGCTTTATGTAGAGTGTGTATACCATGTTTGTAATGGGACACGAGGGCCTTTTGAATGCAAAGAGTTATTGCTACCCTCTAAAAGGCTTTCAACCATTTGAAGTAATTCTGCTATTCCCCTGCTGAATATTAGCTTTTAGTATTAACATCTCTGTGTGGGTGGAAAGGATTCAACTTAATGCATGCACGCCTTGAATTAGTAGGGAAAGAAAACTAAACTGGTATTTCTTGTGATCCAATAAATATCCTGTTAATGGATTTTAACAATGCAGAAGGGCTACTTCTTTCATGTCACAGAAGAAATAAATATGACGCTTTGCTTGCTTTTAACTTTGTATAATGCCTCCCGTTTCAGGGTTGGGGGGGGGGGGGGCGGGTGCATTAGCGCTATTCATGTGAGCATGTGATCCTTACAAACAGTGTCTTGTATGTATCCAATAGGTACTGTGTTATCGAGCAACTAGAAAGACCTTTGAAATAAAGCTTGGATAAGACATATCATTCTTATGTATTTCAATGAGACCAGCTGTGCACTTCATAAAACTGAGTTTGACATTTGTTACATATACATTTCTGAGATACACCTAGACCTAGACGTGTCCACAGATACTCTCCATGCTTGACCTAAAAACGAGATGGATAACGTTTGTTATGATAACAAAAAGATAGAACAAGAAAGAACAATAACATTACAAAAATCACCATATGTCATCAAACTTGTTACTAAGTATCTACATGCAGTAATAATACATTGTCATACTTGTTGCTGATGTCTAATATTTATAAAGCTCCTTGGCATCTTCTTCACTAATACTACTTGAGTTTATTTATATTTCATTAATGATTTAGATATAATCTACATTACCACTATGAACCCATTGACTACTGGAACCAGGTGGCTCCCGTGTTAAGCCTATGGGAATGAAAGTATTCAGAAGCCAACAGGTTAAAAGGACATAATCATTCCTCTCATTTAAATCTGTTATCTGATGGCTTCAAAACCAGAAAGCCTTGTTATAAAAGAATATTCTTGAAACACATGACAGCACACACTTGACTTGCCAAACAGCAAGGACCAACCACAAATGATACACAAAAATATGATAAATATGCAAGCTATAGTGCAACATCATTTGCATGTAACATTCCCCTTTTAGATTTTGTAATAGAAGGTTAGGTAATGGAGTACATGTATATGATGTCTATATTGGTACTTTAATATTCATTTTGAGTATTTATGTCATGATTAATTTTATCATCTAAATACCGGTAAGCCATTACATAAACAATAATTCTATTTGCATGCTTAAGAAAAATTAATCTTTCGTATTAATGTTGTGACATATTTATTACCCTCCGATAGAGGATTCAACAATAAACGACATGATAGTCTACTCTTTGTCTCCAATAAAACTCTGTATGTGATTGCAATAAAGTTAATGGCTTGATAAAGGGAAACATAGTTATAGATCCATTAATCACATTGAGAGAACTGCTCTTAATTTTATCCCAGGTAGTCATTAAATGAAATGAGGGGTTCAGTATTATTTGCCAAAATTCAATCATCGTACATGGATGTGCTTTTCAGGCCTGATAAAAACCCGATTTAAATCGGTTTCCTGATTTTTTCCGATTTTTCCCTGACTTTTCTCTTTCTTCCCGATTAAGAAAAAAAAAAAAAAAAAAAAATCTTTTCTTTTACCAGATTTTTTTTCTTCTTCCATCTGTTATCCTGATTTTACGGATTTCTCCGATATGTTCTCTAATCTTCCCTATTTTGCGCTATTTTGCCCTATTTTCCCCCCAATTTTCTTACTCGAAAGGGGGGAATGTTGCTAGATGCCATTTTTTTCCCCGCGAATGCTCCTTTCTTTTTTTTTACTTAAGGGGGGCGTGGTTGAGGGGAAAACAAAAAACCCTTTTTTTTTTATAGTGCTCACTATCACCCCTGGCTTTTAGAATTTTATTGATTTGTTGAAATTGAAAGTAGGCTTGTGAATCTTAAATTGTTATCAATACCAATACCATGGAACACTGTTTTGCATTAAGATAAAACTTAAAACACAACTACCATTAATATCCTGCGTCATGAAATCTCCGTTGTGAAATATGTTTGTTATCTTGGCAGCTTCATGAGGGTTAATAGAATAATAATAATTATATACCGGCATGATAGAGACGTCCCTCTTATTGTAATTACGTACCCAATAATAAGTGGTCCCAGCGAACCGTATAACAGAATGAGCATGTCATCATTGGAGCAAGCCGTTAGAAGCTATTGACAATGGGTGTATTTGTACATGTGCTGACATACCCACGCAATACTAAATGAACGTAAAGGTTTTACATTCATCTATGTTCAATATCTAAGTCGTAACTCTAATGTAACTCTAATGTTTGATTTTGCAAAGGTCAGCATCTAAACCGGCTTTGCAGGCATGTAATAGAATTCAATTAAATTCTTGATTGTGTCTGTTCGCTGGAGCACTTAAGAATAAATACCATGAACAACGTCAGAGAATTTTTTTTGTTGGTTCATTTTTACGAGAGGAACGCAGTTAATGTTAGATTTCCCTTTACGAGTATCCATTTTATGATATTAACTTTGATTTTGTGATTCATTGTAGCTGTGAAGCATAGTTCTGTCTGTGATTTAGTCGTCTTAACACAATTTAAAAATTGACCTTGTCAGCCAGACAGAGTGATTATTACAAGATTAAGGCCATGAGAACAACCTAGTTTGATCAATCAGATTTGATGGCTTGGTAATGAGAACATACCATACCATCAGTAGGGGGAGGTTGCATCACTAATCAACTAGATGATTGAGCCAACCTTGGCTGTTCTACATGTACAGTGTCTGTCATATATGAAGGCTTCATTTGATGTACAACCATACTTTGCCTTTCAAACAGATATGTGCTATTGTTTATTTGTGTGTGTGAAAGTTTAAATAATTACATCACAACATGAAACAATCAAGAAACAGACCCATACCATCAGTAGGGGGAGGTTGCATCACTAATCAACTAGATGATTGAGCCAACCTTGGCTGTTCTACAGTGTCTGCCATACCTGAAGGCTTTGCTTGATGCACAACCATACTTTGCCTTTCAAACAGATATGTGCTATTGTTTATTTGTGTGTGTGAAAGTTTAAATAATTACATCACAACATGAAACAATCAAGAAACAGACCCATACCATCAGTAGGGGGAGGTTGCATCACCAATCAACTGGGTGATTGAGCTGACCTGGCTCTTCTACAGTGTACATGTATGTCATATCTGAAGGCTTCATTTGATGTACAACCATACTATGCCTTTCAAACAGATATGTACTATTGTTTTTGTGTGTGAAAGGTTATATAATTACTTCACAACATGAAACAATCTGATTTGATGGCTTGGTATAAATGAAAACAGACCCATTTTATCAGTGGGGGGGGGGGGGGGGGGATGTGTCACTGATCAAATCGATAATTGAGCCAACCTCGACTCTTCTCATAGTGTCTGCCAAACCTAAAGGCGTTGCTACATGTACAACCTACTCAGCCTTTAAAATGCAATAAACGTTCTACATTATTCATTATCAAATTTGGTAATCCATAAACTCAGTTCCTCGCAAACAAAGAGTTAAAAGACACGGAATCATTGCACAATTTTACATTTTCTGCAGACTTCCATTATTCAACAATATTTAGTTTGGATCCCAATTAATTTGTTGTAATTAAAGTATTTTCATTTACATTTGAAATAATTAAACACTTCAAAAATCATAATGAAACAGAAATAGGGGGTGACTTTTTAACAAAATCTGTCCAACAAAAAAAAAAGAAACTGAAGGGTAGTAATTTTGTTTAAATTTTAGAACCACATGAGTAGAAAATATCAGCTAATTGCCCCCCTCCCCCTCCCCCTCCCCTCCCCCTTTGGAAGTATTGGAGCCTTCTTGTGAGATGGTATTTCAGGAATACATTTGTATATCTCTGTAAGATATGAATGTATTATATTATTAAAGTCTCTTTAGGAGCCACCAGTTGAAATTGGACAGTGGAATGAATTAGGGGAAATACATATGTATATCAAGTCAATACATAAGTAATTTGTTATCTTTGTTCATGATACTTACAGTTAACAACTAAATGATTCACACCCCTTGTAAATTTGATGATCTTTTTGATTTTTGTAACTCAAGAATGAAAGATGGACTCGTTGAATTAGGGCCTTTCCTAAATACTTTTAGATGTAAGCTTTAATATGTCACATTCTCAAGAAACATACATCTGGACAAATCAATTTTATACAGGCTTGAAATATTACAAATCCTGGTAAGGGTATGAATAATTTAGTTAACTGTATATTTTTGATATATTTTGGAATCTCTTGTCATCATACCCAAAGTATGAATTAATCCCCCTTTTTTCTTTGTTTTGCTTTTCAGCCGCTGTAGTTGAAGGTACAATCTTCTGTATGCACGGGGGACTGTCACCTGACTTAAACCAAGTGGATCAGCTAAGACATATCAGCAGACCTCTGGATATCCCTGATCATGGACTGGTGTGTGATCTCTTATGGGCGGATCCTGATGAGGTAGGAACATTGATCTACATATTTGATTTGATTTGATTATATTTGGATTAGGTTTAGGATTGTTAGATTATATTAGATTAGATTAGATTAGATTAATTGAGTAAGCTAAGGCATATCAACAAACCCCTAGCTTGACTTTCCTGACCATGGACTGGTATGTGTGTGATCCCTTATGGGCTGATCCTGATGAGGTAGGAACATGGATCTACATTCTTGATGAGATTGAGATTGAGATTGAGATTGAGATTGAAAAGGTTTTATTGATTGCACTTCGCAGCCAGATGGCTGAATTATGAACAATTTACATTGGCAATGAATTATAATACATACAAATGTGGTTGACATTGTCACAAAGTATAATATACAGTATATAACAAAATTCATAACAAAGTTCATAACTAATATGACTAAGGCAATAACAGGCAAATTATTTCACGTTTAAAATATATTTTGTGTGGTGACACAAGAGTAGGTCAAAGGATGAGCAAGCAGGCCCTTTGCTCTTCAATACACGCTCTCATTCGTATACACGCTCCTATTCTCACTCCTGTATACCTTGGACACTCTCATAAACACTCACATTTACACTATATACACACTCCCATTCACACTCCAATACACTAGCTAACGGTCTGCTCGCTCATCCTTGGAACTCTCTTGTGTCAAGGAGTGTCAGGTATTTCAAAAAAATAAACAACAAAACAAGTAAGCTCCTTCCCGACTTTCGTGAATTGGGGAGAAATAAGCAAATGAATTAAAAACTTGAACACCATTTGATCAGAATTGCCATGTCATGATTGCTACAAAACCTTATCACTATTCAATGTACATTTTAAAAAGATGTTACAAGTAATTATGGAAGCATAGAATTTAAAATTTAAAATGCGGAATGTAAAATGTAAAAATGTAAAAATGTATGCAGACAATGAGACACCGGACCATTCAACAGGTAGACAATTAAGATTCATTCATGCATTCAACAGGTCTATTAGGTATGGAATTGAGCTATTTCTATAGCGGTTCGTTTTACAATGAAATTGACGATACTTGGTCCTTCTTCGCAGTGAATAATCTACATTATTGTTAACAGGTAACCAATGTTTACAAAGTGGGTTGTTGACAAGAGATGAAGCAAAATTAGTGCATAATTGTTTGCGTCTATCTGACAGGGTCTGCAAAGAACACACTTCAAGAGCTTTGTCATAATTAATATATTGATCACCTAGTATGGTCCTACATGCTCTTTTCTGGATTCGTTCCAAACTTAAGATATGACTTTGGGTGAGGTTTCCGTTAAAAACAGGTACTCCATAATCCAATATTGGGCGAATATATCCCTTGTAAATTGTTACTAGATCACAGAATGGCAATCTGTATGTTTTGAGAATACGAAGCATGAAAAGTTTTTTATTAGCACGGCATAAAAGGTCTGAGATATAACTGTCCCATTTCAAATCGGACTACACAGTTATTCCTAAAACTTTTGCTTTTTGTACACTGTTTAAGCACTCATCCCCAATAAACAAAGGTCTCTGATCAGCTATATTCTTAGAAAAAGAGATAAACATACAATGACATTTTGATGGGTTAAGAGTCATGTTATTACGAAGAGACCATTGATAAAAATCAGATAAAGTATTCGGTAATTTAGATGGTTGTGATAATGTACGACTTTCAACTAATGTCAGATCGTCTACATACTTGAAGTATGGTACTTCTGAGTTAAAACAAGCATCATTTATCATTATTAGGAAAATAATTGGTCCTAATTTTGTACCCTGTGCTACACCGGCATGAGACGTTGACCAGTCTGAAAAATGACTAAGATATTTCACACGTTGTTGACGGTGTTCAATAAAATCTAAGATCCATGAAATAATACAAGGCCGGACATGAAGGTGGATTAACTTATTGGAAAGTATATTATGGTCTATACGATCAAAAGCTTTTGAAAAGTCTGTAAATATAAGTGTAGATATGGACCGAGAATTTTCTACATTTTTATAAATCTGGTGAAGCAAACGAATTAAGTAATGATTACTTGACAGACCTTGACGGTTTCCGTATTGATTAATATCAATTTGAATTGAAATGTCTTCGAGTAACCATTTACATATTATATAAGACTCAGCTATTTTCGCAAAATAACTAGTTAGTGCTATAGGTCTTAAATTCTGAGGTATTACAGGCTTACATTTAGGAATTGGCGTGATCTCACATCGTTTCCACTGATATGGTACCACTGACAACTGGAAAGAAGTGTTTAAGATATCAGATTAGATTAGGATTAGGATTAGATTAGATTAGATTAGATTAAGTGAGTAAGTAAGAGAAGTAAGATGTCAATCCAGCTTTGTTCAGTAGCTGTTTGTTTTCTCTTACTTTTCCATGTGTCTTTTTATTCTTAGAAAGAAATCCTTATTATCCTATTGAAATATGACAAGAGAAAAGCTTTATCAAATTGTCAATCCTAAAGAAATCAGTCATCTATCTTCCTCTCATGAACAAACACATTACATGATGTAATCTCTTCAAGGCAGAATATACTACAGTAATCTGATCAAAATAAAAAATAATAAATCTGGATTAATATAGTCCAAAGCTCGTTAACACTAAAAGCCCACAAAATAAAGATTTAACGAGGATGACAGTCCTTGAAATGATAATGTCGTACCTTTTAAATTCACTAATGAGGTGGTAGACCTTCGGTAGAACAGTGCGAAGCACATAGATATAATCACCATAGCAACATGCATGGTTCCAATGTCACCCAAGCGTAGATATAAATATAGAGAGAAAGCGTAGATATATATATAGAGAGAGACATAGAGAGGGAGGGAGGGAGAGAGAGAGAGAGAGAGAGAGAGAGAGAGAGAGAGAGAGACTGGAATAGAGGAACTCCATTATATACATACAGTGCACAATATTGATTGCTTTGAGTGGCATTGTTCACATTATTACCCAAAGTTACATTGTATGTATATGTTCAAACTTGATTTTCAGTCTTGAAGTCACTAAGGGACTATGGTTTGAACTGTGACACAAAACATAAGTTGTCAGGTCCCCCCCCAAAAAAAAAGAAAAAAAAAAAGAAAGAAAAAAAAAGCAAAACTAGTGATATAGTTTCTCTGTCACAACTCATTTGATTATTGTTACAAAAAACTCAAATTATGTTGTGCCTGCCTCGAAGACCCATTTAGGTGTGATATATTTTGAGGAATAAATGGTATAAATGTTGTAACTTGTAACACACAAATAATGAAGTTTGGCTCATGCAGCTGTGCATTGTTGATGTGTTTTTTTTTAATAACTCTCACCCCATTGTCTATAGCTATTCATTAAAATGTCAAATTGTGCTTCAACATATTTTCAGGGTTGTTTTGTTGTTGCAAATTTTAAGTAACAGTGATTAAGTCACCATCCTTCTGAATCTTCACAGACAATATATGTAGCCAAAGAATAACACCCTAAGCAGCATTTGTGTAATGGGTTACTTGTGTTTCATAGAATGAAACGCTCTGCCTAGATATCTACAGGTTAGCTACGTGCATTAGAGCAAGGATATAAACATGAAGCATTGAACAGACTAAAGGACTCCAAAATGGAAACTTATCATATTTCTGTTAAAATAGCCATCGGGCAAAACAGTTCACCTGTCCTCATCTTAGAAACACGATTCCCCCATCCACCCACGGGAGACCACGGGAGACCACGGGAAACGGGTAAAGTGCATGATTCTAGCTCAGCTCAAACAAGGCTTCACTTCTAAGACAGAGATGGCATATCTGGCGAGTTTGAGTAATACTCGGCCGGCCGTCTGTCGGGTTTACTCAAAGATGAAGAATGATGGAGAGCTGGTGTGTGCCTCCAGGTAAATTAAAGGCTGGTCGACCTGCATCATTCATTTCATTGAGATAGGAGGAATTCAAACAAACATCATACCTCGATCTCTCCATCCTATCCAACCTGCTTGAATTATCTACTATCCTGAGATATCCAAAAGGTCATTGTAAATTATCCCTTTATATTTATCCTAGAGTGCATTTTCCTTTATTGGATTTCAATCATTTGGTGTGTAATTCACTTGACTAGAGGTGTTGTGTGGGCTAATCAGATGCAAGTCATTGGCCTACAGATCAAAGGCCCTGCTTGCAGCACTATGATCCTTGTGAAGACATTATTCTGCATTTGCCTCTTTGTACCCAGGTGGGGTAAGTGGGTACCTGTACCTGGTAGGAAAGAATTAACAGAATGCAATGAGTGCCTTCAGAATTCTGACAAAATCAGATTAAGAATAACCTGGAGCCGAGATCCACACTTCTTTTTTAATTGTGTGGTATAAAACTGCATAAAATCGACTGCTGAGAGCCAGAAGGGTGTAGCCCATATTATTATACATGACATTAAAGATAATGCCCTTCCGGCTTTTAGCAGACTTTAAAATCCTTATCTTTACTGTTAAAATGTAGGTTGGGTGGGGCTTAGTATTAATAGCATAATGACATAATAATATGGTAAGGAAAGCAGTTAGAGGAATCCAAGTAGGTGGGCAGATTAATCATAATCCGCTGCTCAAAATTGAGCAACGATTGCCACGATTCAAATGCCACCTGAATTATAATTCCCTTGCAATTTATTATGTACAGTTTAATATGGATTCTGTTGTGGGTTGAGGCTTACTGTTTGTAATCGGTTGATACAATCTCCTTTCCCCCTCATTCCACCCACCTCCTTTATTCTGGGTAACTCTATTTCCATACGTCAACAGTGGCAGGCTGGAAAATACTGTGTAAATTGTTTAACGCGGTCATGATGAGGCGCTGCTGAATGACGGATTTGTTAACGCTGCGTTCCATGTGGAAACGGGATACCTGTTTGCCACGCAGTGACATTTGGAGTATGCCGGGTATTTGTGTACATCACCTCAGGGATGGGACATGACAATGGAATGCCAGGGAATGCCTGTTATTTATTTGATTACGCTGTGGCTTATCCAGCCTTTTATCAGCTTGCCTAGCTGGGAGGGGCCGGGAGAGTGGTTGATCTTGTAATGGCCCCTTCCTTGTCAGTTTTGCTATTATTTCTTCAGCGTATCTAAATCAATTAAATCTTCTCAATCCTTTATATGCCAAACTCTCTTGGCATATGACAAAACACGCTGAACACACTTGTGTACAACCAAATTATCAATGCATATCTGCCACTTTCCCATGCAATGACTATCCAGGTTTTTTCTAACTGAGCTTAGAGGGGTGGGTGAGTGGTTAGTCCCACCTAAGTAGCAATCAAAATGAAAACAATTCTTGTCCTGCCTTACTCTTAAAAAATATGATTGATTATTATTTATCAGTAGCATATTCAGTGAGGTCCATTAACAATGAGGGGAAGGGGAAGGAGAATACGAGCATTTATTTTAGTAGTGCATCCTCCCTTTACATACATGTACCCCTGAATAGGAATTAAAGCAAGGCAAGCGCGGTCAGTTCAACTCTAGTGGTAATACTTCATGCAGATCAGATTTGACTAACCATAAACCACATGTGAAGTGTCCTCGGACATTCAACCTTTACCACAGACCAAATTAAACAATAGCTCGTAAACAAAAAGGATACTTTCATTTCTACAACGTGAAGCTCTGCATCATCCCCATGCCTCGTTCATTCCTGAAGCACGCTATGCCTGTGAGTTATGGTCACCCCTGTGGTGCGTGTGGTGAGTCGAAGACAGACCAAATCTCATCAGTCGTTGACATGTAGTCCGTCTGCTTATCACATTATGTTAGGGGCACACAAAAGGGGAGGCTATAGGTATGTCCTCATCAGCTCGAGATTGCTATTTCTGATTTTAGAAATAATCCAGAATTAACAAATCGTGTATCATCGGCTCGAGACCTGACCTCGAAACTTGAAACTCGAGCTCGAGATATTTTGCTCAGCATTCGCGCATAGTGCTAGTCTTTGGGCTGGTGAAGACGCACCGGACAAATAGCGGGATATTTAGCCAAATAGCCCAACATATCCTGGGATGATCATCAGAACCAAATGTCCCGCTAATTGCAACTTCAAGCTGATGAAGACGCAAATTAACTGGATAATTTGTGATCGGGATAGTTAAAATAACAGGTTATTTGGCAATCTCGAGCTGATGGAGACATGTACCTCATGTGGCTGCTGTAATGGTTATTTAGTTTAGATAACCGTGACAGAATCCATGCGATATATTTGGCACTCAGAACTATAAACAGCACATAGGTTGTTCAGATACATGTCCACTTTGAGTATGTCAACCTAATTTTAGAGAGCAGACGTCAATGTAGTGAAGTCTGAATGAGAAAACATGTTGCCATATGTTAGTTATTCAGTTCTGACGTCTTCTGTTTAAACCTTTTATTTTAACATTTTGGGTGACTGTTGATTGTGTCAAACCCTGATCTATTCTAAGTTGTGATATTGGCAGAATATATTATTGTATATCAATGTATTTACCTTTATAAGATGATGACGTGGATCCTAATCAAATGATTGGTTGAGAGCGTACACGTGACCAGGCGTAAATTTTGCCTAACACGTAATTTTGGTAATGACCGTCATTATCAAATGCTAATGACCGGTTATTAGTAAAATCATGTTACAAAACATCATTTTAGAAAACAAATAAAATGTAATCTTATAAAGCAAATAATACACATCATTTTGTTCGGGCATTGGTAAAATTACCCACACTCGTTACCTTCAAAACAGTTCAAACACCCTCGGCTATTGCTTCGGGCGTGTTGTTAGACTGGTCCAAAGGTACCCTGTGTGGGTAATTCTTACTAACGACCACACTGCTGGGTATTATTTGTATAATACATGTCTATTGAGCTGGATGCAGGGAATGTAGGAAAAACCAAATTTATATCATGAATATACTTTGAAACCTGGTTAAATCATACATTTCGGCAATTAGATGTAGAAATTAAATAGAAATGCCTTTACAAATTATACAAGCAGATATTCTTGCATTATGAAATTTGATTTTTGTTTTTGTTTCAAAATACAGCCTTGACAGAATTAGATTACACTACAACAGATCAGAAAGCAGTCTTATGACATCCAAATGCTATAATTAAGAATATGTGTGTTATTCACAGAGAAAGAGAGAGAGAGAGAGAGAGAGAGAGAGAGAGAGAGAGAAAGGAAGGGAGAGGGAGGAAAAGGGGGGGGGGGATAATTCCCTTAAGGCTTATAGTCATCTTCAAATTCTTTTGTCGAGTGACGAGTTTAAGTCGAGCGTGAATCCTACAGTACCAATCTCCCACTCATCAACAGGAAATTTCTCCTTCAAGATGTTCCCATTTTGACAAGTATTGATGTTTTTGAAGAGAGCATATACCTCCTCTTGAAACCTTGTTCATACATGTTGTGGTAAACTACCTGAAAAAAACAACCATTTTACATGTTAAAAAAAGTAGCTTTGTGTTCATCATAGGCCCTCAAGCTTAAATGTTTGTGTTAGATGGACTCATGAATGTGAAGAGCACTATGCACAAATGGTTTCATATACAGTAGCTGTATATAGCGTTTTAGTTGTTGTTTATATTGCATTGGTGAGTTATCTTGCCATATGTGAACGAGGCTAATGGTATGCTTTCTATACACATGTGAATAACCAAGGTGAGTGGAGATTTCTAGTTTTCTATCCTTCTCCTCCTGCATAGGAGATTGTCTAGAATTGTCTTAAGGTTAGGTGGGATAGTCTTATATTGCCATTTCTTACTTATTTTGCCTTGTAAACTGAGAAACCAAGATGCTTAAAGGCCAGTGACCTCTTACTGTTCATAGGTTCTACTATGGTAGTTTAGTGAAATGAAGTGGCACGAAAAGACACATCCAGAGACCCATTTCATTAGTACACGTTTCAATGAGAAACCACTTTGGAATCTAAATCTATATTTGCTTTCTGCAGTAGATGTGAACCCATAAGGATGCTTCCAAATGACTCGTCAAGATCAACACCCTATTCATTCATTACTGTCATCAGGATAATCCTTACTGTCATTGTTAATAGCTCTACATTCTCTTCAAAGAGACCACTTGTTTGCTTAAGTTGGTGAGGAATGTTGCTTTCACTCAAGGATGCTAACATATCCATTTTGGTTTTAATTTTTGTTTTGGTCTGTTTATTCCTAAACCATTGATTTAAGTGCTGAGTCGTTGCAACAGTCTTCTTGAGACCTTTCATTACTAAGAGTTGTATTGAGCACACTGGTCAAATTAATAATGAAGATAATGTAATTTCAATTCACAGTACTCTCTTAAGTAGATATGAATGTGTTCTAAGAATTCTTAACCGAATCATAATCATGATCATCATTGTCTTGTTATTTGTCAATGCAATTGTCATCATTAGCTTCATGAGTCATAATTATCATTCTCATCATAAACATCCTCATCAGTCATCACCATCATCATCATCATCATCATCATCATCATCACTACCATCATCATCACCATTGTTCAACCTAAAAACTTTCATCACCACCCTTGACTATCATGCTGAAATGGTTATCATCATCGATCATCAACGTTATGCAATCTATCTGATATCACATCAAAGAATGATTTGATTCATTGATCAGCTGCCAGTGGTGCCAGATCTGATTGTGTGATGACTTACATGTTCCTTTTGTTCTTTACAGACTTCATCCATACATGTGTGTTGAGCTTGTATTTCATGCCATGGTTCACATCAATTTCGGACACTCTGGCTGAAAATTATTGACAACTGAATTGGAATGTAGATTAGGCAATGAAATCAAGAAATGGAAAACATTCCTGTCAAAGGCCTGTAGCAATATCTCATTTGTCTAGTACAAGATTCAGAGGGAAGTGGCATTTGAGAATAAAATATGAAAAATAAATGAAAAGATTTGACAGAGTTAATACCCTTCTGACTTTCATGAAATGGGATATTGAAAGTTAATGTGGTTGAATGAGCAAGTGGCGCTTGTAAAATGGCGACTGGCCGGAATACTCACCAGGGAGTGGAGAATGTGCATACATTGTGTGCGGGTAAGTCTGAATCCGGTGACCGGGGTAATAATATGTACTGTGCCTAGAAACAAAGCATTCGGCGCATTATAAATGTGAGCTATTATAATCATCAAGTTTCTTTTTTGTTTTGTATCTTGACAGGACATCACAGGTTGGGGTGAAAATGATCGAGGAGTATCCTATACGTTTGGTGGTGATGTGGTCAGACATTTCCTCAAGAAGAATGAACTCAGTCTCATCGTCAGAGCACATCAGGTTAGTATCACTCCCAAATACCTTGTTTTGATTTTAAATTTGACAATTTGATAAGTGATATTGAAGAAAAAAAGTTCATTTTCACATGGATGTATTTATATATTCAAACCTGTAGACAATATGACACAGTATTGTCAGGTAAAAAAAAAAGAGATTCACTGTTTGTATGTAAAAATCATTTAATTTTCCATAACAATAACAATAATTCTATTTTTAGAGTAGTACATGTACAAGTAGATAACATTTTGCTACAGGAGAAATTTAAAAGGAAATTCATACTATTATTACGCATATCATCCTGCTTGTCAGCAAATTATGGACTGAATTTTCAATACGTTAACAACAAAATTGTTTTAACCTGCAATATAAAGCGGGAAATTACAACATTGTTTGTTTATGTTACTTGTCTATATAATGAAAAAGGATAATTCATCAGCTATTGATACCTAGAAACATGTTTTCCATAAAAAAGGCATTGTTTTGTAATTTCCATTACTGAAAAGGATTAAGGTTGATTGATGATTGCACGAAATCAGCATTCTCAATAAATTTATCTAAGTAGAGCAAAATATGTGTCCCTGTGATTGCCTGGATACTCACTCTCTTTCTTTGAGATTATGAATATCCTGACATTCAATCATGCCATAATAATCCAATCCAACAAATTAGAGAACTCATTAGGAATTTTGTATACGTGTGCCATTTGTGGAATTGGTGCAAAAGGAACAGTCTGATATAAACACATGCTTAATGTAATTAGGTCAAACTCTGAACCAAATTAAATTGTAACCTACCGGTAATAGTTTTCCCAATCAGCCATCCCTGTGTGGAAATGGATTGTACATTGTGACTGTATATCTAACTTATGAATAAGAGAGAAGAACAGACAGTGAGTCTGGGTGAACCCTGGGAATATCAAATCAAAGCAAGATAAACACTGCCCCCTTGATTAAACCAACAATGTCTCCCCTCCCGTTCTCTCTCTCTCTCTCTCTATCTGTTTTTTCTTCTTCTTTTGATTGTACTCCTGTCTGTCTGTCTGCCTATCTCTCTCTCTGTCTCTCACTTCAAATCTTTGTTCCCATCTCATATGCTCTACATCCATCCCCATTTTTTAATAACGTCAACCTCTCTCTATATTTCTCTCTCTCTCTTCTTTCCTTTTCTTCTCTTTCTCTGCACTGTATTTGTCACCTCTCTTTCTCTTTCTCACTCTGTTTGTCTCCCTCACTTCTTTTCTTCTCACCCCTCCTTGGATCCTTCTTTTCCTCTCTCTCTCCCTCTTCCCCTCCCCCCCCCCTCTCTCTCTCTCTCCCCCCCCCCCCTCTCTCTCCCCTCTCTCCCTTCTCTCCCCTCCCTCCCCCTCTCTTCCAATTCTAAACTACAGGTGGTAGAGGATGGATACCAGTTTTTCCAGAAGAGGAAGCTCGTCACGCTGTTCAGTGCACCCAACTACTGTGGAGAGTTTGACAATGCTGCAGGGGTAATGATTGTCACCCAAGATCTCACCTGTTCATTCTCTATCCTTCAGGTAAGCTAGCTAGCTACACCCCATTCAGACTAGACAAATTACATCTGCGCGACATCATGTGTAGAAATTTAAATTGCGACTAGAAGATTCTATAGGAATATAGTGGTAAATGTTCATTCACCACCTGACAAACACAAAAATATCCACGCAAAATTATAAAAATGTACTATTGTTACTCTGGTGTTCATTGTCCGCTCCTTTGAAACTGGTCACTAAATCCGTGGGTGACATAATTAGCATGTTTAATGAATATTGTTACCTATATGATAGGAAATCAGCAATAGGGACTTTTAGATTTGAACGAAGACAACGTGGATTGCTACGATCGACGTCCTGTTAGTCCACTCAAATCTAAAAGTCCCTTTTGTCTTATGTGAACATCACCTTGCAATACGTTGTATTATAATAAAACATGCTGACAATTTTAACATTTGATCCAGAGCCCTAAAAAATATGCCAGATATATGAGTAGAAATGGCAAAATTTTCTGCACACAATGTATCCTTTAAAAAAAAAAAATCATTACTATATTGCATTTGATGCTTGGAAGTTTATGCTGCTGCGTTGCATGTTTGAATTATTTGAATAACAACTTATAGGCGATACACCCTGTGGGATATATCAATCAGAGACGTTTTACAAACATGTCTTCCACATCCCATTGTATCGGAAGTAGTATATGTCCGGGAGGATGCCAAGAAAAATTGGATAAAGGGCTAGATAAAGCATGCAATCCAAAAGGGAAATTCCCTTTCTTCCTACTTAAAGTTGGTACAAATATAATAGGGATCACCTGGGTCAAACAAAACTATAATCCACACACCACAAACAAGTTTATATATTAAATGAAAGAGATCAAAATCACAAATGTTGTACCTGATATATCTTTGTTAAACATGTTTTCAGTTTATTTCTCAATATTTCTACTTGATAAAAACCATTGTTTCATATCTTATGTTAAAAATCATGCCCCTATATAAAAGGGAAATAGAAGCTTTCTTGTTTAAGTGGTTGACATTTTCACAGTTACATGATATAACCTTTGTTTGTTGTTTTTACATGCAGCCACAAGCTGGAAATGGACCAAAGAAAGATGACAAGAAGAAATGATGGCGCCCTCTAGTGTTGGTAAACGTTTAGTTGGGGAATGTATTTTTAGTAAGCTGCCAAACTTCATTACCGGTAGATGTACAGGGGCCATGGAGAGACAAAAAGCTCACCGCCTGGGAACTTGTAATGTAACCTCATGCAATCTGAACTTCAAAGTCATTATGTATCAATAACCTCCTCAGCTTGTAGGCAGTGGATGTATCTGTTTTGGAAGGCGGGGCTATATTTGATTGGGAGTCTTCGTTGAGCACACATAAGCTATATCATCTGTTGAGAGCCAGAACGGTGTAAACTATTTGTAAAAGTCTATGATTTAATGCTCTTCTGGTTCTCAACAGATGTGATATTTATGTTCAGCAAACCATATGAATGACTTTGATTAAATCCTTTGTGATAGTACTTTGTGATAGTACATCTTTTCTTTTCTTTTTTTTTTTGGGGGGGGGGAGGAGGTAATTTCCAATAATAATAAATATTAATTTTTGACCATGCTCAACAAAACTACCCATTCAAACATGCCCACTGACAGTCGCTTCTTTCTTCACAATCAGTTGAAATATTACCTGTTGTGATAAACTCTCACCATTACCATCCTGCAAGATTATTTAGACTTATGTCATAACGGCTTCGTCGCTGATGCAGTACGACAAAACCGGTAATCAGCCTACCAAAACAGGATTTTTTTAAAACCCTAATTGTGAAGAAAAAAGTGGTTTTCAAGTGACATCAATAATCAGAGGAACCCCCTTCAGTGAAATATGTCCATTGTTAATGCATGAGGTTGTAACTAGTTTCCCTCGTTTAATTGAACGGTATGTAATGCAAACATTCCCTTTGATAAACATACGACCATGAAACACTATTACCATTTATACCAGCTTAACCTTGACTTTTTTAATACCCTCAATGTTATTCCCCCTGGGGGTGTTTCACAAAGATTAAGATCGACTCTAAGTTGGACTTAACTATGGCAGGCTGTTCATGCCACTGTTTTCTCTCACCATTTACTGGCATTGGTCTCTCAAGTGACGTTCAAATCATGGTCACAAATTTACAGAATTTACATTTTTGATAATTCATTATTGAAGGGAAAAATATTATCTGAAGATCATAATGGTGAGAGCAGCTAGTGGCATGAATAGCCTGCCATAGTTAAGTCCAACTTAAAGTTGATCTTAGTCTTTGTGAAACACCCTCCTGTTTATAATTGCTTTATACACAGTTTAGAAAGCTATACAGATAAACCCTTGGTTTTAATGATGCTATATATAGCAACCTTGGCTGAAAGATTTTTATGCCTCCGTTACGAAGTAGCCGGAGGCATTATGTTTTTGGGTTGTCCGTCCGTCCGTACGTACGTACGTCCGTACGTACGTACGTCCGTACGTCCCGTTCTCGTGATCGCGTTATCTGAAGAACCGATTGATGGATTCCTGCCAAACTTTGGTCATGTATGTATCTTACAGAGCCGATGAACTGATTAGATTTTGGGGTCACGAGGTCAAAGGTCAAAGGTCACAGGGCTCATTATGTATGTAAAAACAGCTCGTGATCGCGTTATCTGAAGAACCGATTGATGGATTCCTGCCAAACTTTGGTCATGTATGTATCTTACAGAGCCAGTGAACTGATTAGATTTTGGGGTCACGAGGTCAAAGGTCAAAGGTCACAGGGCTCATTATGTATGTTAAAACAGCTTGTGATCGCGTTATCTGAAGAACCGATTGATGGATTCCTGCCAAACTTTGGTCATATATGTATCTTACAAAGCCAATGAACTGATTAGATTTTGGGGTCACGAGGTCAAAGGTCACAGGGCTCATTATGTATGCAAAAATAGCTTGTGATCGCATTATCTAAAGAACCGATTGATGGATTCCTGCCAAACTTTGGTCATGTATGTATCTTACAGAGCCAGTGAACTGATTAGATTTTGGGGTCACGAGGTCAAAGGTCACAGGGCTCATTATGTATGTTAAAACAGCTTGTGATCGCGTTATCTGAAGAACCGATTGATGGATTCCTGCCAAACTTTGGTCATGTATGTTACTTGCAGAGCCGATGAACTGATTAGATTTTGGGGTCATAAGGTCAAAGGTCATGCAGCTCATTATGTATGCAAAAATAGCTTGTGAACGCATTCTCATTATAACTGACAGATGGATTACTATTTAACTCTGGACATCTTGCAGAGCCAATGAACTGAGTAGATTTTAGGGTCATGAGGTCAAAGATCAAAGGGTCATATATGTACATGAGAAATTGCTTGTAATCATGATATTCTGAGAACCTGTTAATGGATTACAATTGAACTTGAATTTGAAAAATTTCTTCTGTTTTGGTTTGTAAAATTGCTCTATGACGGAGGCATCATTTCGACTGCGCGCAGTTGAAGTTCCATCTAGTTGAGAATATAATTTGTTGTCCATCAGAGTTTATGCTTTAAAGCTTCTAAGACATGATTGACCAACATGAGGAATGATTATAAATGGCTTACTAGTTTATCTTCATTCCATACATTTTCTACAGTGAAAAGTGACAAAAAGAAATTATTATCTAGATGCTTGGTAGTTTTTGAAAACTACATGCATTTTCTTTTGATAGCATAAGTAATCTTAAGATGAGATATAGAGAATTTGAAATGTAAATAGTGTTGAACTTGCAAAAAAATGAATGAATTTTATGAAGATTATACAAGAGTGCTTGAAATCTAAACAGAAATGAACAGATATAATAATGAAAACATGTCTTTTTAATAACCATGATGATATTATATAAACATAAACATTCAAGTTTGAATTGTGTTGCTAAGATTTTCAAGAAGAAATAATTGTGTACATAAGTTTGCCAAACCTTGCAAGTTGCTTAACCTTTAATGCCTACAATTTCTTAACAGTAAAGGAGTTTGATTCTGTAATGTTTTCCTATATACCTATGTATTCATTCACTTTTTATCAAGCAGTAGGACATCTTATTGTATTTTATACCAAGTTTATTCACAACTTTTTCTTCAGGCCATTGTATTTTATTGGTAATGCTACACACCAGAAATTGGCATATCAAAACAAACAGGCACATTACGGCAAGATTTTGGGGTACTTGGGTGGAAGTTTTGTGTGACATTTTGAATATGTTTTAGTATGTCCAAGGTAATTTGCCCCCTAAGTAGCTAATTAAATTCTGCTGTGGATTTACATGCTAGATTCTTGATCCCTACGGTAAGAATTTGACTTTACTATCATCCAATTCTTACAACATTAAAGAGTTGAAGTATACATGTACTTAATATGTGTAAAGCCTGTTGGTACCATTGATCTGGCCAAATATCAAGCAAAATTATGCTTTTAATGTTCATGTTCATCAACCATCATGTTTGTTAACATTTAAGACACAAAGTATATCAATAGCCTGGACTAGCTTGCCCGTTTATTGACCTTTCAACCCTAAGCTTCCTTTTTATCTTCACTCAATGTATTCTTCTCACTAAGTTGTACTACGCCCTCTATTGTTAGAATGAAGTAATGTCATTGGCAGGCTATACCCTGTGAGATAGCGTTGCAGACATTTGCAGACAGTGTTCATTGACGCTCCTGCAAGCGATTAAATCTTGATGAGTTGGGTAAAAAACATGGAAGAGATTTATTCAAACGGGCTGCTGAATGATGACACTGTCAATCGTTTGTGGAAGAGTTTGAAGAAATGAATAGATGTGTATGAAACAAAGACATACTGAAGCTTTGATGATCAGTTATGTAATACAAATGCATTTAGTTCACTGACTTAAATCTATGAAGATTTTTTACAAGAGTTTGTTAGGTCATGAATGTCATTCTAGCTAGAGTCTGGTACTGAGGCTAGCATTCTGTTATTAGTGGAAGTTACATCGTAGCTCATCATTTTTATGTGCACATATTCTTTTTATTGTTTTTCTTCAAATTGGTAGGTTTCCAGATTTGTTGTATTCATTCATGCCACTTATGGTTTGGTATGCAACCATCAAAGCTTCATTATGTCTTTGCTTTATTCTTTGTACAACTATTTGTTGATGTTATATCTTTTCCAAATGTATGTTTTGGATGTCAAATCTTAAAGGCAAAATTGAATATCTTAATATGCACTTTTCAATTACAAAGCAGATAGAGTATTATTGTATGTTATTATCAGATTCAAAGAGTTCACAGTTTTACATTGGTTTTATTTGCTTTCTTGTGTAAATCACCTCAGAGCAATATGATTGCTGTACAAAAAAAAAATTATGTCTGAAATACATATCGTTTTATCAAAGGCTTCTAGATTTAAATGCAAAGGCATGAATGGGATAAATCATGTTTATTTAGTTCTTTCCTTTAAGTGCAATTTTCTTTTATTCATTTAACCCTATTTGTCAGGGCTGGGTTGAAAGTACTTCTCTGTTCATAGATGGAATGCAATTCTACACTTGTACAGAAAAACATAATGCAGTGATTTAAGCTGACATTTGATTGCTAAACTTGTCTGTTAATCGTCCTTTATTTTTCAAACACAGTGTGATTATATTTATCAATGTACAGTTTGATATAGGTGATTTCTTATATTTCTTTCGAAAGAAAGAAAGCAAGAATACTGTGAAGACCTCAATATATGTCTGCATGCTAGTGTCGGCATGCTGTGAATTTATGTACAGTTTGAAAACCTATGGGAACTTACTATTTTTCCACAAATAGAGGGTTCCTTTCCAGATGACTTCAGATCTGGGTCTTGTATCTTATAACTTGTTACCAATAATGAATGAATGCCACAGGATGTAAAACAAGTTCACTTAATTGTATTTTAAGATTTCATTACTTATGGCAGCATTACTTTGGACTTTCATAATGTCTGTGTAGACTGAGTCAGGAAGGAGTTATCTCTGATCATTTTACAGGCAAAGTTAATGCTCTTAATTGTGGCTTTAATATGATATGACAATGCAGTGCATGCTTTTTTTTAGATATGCAAACACATTGTACATTTATTGGGCTGTGATGTTTTACAACACTGCCATATCAACTATAGGGTTTAATGTGAATAGTTGACTGTCATTGGTATGTAGGCATCTTTTTGAGTATTGTTACCAAAATTGTCCCCCCCCCCCCCCATTGCTTTGTAAACATGTGGACTTAACTTGACTATTGTGGATTGGATCCACAGAAATTTGGTGTTTGCTGTGAATAAGATGGTTATTGAAAGAAGCTGCAAAATACAAAAGTAATCATTCAATTTATTTGAAGTACCCCTATTATACATTTTGATGATGCAATCATTTATCTTTATGGAAGTGAAAGAAATGTAATCCAGTACACCTGCATGGGTGTGATGAATAGTTTCCATTTTATCCACCTATTTCTCTGTTTTTCCTTTCTCTCTCATTCTCCTCCTCTTTCTCTCTCTCTCATTCTCCTCTCCTCTCCACTCCACTCCACTCCTCTCGTCTCGTCTCCTTCTCCTTCTCCCTCTCCTTCTCCCTCTCTTGCCTATCTCTTGTTTGGAAGAAAATACTGAAATGAACAACATACAAGAGGTAGCATTCTGTACTAAAAACTCATCTTTATTGCATTTCACTTCAGTTCAATTGTATGATTTTTACACTTACTGCCACACAGGGTAACCTGCTTTCTTAAATTCCAGCAATATTTGTCTCCCCACCTATTTTTATACACAGAGCCTGTACTACATACTGTAAATTTTGTTTTAATGTCTGGTTTATGAGTTAGTTTCCAACATTCAAGTTTGATCCTTTGTTGTTGTGTTTCATCAGCGATTGGTGATCATTCAGACATTCACCCTTGATCTAGCTCTTTACATGTGCTCAGGAACCCTAGATTCAATATTGTGATAATCCCTAGGGGAAAAAAAAAACAGTTTTGCACTGGAGCTTACTTCTTTTTTTTGTGGTCTGTTACATACTAAAAGCAAGGTGTCGTCATCAAATTATTTTTCAGAGAGTAGCATCATAGCGGAGCGGTTTAAACTCTTGACTGGTTACGGGTTTGAGTCCTGGTGCAGCACTAGAGTCCTTCAGCTAGACATTAATCTACATTTGCCACCTTCCACCCGTGTGTTGAATGTGTACCAGTAGGAAGGAATTCCTTGAATGATGTGAGCACTGAAACCAGTAGCCTAGCTTGAGATGGGGTAATATTAGAGCACCTTGCATGATGGATATGTGTGCTATATAAATATCAAATATTAGTATTCATAAATACTTTAATAATATTATGTTTTTATCCCTTACCACCAGAAGAGATGCTCTTTTAAAGATCAACTTTTTCTTTTAGAATGTATATCGGTATTATGTGGCTTTATCAGCAGTAAAACTGGAATAAATTTTATTATCCTTTTAAACAGCTATAACAAATGTTAAGCAGGAGTAGAGGGACCTCAAAACAAAATGTTCAGCTACATTTACCACTTATTGGGTTATTTGAAAAACATTTTTACCTACATTTGCTGAAAATGTCATTTCTTGTCTTTCTTTCATTCTTTCTATGTAACAAAGATTTCTTCTGCTATCACCATAACATTTTAAATTCATCTGTTTGGAGCCAGAAGCGCGTTAATTCTGTATTAGAGTATTTCTGGCTTCTAAAGACAAGTTATAGTGTACTAAAACGGATTTCTAGCGACAAATGTAATTTGTATAAGCTATTGTTAAATGTTCTTCATAGTAAACCATGATTTTGTTTTTATTCCATGAACATTTAATTTAGTTTTTTTTTTTGGAGGGGAGGGGGGGGGGGGGGGTGTTTTAAAAAATTCATTACTAGTATCTTGTAACATTTACAAAAATATACATACTAATTCATCTTGATTAATACTAGTGACAATGCATAAAAACTATTTATTTCTCTTATTTCATAAGAGAAAAAATCCATTTAGTCTTTAGATGATTGAAATTAATATTTGGCAGCTTTTGAGAGAGAAAAAAAGTTCTATTTAAAATGTAATGTAGTTCACTTATATCGAGTTGTAGATTTTGGTTGAGGATGTTGTGATAACCTTGTATTCAATTATTATGGCCAAATATTGTTTATTATTCATTTTTTTCCATGCTGTTATGTCCGCATGTCTTTTAAGAGATTCTATGTAATGGGTCATACATATATTACTCTTGAAATAGTGTACATTTTGACATTTTGTTGTATTGCTTCATAGCTGTGTTAATATTGAATTGTATACAAATTCATTTGCAAATAAGAATTGTTCTACATAAATACATTTAATTCCATTATAAAGAAATCAAAAAAAGCTTCGTGATTTTGTCTTTTTGTTAAATACAGTATTAGTAGTGACATTATATGTGTAATCGTCACGAATGCATGATTGATTGAACGAGTATTGATCATGTGCCCGACTATGACAAAATTAAATATGATAGTATAGTATTAATGACTGCTTTGAGAGAAATAGTTGTTTTATTACGCTCAAGGGAAGGTTAGAATTGTGCTATTCCCCGAGGCTTGCCGAGGGGAATAGCCCAATTGTAACCTTCCCGAGAGCGTATGAAAACAACTATTTCTCGAATATTAAAGTAGTCATTAATACTTTTATATGCCGAAAAAAAATAGACTAAAAAATAAAAAATAAAAAATATTTACATTTTTGTCGAAGACGGGATTCGAACTCTTGCGTACAACAAGAGGTGTATCGAAAACCAACGCTTAGACCACTCAGCTATCACGCGTCGTTAACATGCTTGGCAGTTTTCTCTAATATATACATTAAAATGGATTGAAAACGGCTCCGCGTGAGGGATGCTTCGCAAAAGCTCCATGAAACGGACCCTTCTTTTACTTTTGCAATGCATATTGGCACGAAATTAGATCAAGATCTATCGGCAGATGTTTTGTTTTTGTTTTTGAGAGTTTATTTTCGTCTTCATGTCAACAATGCAAGATAAAATTGTCGGTAAGATCGATCGAGATTCAATTGTATTGAAATTACCGACCAATCCTTCGCACACATACGGTATCCTTCATCGCTCAAACCATTTTTTAACATGTAAACCTATGGGGTAACCATGGAGGCTGACCAACTATTTTTAATAACCATGGTAATTAAAAATATTGAAATGTTTTATGCATGGTTACCGAGAATTTTACAGGAACAGTTGAAGTTTATGAATGCAATTCGACCAATCAGATGGCTGGATTTCTTAAGTGAGGTATATAATGATAATTAATTACAAATCGGAGAGAGAGAGAGGGGGGGGGGGGAGAGATATACAGAGAGAGAGGGGGGAGATATATATAGAGAGAGGGGGAGATATACAGAGAGAGAGAGAGTTATTTATGAATGATAATATATAATTCATTCCAAATATACCAGAACAACCTTCACTTTTGCCATGGAAAGTTGTGTATTGTTTTACAGCATGATAATTTAACATGTATATACATCATCATGAAACATCTGATAACAATTGACAATATAAACTCCTCATTATTTTTACTAAAATTGTACAGCCTTTCCTACTATTGCAACATCCCGACCTCGTTGGAGCACTTTTCCTACACCGGAAAGATTGATCAATTCTGAAGCCTAGAGAGCTTACATTGTTAAGGTCGTCTTTAAAGCCATGAGATTAATGAGATCTAACCCAACACAATGTGTGACGTGACTTCAGTAACCTTGAAATATGAATATAATGGTAAACACATTAATACTGTCTTCTATTTATAGCATAGAAAATTATTTTAAACCTAAACTAACATTGATTAAATACTTTTCAATAATTTTCAAAAATATAAAATGGCACGTGGAATTCTTATATATATATTTTTCATCTGCACCATTACCAATGAAAATATTGCCAATATAAAATGATTCGAATTTGAAATAACAATAACAACCAAGGAAAAATGTCTTCTTACCAAATCATTATGATAGCAACTTACTTAGAGCTATTTTTTGTATATACATGACTTGTATTCTACTAAGTTTAAAGTATCACTGAAAATAATCATCAGGCACTTGATGAAAAATACTTCCAAGATATGTCAGGAAAACAATGATATAATATTTACAATGATCAGTGATCATTCCATCATGGTGATGAATGAGGTAGAGCGGAAAGATATAAACACATATATGAAGATAATACTTTTATTTACAATCATTATATTTAGCAATGAATTCTCTACGTATATATATGATAATAATAATAATAATAATAATGTTGGCTTCTTATATAGCGCACATGTCCGTCACGTTGTGACGCTCATGGCGCTGCCCCGATTATTACCCTGGCTTTAGCAAGGCAGCCACTGCGGCGCTCTAGCATTTCAAGGAATTAATTCCTGCCAGGTACCCACTTACATCACCTGGGTTGAGTGTGGCAAATGTAGATCAATGTCTTGCCAAAGGACATTAGTGCCGCGGCGGGACTCGAACCGCGGACCTTATGAACAAGACACATCTGAGCCCCGTAGTATAAAGATCTGCGATTGATTCAAACCAGTTGAAACTTTATTTAAGAATCATTTGAGGAGTTCCTTATCGGACAAGTGACAACTTTTATGAGAGAGAGAGAGATTGTTATTTATATTATTATTATTTATCCTAACACAAATCCAGATTGCTATTATTATCATTATAATTATTATTATCATTAATTTCATTATTTGTATTATTATTATTACATGACAATTTTTTCAAACATGTCATTTACAAACTTTATGAGAATACAGTTATTGTAAGAAAATGCAGACAAATACAAAGCACTACACCTTCAACATGTATTGGTATTGTGCCAATTACAATTGTTAACCCCTTGAAATCGCAATAGTATGTTGAAAGGGGTAAATCCTACAATGAACCAGTGTTTTCAACCAAATTCTCCCCTTTCTCATTCTAGGATCTTTAGGCGCAATATAATTGATGCATACTAAGCATCACACACCAGTTTGAACCGAGGTATGTTGCACTGTTGCCACAATGCTGATATCCTGTTCCACTTGGGGTGCGATGATATCTGGAGTAGGGGTACAGCTTAACCCCCTCTCTCTGGTACGTCTCAAGAGTCGCTGTAACCACGCTGATGGCTTGGGGATCTCGGACCATCGACACTGGACGACGCAGAGGGATACCTGCTTGAAGATCGGTTGCTTGAAACAGTAGATGTAAGGATTTATGCAAGAGTTGATGGCGTAGATGACGGCTGTATGTTTGAAGTAATACAGGTAGCATTTCTCGGTGAAGAGACAGATGGTGTGAGGGAGGATACAAATGAAGTACGCACAGACCACTACGAAGAGGTTCTTGGTGATTTCAATCTCGCGTTTGTCGATGTTTGATAGCATCTTCTTCTTGTTGGAAGCCGGAGCCTTGTTGGAACGCCGGAGAAAGAACTGCATCATATCCCGGTACTGCCTGGTCACGTAGATATAGATCTTCAGATAACAAAAGCTGATGATGCAGAAGGTAATGACGAAGAGAACCTCTTCGATGGCATACATGATCCGGAGCTGCAATCTGGTGCCATCGAAGACGCAGAAGTGATTGTCGCTGTTATAACCCAGACGTCCAAACCCTAGCGTTGGCGGCAGGACAATCCCTGCGAGAGGTGCCAACCAAGCAACACCAATCATCAGGACGACGTTCCTGCGCCGGTACAGACGTAGATACTGAATCTTGGGTCGGGTGATGACGAATAGTCGGTTAATGCTGATCAGAGCCAGATGAACAATGCTGGCTTTGAAGGCAATGAGAGTGACTCCTCCAACCATTTTACAAACCCAATCCTGCAACGGCCATCCTCGAAGGGAGAACAGCGCCACCGCATCAAGACTCAGTGTGGCGCAACCGATCAGGTCTGAAAGCGTCAGACTTACCACAAAGATATTCGTCACTGTCTGCAGCTGTCGAGACAATGCGAAGAGTAGGATGACGAAACTGTTGCCGAGCACGCCGACGATGGTTACTATGCAGATCACCGAAGCCAGAATGGAGTTGGTGATCACCAAGCCGCGGTTGTCATAGGGATCGGTAATATTGACCGCGGTAGCGGTTGGTAGAGGTGTAACAGGTGATGCCATCGCTGAAGTCACTGCGGTTTAAAAGTTGTAAATGATTCATTGTAACAATGATCTTCGCTAGATCGAGTGCTTCAATAAAAAAAACATAATGACTCATGCCTCTTGACATCGATTTTGGGGGGTCAGGCCTAATCACAAGCTTTTAAACTACTATTTTCACTGAAAAGATTAAAACCGTCAAACACAACCAAGAAAAATTGCATGACAAGGGGTTTGTTTCACAAAGGTCCTAAGTAGAACTTAACTCTAAGTTGGACTTAAAAATTATGGAGAGCCACTTGTAGCCTTAAAATGAAATAAATTCAAAAGCAGAAATTCAAGTATTTTAGACTCTTCATAAATTCCACATCAAGAACATGAAATCACCTTGATAATAGAAAATATGAATGATTTGAATCATCATTTAATTCCTTTTGAAATCACTTTTTACAAAATATTTTCAAAGATGCTAACGGCTTTCCATAATTGTTAAGTCCAACTTAGAGATAAGTTCAACTTTGGATCTTTGTGAAACACCCCCACATGGTGTCACAGGATCGAAATTACAATGCTTTGTGGCTGTATGGTACATTGGCTCCAGCATTGGATATACCAGGTTTATCACGTAGGCATTATGTTTATCATAAAAAGAGCACGAATGAGATGGCCAATTTTAGCAGGTATTTGTTGCAATTATTAGATTAATTTTTACCCTGATCTGGTATACTGACATGTATAGTTGTTTGAAACTATATTCATATATACACCCATGCATCTTAAAGAATTTTAAGAATATTCCAGCAACAATTGACATATTTTATTTATTTATTCTATACACAAGTCGAATTTAATAAGGATGGGTTATATCGATAAACCAGCTCGATTGGAAATTATCAGAACGAGGTAAAGTCAGCAAAAATATACAACCTCATAGAGCTGTTTTTTATATCACAAAGAAGAAGAATCAATCATAAACTCATGGCGAAAGTACACTCAACCACAAAAAGGAAGATAGTTATGCTGTGAGGCATAGTTGTTTTATGAGATACGTGACAAAAATGGAGATTTATAGGGTATTGAAATTGCCCTTGATTTGACTTCTCAAAAGTTTTTGCGATAATGTTCCCGGAAGCTATAAGCAATTTGATACTTCAAATAAATTTTCTGATACTTAATACATACTTGATAACATTATCTAGGCTAAATCACACATTTGTCTGAGACTGATTATCAATAAAAAAAAATATTTACCTGAGAAGCAGAGGAAGGAGGACACGATATCAAGCAGTTATTCCCAGATGCGATATAATGCATAGAACAGTAGAAAAGTAATTATAAAGATGAATCATTGATGACATCTGCAGATAAACTGGACATTTTTTAATAGCTATGCTCGGCTCTGATTGAATAGCTTGCATCAATGGACCATGGGCCGTGAGAGTATCGTTAAGAAATGATCAATTATTGAAGGTGGCTGAGAGTATAACGGTTCTTAATGACAATGCTTTCCTGCGAAGCACGCTGGCGACTGGATATTTGCGAATGTAGCCCAGAAATGAATATAATCTCACTTGATACACGTCATTAATCCAATGGTTATTGGGATTTGTGGTTGATTGTTTTCAGAATTGGTGGACTTCTCCTTGCGTTCCATCTACCTGGAGAAAGCACCCCCCCACCCCCCCCCCCCAAAAAAAAAAAAAAAACACACACACACACAACAACAACAACAACAACAACAACACAATAACAACAACAACAACAACGTTATCGGTCAATATCGAAATCGAATAAAACGTGCAGGTTTTGGCAGTAAAGTTTGCATATGTGTTTTAGTCTACAAATCATTGTTTTATTTCATAAAAATGTAATGTACGCTAGATATTGCATAAACAGAACTTGAACAAGGTTAGGGGAATGAAATAACAAAAGGAAAGAACAAACGTGAATTGAAAAATAAAAAGAGACAATGTTGATCAAAAGGTAGGGGAAAAAACGCTTATAAATTTAAAAACTCTTAATACACCATCATTTTTTCTTCGGATCTCTCTCTCTCTCTCGTTCCATTAATTTTCTTTCTTTTCCTTCTCTCCATCTTTCTCCTTTAAAAAAAATAATTTTTATCTACTTATCGTTACAATTTTATCTCTCCTTCATTCTCGTACTCTTTCTGTCCTCTCCTATTTATCGCTCCCTTGCTCTATTCCTATATATACGCTATCCGTTATCTCTCCCTACTCCCCCCTTTTGCTCCCCCTCTTTCTCTCTCTTTCTCTCTCTCTATCATATTGTATTTCTATATACTTTCACGTATATCACTATCTCTCTCTCTCTCTCGCTTCCCTCTTATATTGTTACTCCACAATTATCATTTATACTTTCCTTCATGGCATTACAATCAATTACTCTCTAATGTTAGTGTCATCAAATGAAGATGACAAACATTACTGTCTGCAGCAACAGTTTGTTACGACATCAGAGTTACTTGCATTTAATTCACAATCGATACAAATAAACGAATAAGTGTAACATGGTATAAGCATTGCTTTTATTGTCCATATTGGAAATTCTTAAAGTACATTCATTTGAAGTTAGCTTACGTAGTAATATACTTTAATACCAAATGAGCAAATCAATGGAATACAGCAAATAATAACATCCCCCCCCCCCCATTTTCTCAACTTTTCTTCCCATTTATATACTTCAAAATAATTATATTATTATGAATATACTGAATGTTCTCCAGATAGCTCATCATGGTTACAGTGAAGAAAGTACATGGCCTCATACACAATGTATTACTTACGTATGTTAAAGATACTATGTTCCTTTTGCAGCCAACATCAAATTATGTAGAAATTTGCAAGAATTATGAATATGTCATGTATGTCATAATTATGTGTTAAATTTAAACATTAGCAATGTCCCAGTATTCAAATTATTTACCTTGATTTACCTTATTTACCAAATTATGCAAGGAAACCCGTTTACCTTCTAGACTGCACTGTCAGACACTATTGAGTGACTGACTGACATATTTTTTCTTTGGTAATAACATACATGAAATGAGCTGTAACAGGTACATGAGCATTTGTCTACATCTAAAACCCATTACTTGTGATGGCCAAAATTAAACTGATTGAATCTTTGTGCATCAGGTAGGTTACACTTTAGCAGCGGGTTACACTTTAGCAGCAGGTTACACTTTAGCAGCGGGCTACACTTTAACAGCAGGTTACACTTTGACAGCAGGCTACACTTTAGCAGCAGGTTACACTTTAGCAGCAGGCTACACTTTAGCAGCAGGTTACACTTTAGCAGCAGGCTACACTTTAGCAGCAGGTTACACTTTGACAGCAGGTATACACTTTAACGTCAGGTTACATTTTGACAGCAGGCTACACCTTAGCATCAGTTTAAACTTTAGCGTCAGGTTACACGTCTGTACAGTGTTTAAAGGGAGTGTAGCCTGACGACACTACGTGTCTTTCCCGTGGCCTGACTCGGGGCCAATCGAGTTTAATACGACTACGGACGACGCGACCGCAGCAATCAAGTTCGTGCAACGTACGCGAAACCGAAGCGTGAGAAAAACTTCGGTCTGTTTCGCGAACGCTGACCATGTAGAGATTAAGTCGCCGACTACCGTTAATATAATGAAGTCCATTCGTTTACGTGCAGTTGTCCACAATTATACGTAGATGTCGTTAACCAGTATTTGCCAAGCTACACTCCCTTTAAATGTGAAATTCAAAGAAAATCACAAATATGTCAACTAATGTATGCTAACAGATGGCCATCGTATTATACATATCGGGTGATTTATAAAAAAATACAAATACAACCACCTCCATAGCAGCTGGGATATACCAGAGATTCGCCGGAAAAATAACGATGTTTTAATGACGTCACTATATGGACCAACACTGCCCAAGCAGACGACTTCCCATAGAGAATGAACATAATTGCAGAGCTATTATTTGTCAAATTATAATGAGTTTAGTGTATATAAATGTAATGGCATGTCAAACCATTCAAAAGGGGATATGACCCGATTCTGATAACTAAAATCTTTTGCTTGTAAATACACAGGATAGGGGGTAATTAACAATCAAAGAAACCAGACTTTCAAATTGAAAACCCCCTGGAATGATTATTATTAAGGACGGCATTTGTTCCCTCTTGAAACGCCGAACATACCCCGGTGTGAGCAGCTGAATATACAATGGCGTCTTATTTTGTTTACAAGCGACAGATTCCTTTATTTTTGTATCGCTGCATTTGTCATCAAAATAAAACCATGCGCGGGGTTAAGAGTGAGGCAATATATTATACATTTAGCCTGACGGTAGTGAAGTAAGAGAAAGAACTCAAGAAAAGATGAAAACGCAGGCACTGAAAATGTGTGAGATGTCATGGGGCATCGTCTGCTTGTGCAAGTCATGTCCATACTGTGATCTCACACATCTCAGCAGCGTTCAGAGAGCTCTTCCGGTGCTATGCCGGGGCTGTATTTAAGCGTTTTGTAATTTATAATAATCGTTACTTCGAATGTTTCCAAGCATTGAATTTTGATAACCTTGTCGAATCAAAGTTTCAACTTTGCAATAATGAAAATAAATTTAGTTTTTAAAATCAATGAATATCAACTTTAATGTGTGCGCGTTTAATTGATCGTCTTTGATAGCCATGGTCATATATTATATTCGTCACATACCAAAAATAAAAGCACCATCATGGAACTGATAATCATTTACATGTAGGAAAAATTCGTCGGAATCAGCTTTTAGAGCTCCAACGGAAAATTGTATACACACTTGATCAACATTATTTTCTTTGTGATTTCATCATTTTAGAATATCATCCATAACTATCTCTATTTAAATTTGATGTCAACTTCTCTATACCATGTTCCTCATTTTGTTTATTACATATTATACTCCTAGTTATATTGTCATTACCGCGTTTTCCTGCGCTTTAATGTATTAAAATGGCATTGATACTGTTTTTTACTACTTTGCGACTATTATCATTATCAAAATGATTATACAAATTAAAAAGTCAAAAATCAAAATTATATATTTATTATGTGGAACATCATGTCTATAATAATACTCGATGTACAATGAATAGATAAAATGAATCTTCCATAGGCAAACTATCACAGAAATAAGACAATCTTATCCGAGGAAAACACTTCGGCCATATTCTATTACTATTTAAAACCGACACTGGGTTTATTAGTTTGTTCCAAATCGTGTTTAACCGAGGACGTTAATCTGAGGACTGAGTTTTCCTTTTGTTCCACTGCCTTCAGGTCAATGGTCGGGTCCAACTGGATTAGTAAAGTAAAAATCTTGACGTTTACCTTTACACAACAATTTCTCAACCATAAATGTCTAATAAAGACTAAATGCATTAATAGCTGGCTGTGTGGAATAAGAAAAACACTCTTTATCAAGAATGACAATACCACTCAAGTATAGCAACAAAACCGACCAGACACACAGCTACAATGGATATCCTATATGGATGTGCTATATTAGTGCCCTTTTGTCCTCATAACTTTCATTTATGACTTAAGGGCATAGGTCCCCTAGTTGATAAGCATAGTAGCATACACATTCTTTAGCAGTCACGCAAAACATACATTGGCAAATTATTATTCAATAAAATCTGAGAATGTATACTATTATCTAGATCTATTATTTTTAAATTATTTTTAAAATAATTCCATAAATTGGGATTTAAAAAAAAATTCCACCTTTATGAGCGACAGTGTATCACAATTATCATGAACAAACTTTTCTAATTGTATTTTCGAAAGACGTCATCTAGATTCCATGCATCTCACAGCAATTAAGTCTCTCTCACTTTCTGTAAGGCCATTACTTAATTCACCATGTTCACCACTTTAGTTTTCCGAAAAGTTGGAATTCAAGATCAACTCGCACATTGCACCAAGTGACGGAGATGGGTCAATATACCATCTTTAAACTGGTTGTATTTGATTTACGTGAATAAGCACAATATAACACGCGAGACTGTCAAAAGCTAAAGAAAGACCTCATTTGTTAAGCAAACGCTTGAGCCATCTCGCTGGCTTTGGTATACCTGAGAGATCCCCGCGGAACAGACACGAGGAAACCTCCCTAAAGGTTGGATGCTTCAAGCAGTAAATGAGTGGATTGGTGAGAGAGTTAATAACTAGAATTGTCGCTGTGTACTTGAAGTTAGTATTATAGCATTTATCCGTGGTGAGACAGAGAATGTGCGGAAACACAAAAAAGAAGAAACAGCAGACAACCATGAAGAGATTTTTCGTGATGTCGATTTCGCGCTTCGTCAAAACTTTGTGCATTTCCTGGGACGACGCGGTTCGTCGCCGCTTACTCATCTCCGATCGAGATTTAACACTAATGGAGTAGATCTTTGACGTGACACTCTTTCGCGATGGAGGCGAATTTGTTCCGACGTCAAGATCAACATTTGAAGGAGTTGATGGTTCAACATCTGTAGTCTCAGTCACCTCGGTGAGGCAACTGGGAATACTGAGTCCTCCAGAACTGCGCTCACGCTTGCTGTAGATTTTGATGAGATCACGATGCTGTCGACTGATGTACACGTAGATACGGAAGTAGCAGCCAACGATGATGATGAAAGACAACCCGAAGAGGATCTCCTCCAGGATATAGATGATCCTGAGCTGGAGAGGTGTTCCGTCAAACACACAGAGTTGGTTTCCAGCGTTGTACCCTAAGTGACCCAGTCCCACCGCGGGAGGCAACACGATGAGCAGGGTGGGAAAGGTCCATGCAAAGATCACCATAAAGAGGACATTCCTGACGCTGTAGAGTCGTAGGTACTGCGCACGGAACCGCGTAATGACCACGTATCTGTTGATTCCTATGAGCGCTAGATGGCAAACACTGGATTTGAAGGCTATGAGGCAGATGGCACCACACATCCTACACACCCAGTCAGGCACTGGTGGTCCGTTGGCGAAGTCTACGAAGGTGTATACTTGGATAGGTAGCATGGAACAACCAAGGAAGTCTGTGATGCTCAAACTGAAATCAAAGTGATAAAAGGGTAATTGCATTTTCATCACCTACAACTTGCAACGAAGCATAAATCTATTGTCTTTTTGAAATCTCATATAATAATAATAATAATACTCAGTTTTTATTTAGCGCTTATTACAATCACTAAGCGCTTCCAAACTTGGAGATTATTACCCCGGCTTTAGCTGTGCTGCCATCACGGCGCTCTAGCTTTCCAAAGAATTTATAATTCCTGCCAGGTACCCATTTACATCACCTAGGTTGAGTGTGGCAAATGTAGATCAATGTCTTGCCAAAGGATATTAGTGCCGCGGCGGGTTTCGAACAAGGACAACATAACGACTACAGTATGGCGAGCAAGATAACTATTTAAATTGAACCATTGATACACGGACTTTGATACTTTTGCAGTTAATGGTAATTTGTTTGAAAACAGTAATAGTTTTTAATCAGTCAAATTCGAAATTCACTGAATGTATAAGATATCTGCCAAACTAATGTTGGTAGGAAATGTATCGAGCTAGTTATTGTGAATCTTCTGCACACACACCATCTCATCTCATGTTGATTCGTGAGTTGGGCTTTCCAAGAAAAGTTGTAGTTTTTGTGAGCTTTTTTACAACTTGCTATTTCAACGAGCCTATGTACTGCATGATAAACAATTCAAAATAATATCAGGCAATTTCTTGAGAAATGTAATTTCATTTTCAGAACTCAAGTTTAAGTGTTAGGGCCTACTTAATTTTCTATATTTTCTATTGTTGTACTACTCTGTAGTCATTAAAACAGTGTCGCATGAAAATTAAAAATATTCAAAAAGTGAAAAAGAACCAAGAAAAAGGAATCAAATTAACTCATATCTAATCAAAATAAGCATTTTTGTAGGGGTGAGGCATTTAGCCGAGAAAAAAAATGAAACCTACCTGATAACAAAGATATTGGTGATGTTTTGAAGTTTTTTCGACATCGCCCAAGAGATGACCACGAGACTGTTACCAATGACCCCAAAGAAACCACAGAATCCAATGATGGAAGCGAGGACGAAGTTGATGATTACGTCGGATTGATCGTAGACGTACTCATCTTCGAAGTACGGCGTGGTCATGTTCTCATTGCTACCCGTGGTCACTGTCGACTCCATAGTGATGTCTTCCAACTCGGTCACCATTGCGAAGGAAATAGATGTCTTTCTTGATAATCGAGTGAGACCGATGACGTCTATTGAAAGATATAAAGAGAAAATGCTCAGCACAATATAAGATATTGATGGCTAGTCCTTCACCATAATCATGATCCTATTAAAGTGGAATATGGGAGTATGGGATGGAGCCAGGGGCGTCGCCAAAGGGGGGGTGTGGGGGGTGCGACACCCCCCCACCTGTCAGGATATTGTCGGTAAAATTGCGCTGCCGTCGGGAAAAAGAGAAAAGGGGGAGGGGAAAAAAGAGAGGGAAAAAGAGAGAGGGGAAAAAAAGAGAGGGAAAAAAGAGAGGGAAAAAAAGAGAGGGAAAAAAAGAGAGGGAAAGGGAAAGAAAAGGAAAAAAGAAAAGGAAAAGAAAAGAAAGAAAGGAAAAGAAAGGAAAGAAAGGAAAAGAAAGGAAAGAAAAGAGAAGAAAGAAAGAGAAAAAAAGAAAAAGAGGGAGGAGAGGAAAGAAAGGAAAAGAAAGAAAAGAAAGAAAAGGAAAAGAAGAAGAAAAAAGAGTGAAAGGGAAACAAAAGAAACGGGGGGTGAAAGAGAGGAGAGAAAGGGGAGGTAAGAGTCTGAGAGAGGAGGAGTGAGAGTAAAAGAGAGAAGGGGGTTGTTGGGTGGAGTCGTCTCGTCAAGGAAGCAAGAAAGACATGGGTAAATATGTTGCTGTGTCGGGTCAGCTGTGTCGGTATTCTTGCTCGATCCTCGTGTACTATATCAATGCAGAAGTTTGAAGTCGGTGAGATGTATATTGTCGGTCGGCCGACAAGTTTTTTTCCCAACGAACTGTGACTTCTTATCCGCTGTGACGACTTCGAGAGTGACTACAACTACAATACTTGTATTTTCTCGAAGTTCCACTTTCCTATAATATCAGCTAAAGAAATCAGAGGTTTAACATTTTCGGGGGAACTAAATTCAAACAAGGTTTAAGAGTCAACAACGGTACGACGAATCGTCTTTCTTTCTTTATATTGTGATGAAACGCCAAAAATTCCGCGCTTTGCGCGGAAGGGGAAACTTCATTTAGACGAGTCGAGAACGGTACAACGAATCGTCTTCTTTCTCTAATAATGTAAGGAAACGTCAAAGCTTCCGCGCTTCGCGCGAAAGTGGGAAACTGAATTCAGACAAATAGGGCTTACTAAAAGTCGTAAACGGTACAACGAATCGTGTTCTTTCTCTAATAATTTGAGGAAACGTCAAAGGGGGAAACTGAATTCAGATGAATAGGGCTTAATAAGATCGAAAACGGTAAGAGGAATCGTCTTGCTTTCTCTATATTGTGATGAAACGCCAAAAATCCCGCGCTTCGCGCAATAGGGGAAAACTTCATATAGACGAGTCGAGAACCGGGTACGACAAATCGTCTTCTTTCTCTAATGATTTAAGGAAACCTCAAAGCTTCCGCGCTTCGCGCGAGAGGGGGAAACTTTATTCAAACAAAATTAATAGGGCTTATTTAGAGTCGAAAACGGTACAACGAGTCATGTTCTTTCTCTAATAATTTGAGGAAACGTCAAAGCTTTCGCGCTTCGCGCGAGAGGGGTAAACTGAATTCACATGAATATGGATTAATAAGATACGAAAACGGTACGAGGAATCGTCTTCCTTTCTCTATATTGTGATGAAACGCCAAAAATTCCGCGCTTCGCGCGGAAGGGGAAACTTCATTTAGACGAGTCGAGAACGGTACGACGAATCGTCTTTTTTCTCTAATAATTTATGGAAACGCCAAAGCTTCCGCGCTTCGCGCGAGAGGGGGAAACTGAATTCAGATAAAATTAATAGGGCTTATTTAGAGTCGAAAACGGTACAACGAATCTTGTTCTTTCTCTAATAATTTGAGTAAACGTCACAGCTTTCGCGCTTCGCGCGAGTGGAGGAAACTGAATTCAGATGAATAGGGCTTAATAGGAGTCGAAAACGGTACGATGAATCGTCTTCCTTTCTTTATATTGTGATGAAACGCTCAAAATTCCGCGCTTCGCGCAGAAGGGGAAAACTTCATATAGACAAGTCGTAAACGGTACGACGAATCGTCTTCTTTCTCTAATGATTTAAGGAAACGTCAAAGCTTCCGCGCTTCGCGCGAGAGGGGGAAACTTTATTCAGACAAAATTAATAGGGCTTATTTAGGGTCGAAAACGGTACAACGATTCGTGTTCTTTCTCTAATAAATTGAGGAAACGTCAAAGGTTTCGCGCTTCGCGCGAGAGGGGTAAACTGAATTCAGATGAATAGGGCTTAATAAGAGTCGAAAACAGTACGATGAATCGTCTTCCTTTCTCTATATTGTGATGAAACGCCAAAAATTTAGAAGGGTAAAACTTCATTTAGACGAGTCGAGAACGGTACAATGAATCGTCTTCTATCTCTAATAATTTAAGGAAACGTCAAAGCTTCCGCGCTTCGCGCGAGAGGGGGAAACTGAATTCAGACAAAATCGGTAGGGCTTATTTAGAGTCGAAAACGGTACAACGAATCTTGTTCTTTCTCTAATAATTTGAGTAAACGTCACAGCTTTCGCGCTTCGCGCGAGTGGAGGAAACTGAATTCAGATGAATAGGGCTTAATAGGAGTCGAAAACGGTACGATGAATCGTCTTCCTTTCTTTATATTGTGATGAAACGCCTAAAATTCCGCGCTTCGCGCAGAAGGGGAAAACTTCATATAGACAAGTCGTAAACGGTACGACGAATCGTCTTCTTTCTCTAATGATTTAAGGAAACGTCAAAGCTTCCGCGCTTCGCGCGAGAGGGGGAAACTTTATTCAGACAAAATTAATAGGGCTTATTTAGAGTCGAAAACGGTACAACGATTCGTGTTCTTTCTCTAATAAATTGAGGAAACGTAAAAGGTTTCGCGCTTCGAGAGGGGTAAACTGAATTCAGATGAATAGGGCTTAATAAGAGTCGAAAACGGTACGATGAATCGTCTTCCTTTCTCTATATTGTGATGAAACGCCAAAAATTTAGAAGGGTAAAACTTCATTTAGACGAGTCGAGAACGGTACAATGAATCGTCTTCTATCTCTAATAATTTAAGGAAACGTCAAAGCTTCCGCGCTTCGCGCGAGAGGAGGAAACTGAATTCAGACAAAATCAGTAGGGCTTATTTAGAGTCAAAAACTGTACGACGAATCGTGTTCTTTGTCTAATCATTCAGTAAGGAAACGTCAAAGCTTCCGCGCTTCGCGCGAGAGGGGGAAACTGAATTCAGACACAATTAATAGGGCTTATTTAGAGTCAAAAACTGTACGACGAATCGTCTTCTTTCTCTAATAATTTTATGAAACGTCAAAACTTCCGCGCTTCGCGCGGGAGGGGGGAAGCTTCATACAGATAAGGATTAAGAGTCGAGAACAGTACACCGAATCGTCTGCTTTTTCTCATAATTTAATGAAACGTCAAAGCTTCCGCGCTTTGCTCGGGAGGGGGGATACTGAATTCAGAAAAGGATAAACAGTTGAGAACGGTACAGTAAATCGTCTTCTTTTTATAATAATTTAATGAAACGTCAAAGCTTTCGCGCTTCGCGCGGGAGGGGGGGGGGAAAACTTCATCCAGCCAAGGATTACCAGTCGAAAACGGTACAATTAATCGTCTTCTTTTTCTAATAATTTAAGGAAACGTCTAAGCTTCCGCGCTTTGCGCGGGAGGCCCATCACCCACACCCCCCTAATGAGCGCGCTTTTAAGTGATTCTCTTGCTCACTACCGCCCCTCCCTAAAATAAGATCCTAGCTCCGCGCCGTCATTAAAATATATAGCTATGATGCTGGCTAAATTGAAGAAATAATTCGTATATTTATGTCGTCAAAGAAATTAACCATTTTGCGCATATGCAAGTACTATAGATAGTCCATAGGAAAAACAATTTAGCCTTCGGCCCCAGGTTTATAGGGTTTAATTTGTAGATATTGGAAATTTAATTTTGTCGGTAATTGGTGGCTAGTTTTGTCGGTAATCGTTGGCCTCTACACCCCCCCCCCCCCCACTGAAAAAGGTCTAGCGACGCCCCTGGATGGAGCTAGCTAGGATATAAAAGAATAAGCCACTATTAACCTATAACTTATAAGTCAGTCATAATTGAACATATTTTTCGAGCCAGAAGGCATTAAGTCATATTCTTTAACAAAGAGTTAACGTCCGTCTGGCGCTGAACAGACTCACGACTAAATTCAAAGCCACACTGTATTTCAGCATGTAGGTCCAACTTCTACTTCCCTGTTGACATTTCTTTCTAATTTCAGCGTTTAGTGTCAAAGTGTCAAGTGTTCTATAAAATATCAACTGGCTGTAGTAAACACTATAAGTATAGGCCTGATAATCATGAATGACCATGAACTTTGTAAGACATTATGCTGGTATGCATTCTATGCAAAACCGAGATTTGATATCAATTGGTATTGTTCTTTAATATCAGAGGACTGCGACACTTAAACATATAGTTCATCACAATATACATGTAAAAAAAAAAAAGAATTGGAAATTAATGCCTAGGTCAAATTTGCTCTACGGCTATAAGATCCGGCGGCCGTAAGACCCTAAAGTCAAGAGATACATGCGGCGACCGGCCTCAGGGTCACCTTCGGGCGTATCCCTATCTTTACAGGCCGTACGGGTCGCCGTGGGATTATAACGTGGAGTTATAACTATTTCATTTCTAGGTTCACCGTAGCAATTAGACAATACGACACACCGTAGCCATGCCGTAGAGCGGTTCCACGGCGATCATACATAGGGCGTACGGTGGCATTGCGGCTACCTTGCGTCTGCCTTCGTATTTGTTAAAAACTGTACGGCCGCCGCAGGGAAGCCCTATATGGCGACCGTGCGATTCTAACAGCTCCACTTCGCCAGTGCACCCCCCCCCCCCTTTCACCACCTGTTCTCTCCAGCAGGTGTCATGAAGGGTATTGATCAGATCACACCCGTATATTAGAATAGTACATGGTGATTATTGAACAGGAAATGAGGTATGCTCAATACCCTTGGGACTCGGGTTTCCCAGCTCCATTCAGCTCATATTATTATTACCCACTTAACTCATTCTCCCGTCTCGTCCTCTCTATCTTACCATGTACTATCTTTTTACTCTCTCTCTCTCTGTCTCTGTCTCTCTCCCTCCCTATATAGATACATCTTTCCCTCTCTCTTTCCATCCTTCCCCCTCTTTCTCCTCCCACGCTCCTTCTCCCTCCCTCCTTCTCTCCCCACTATCACCTTCTCTCTCTCTCTCCCCCTCTCTCTCTCGCGCTCTCTCTCTCTCTTTTCAGCTCTCTTCTCAAGTTTTTCGTATCCCTCTCTCCCTTCTTTCGATCTCTCGACCTTCCCCCTTTCTCTCTCTCCCTTTCTCTATCCTTTCTTTCCCCCATTTAAAAATGAAATTCAGATTCATTTCTGGATTTCGTCTTTGCCGGAAAAAAAAATAAATAGTTATAGCTTGGCAATCTGAGCATGATGTTAATTTCATTCATGTTTAAAGTTACGAAGTTCAATGTGCTAAGCAACGTAAATTAAGTTATACATCGTTCCACGATACCAATCACATGTCTAGAGATTTTCTGGGCAAGAGTGAATAATAAATCAAGCTGTCGTTAATTAAAAGCATGAATATCGATTAAACCCATCTTTGCTAAACAAAGTTTAATAAAGAAGTTCCTGCTCATTCACCGGAAGGATGTATAAAACGATGACACGCCGAGTAATATTCAACTCGGGGTGATTATCCGAGGTAGAAGACCGATGCATGTAGCCGGAACACTCCTCTTGAATAATCATTAAAAAATAATGAACATTCAGGTTTTACATCTGATTAGAAAATGTTTCATTCTTTGTTCCGGTCAACCTGATAACTCCTCAAGTTACACAAATATTAAGATACCATACATAATATCTAAACAAAAGTATAAAATGAAATACTGTGACGGCCATCTGTGCGTCACAATTGATTACATAATATTTGTCGTGAATCAGTAGACATGATGGTTATTAAAAATTTCATTAAAGAAGTTACTTTACATTAAAGACAAAGGCGTAGACAGCGACGTCACGTGTACTAATCGAGGAAAGAATAAGTGACTAGCAGGATTTGCTTTCATTGAACCGTCATTCCATTAATTCATTGTGAATATTGCATTTTTTTTTTGGTAGATGCGTGATACTCTTTCAAGTATACTTAGTATGTTCGTAAACTATGATATCCATTATCATTATCATCTCTTTGTTTTGTTTTTCTTGCTTTCTCTCTCTCTCTCTCTCTTTCTCTCTCTTTTTCTCTCTTTCTCTCTCTTTCTCTCTCTCTCTCTCTCTTTCTCTCTCTTATCAACCCCTGTCTTCCTCTCCACCCTCTCTCTTCTCTTTAGCCCCTCTCTCCCCTATTCTCCCTCTCTTGATGCCTCTCTCCCTCCCTCCCCTCTCTTTGATTAGGTTTGAAACAGATAAAATGGCGCCATACAAGTGCTCTGGATCATCATGAACATCGTTCCCCCTTTTCCACAGTCGTTTTACCTCGAGTCCATATATCAAAGCTCTGTAAGCTTTTTGTTAAATGGCCTTGAAAATTTGACGACCATTCTCACTTATTGGTAGTACTCATTACAAAATGCATTAAGTTCCTCTAATCAGAAGGTAATTAAAATAGCTGCCACGGGTGTCCAACTCACCAGATTTATTATGCGAGTGAATTTTTAATTTGAGGCCAAGGTATACGGATCGCTACCTTGCTGTACATGTAGATGTCCTGTCTGTGAGGATAGGAAGCAACTGTTAACAGAAAAGTAAATTTAGGGAGAAGGGGTTTCTGGTCATTATTATTATTATTTTCTTTGGACCTTGAATTTGTTATGTGCATGAATAATGATGCAAGCTGACTGAACAGAATGGTTGTTTCGGAATATTAAGACTTTGAGATCACTACATCTGTGAGTTTATAATGGATTGGTGGGGATCAAATCAAGGTTATTTTCACCCTGTTCATCGTAGAAAACTTATTCCGGGTGAAAATTTCCCTGATTATAAATGAATTCGTGATATTCAAATCCGTAACGGGGTGTAAAGTAATCCTAGAAAAAGAGAGAACAAAATTATGAGTTTTTCTATACCAATAATTCTACTAAAACTGTTCATAATAACAACTAGAACAAATTAATTCATCAGGCAGGCAGTTTTGATCTAGCCGTCTTGGCCCTTTTCCCTCTAGAAGATATCCATAACAAACAAAAATTGTTTGATATGACAAACTCTGGCATGCCTGTTTTAATTTTGCCTGAAATGATATGAGCCAATCCATATCAAAGAAAATGCCATTGGTCATGTCGTTAGACATGCAGGTCCTATTATACTTCCACACTATTTCACATCTCATTGAGATGTGTATTATAATTGTCATAAAGTGATTGGTTTGTTTTTTTTCCAAAGTAGACGTGCACGTCATTTCTCTTTGTAGCAATAATAATATTAACATGATTAATATTTAAAATCTGAGAAAGAGTCCTCGACCAAAAAGTGCAAATCGACCTTTCGAAAAAAAAAACACCTTGGAGCTTGAATTTATCGTATCCAAGAAAGGGGAAAGATTAATTACCAAATGCCACACATGGATATTCAAGATTTTGGGGGCACGTATGTTCTTCTTCAATTTGTGACACATTCGCATGCGCCCCCCCCCCCCCCTTGGCGCCACACACTTCCACAAACAATAGTTAAAGGAAAATGAAACCCAACAAAAATTAGCTCGTAATGTTCAATATTATAGAGATATCGACTGCTACGAGAGGACTGGCTGTTTGTATACGATCAAGGCAAATTTCCCGAGAGCCAGTATAGAAACAGCCAGTATTAAAGCAGTCGATATCCCTTTTATATGCCGAATTCAAACAAAATTCTACCAAGAATTCTTACCTTATCCTTTTATGGAGTAAAGATTGGTTAAAACTTCACGGAAAATCTGATGAATTGTCTGTTTATCACCGCCCGAAAAATTACTGACATTTTCGATCAGTTGGGAATCACAGACAAAAAGCACTGTATGATGTCCGCGCTCGCTCAAAGAACATTTTAAGACGTAAACCAGTGGGTATCGCAGCAAGATTTTAATATTTTCTCGATAACTGATGTTTGCCGGTATCAGATCATATACTCTAGGACTATTAAATGGTTTTGGCATTTTTTCGTCTCTTTACGGGAATGGCTAAAATCACGACTGCAATTTCGACCAATCAGATGGCTGGATTTCTGAAATGACGTATATAATATCAGCTCTTTTTTTTTCTTTCCTTTAACCTTGAAAAATTATGACTTTGGTGTCACATGCACATTTTAACCAAAATTATGATGATGGGCAACTTCTTTATTCTTGTCTATCGAAATCCCTATTTCCTGTCATGTCCCGACGTAATCTCCGTTCGTGTGGTAATCATTGGCCTCAACCAAACACCATCTGAACAAAAAAAGAAACTAAATCAGTAACAGTATTGTGTATTTGTTCTCGCCTGACCACTTTCTAAACTAGGCAAGTGATGAAGGCCAGGCACGTAGCCAGAGTTTGATGTTGGGGGGGGGGGGGGGCACATACATGACTGTAATCGATAGAGGTACCAAAAAAAGGGGTCTAAAAAGTTCAACCGATCTTGGAATTTTTTGGGGGCACGTGCCCCCCCCCCCCCCCCCCTCGTGGCTACGTGCCTGATGAAGGCATATGACTGGGTATAACTACATATACATGTAATTGGATGACAATAGATCAGAAACCATTTTCATCACGTCATTACAGTCCTGCGTCATTATGATGATTATGTATGCCTAACTTTATCGATGTCATGCCAATCAAATAATTTAATGATGCTATACACCGTACACGAACATGTTGGCGAGTCTGTAGCTAAATTAAAAAACAAGTAATGTTCTTTTATACAGTATATAAGTGTCCCTATTGTTACGATCACTCACGTTATCACGTGATCATATTTTAAGTACTCTCGTAGATACAAGCCATCTAATCTACGAAGTATATAGGGTTAGCACTTCGTGTCACTATAGGCCTACTCACGCTTTTGTGAGTACGCGATGTGTCTATTTGTGCACTTAACTTAACCTTTTACCAATTGCAAAAAAATGATAAGTGCTTGTTATTGAAAAGAAAAAAATATCGTCTTCAATGATATTTCAACGAAAATGGTGGGCCGCGTAACCAAACACTACGTAGATCAATAAGTACTCAAAACGTTAATTAAAAAGTTTTCTTATGTATAACTGATTTTCTTATAAAACTGAAGATATGGCGTAAATATTCAATACTGAATGAACGCTATTAAACTATTACCAACAACAACGTTAATTAAAAAACTACGCGGTAACCTAGGATACAAAAAATCTACATTTTGTCATTTTTTTATCGTCTTTTTCTTCTTCATTTAATTTTAAGGGGGGAAAAAGAGAGAGAAGCCTATATTTTAAATTCATTTTCTATACTCTTATTTAAAAAAGAGAGAAAAAAGAGAAAGAGAAAGGCGTTGGTGATAATAGTCAGTTCTTGACTGATTGCCATTACAACAAAAAAACACAACAACACGTGATGAAGTGAGTGATCGATACACGCCCTGTTAGTGTGAACATTCTGAAGCACGTTCGCATTGAAGCTGAAAGGACACAACTTATTATTGTAATTATTTCAATAGTCAAAATCATTTATTGAATGAAAATTTGATGAATACTAGAGTTCTGTTATCATATAAAATTGAAAACAAAAATTTGCATCATTACAGGCATATAATTCTGATTGCAAATCTTTATGAAAATCATGCAGCTGAGTAATCATTGTATTAGCATTTGATTTATGTCAATATTACATGTAATATGGATTAAACTATATTTTGGCATAATGTTAGTGATAACAACGGTGACGAACATTTTTCAAACATTTCGCACTCGAACGGCATTTCATGAAAATAATGCCAGCAGCTGAGTTTTTTTAATGTTTACTTATTTTCTAAAATCAAAGACAGATGCCATGATATAATATTGTCCCTTGTCTCATAATTTCCAGAAAAATCGAAATTCGACGCCAAAATAAATATTCGTGAGCTGTATTGCTATTTACTGTTGGATATTGATTTCGAAGCTCCACGGATTATGCGATATGATAAAGTAGACTCCCATCACCTTATTCAAACACGGGTTATAGTCCAGTTATGAAAGCACTTTCCAAGCCTAATTATTTCCTGAATATTTGCTTGCTAATATTTTACTGTTGGAAACTGCTGAGAAATATTTTGAAGGATAATGATTACAATTGAAGTTTTTTCGCTATTCTGCTGCCCGACGATTGAAGATAGAATGATTTCAAATAATGAATATCATACTATGAAAAAGATGATAAATGGATTTTTTTTTTCTTTCTAAATGTTCATAAACTAAGCTAATAACGCTAGTATACCAGGTGAGTTGAAAAATTTAACGCTTTACTTTAAATTATTGATTACCATTAAAAACATTTAACGGTCACTCACTATGTATAATTTGTACTCAAATTACAACTCATTGGTCTATCTCAGAGTACAGCGGATGAAAAGCGATAAATTTGACAGCGGATAATTAAATATATGATCAGCCAGTGTCTCTAATGTGGCGGAATAATGCCATTGAAAGTTGCTCATCATTCTGTGGCAAAGATTAAATATTTTATATGAAGTTCATGTGAGCAAATATAATCGAGTATTAATATGAGCCAGTGGCGGATCCATGCTGGGTCGAAAAGAGACGCATGCCCCTCAATAATTTTATTTTGGGATCGACCCTGCAACATTTTTCATGCAGGTTTTGAGCACCTCACCCCTTGCAATATGTTTCCAACTCATTGCAAGCATGCACATAGGCAAGTTAACTTTTTGCGGGCACCAATTTTTTGTTGTTGTGAATAGCATGGACTGCGAGCACTGGACAGCTTATTTCACAAACAGTGCAAATTTTCAACATGTTCATCAAGTACATTCATGTGCCTTCTAATACCTGTACGCCAACACTCACGATGTAATTACTTTAGTGAGGCGAGTTGGCTCAGTCGGTAAAGCGTCCGTCTGTCGAACCAAAGATCCCGGGTTCGACTCCCACCCAGGCGGATGACTGAAGCATGCGTTGTGTGTTTACGTGCCCCTCCCCTTGTTCATAGACGCATGCAGGTTATGTTAAGTGGAAACAATTCCGTCCCTCGGATAGGACGTTAAATGGAGGCCCCGTGTAGAGAAGAGTCACAACCTTTGCACGTTAGGAACCCACTGCACTATTCGTATAAGAGTAGGGGGAAACCCCGGTGTAGTGGTCCACCTGCACACACCCCCAGTATAGTACGATAATACTCTGTAAAGATGTCTCTCACTCAAAAGGAAGAAGAAGAGGCATCTTTATCTATACCTGCTGAAGCCTTTGCTGGACCTAAACCATGCATAATCCCAATCCTTACCCAAACCCAATTGCAAGCCTCACAAAACCCTATTATATCGACAAAATAGACAAAGCCTGGAACTATTATTACCGCTGGAGCAAATAATGTCGGTTCACATTCTTGGCAAATACATTGTACCAAATATAGGGAAACTTCTTTTTTGTATTTACCACTCTCTTGATAAACTTATCGTATTAATATCATTTTTAAAATTTTGTTTGAATGTTGATCTTATTCTCTTCTTGATTCAGGGTCTCTTCACTCTTCTGTCTTATCAAACACTGCATATTATTTCCAATTATTGTCTATAAAGGATAAAATCGTATAATATTCGTTTATTTCATAAATGATTCTTACCTGTTGCCCCAGTAGAGAAAGAAAGATCGTTGCTCCGATATGTCACTTATTTCAGTATTTCTAGACGAAAAGACTTATTTTTCGATCTTGCGTTCATCTTATAAAGTATCCGATATAGTGATCCATTGAATTACAGAAAATTAATCATAAATATTTCGTTGTAACATTCGTGTAGAACTAGACGGTCAGTGTTGAACCTATATAAATAGATACCCAGCTAGAGGTGATCGATATTTCAGGGCCAATTGTTCAAGATCGCCTTATCGGGACCCGGCGCCGTTCCGCTATTCCTCAGGTACCTGTCTCGGCAACGAGTCAACTCCGAAGGAAGGATAAGAAGTATGCCCAAAATGTTTAAAAAGTATGATGTAGATAACCCTTTCCAGTGGCACTGTATAACCAGGGAGTCGGAATCAAAAGGCACGAAGAATCCAAAGATATGTCAGCTAAGTGTTTATACCAGTCAATATGTCACACTTTCTTGTCACCAGCTTGAGCCGTGAGAGGCTTATCACAACTCCGTGTATAGACTGATAGGGTGTTGATAGTGATAATAAGACTATAGGATCCCTCTATAGATCGCACCATCACTATACCCGCACGTTGATTCGTACTGATGAGGCGCTAGTATTGTTACGTCACACAAAGCTGGGAAAGGGGGAGGGGGAGGGTGTAAATAGCTATACAATGCATAGAAGAAAGTACGTTGTCCGAACACGGTTGAAACAATAGTCGATATCT